>CAMGYJ010000009.1:65976505-66559285 GCA_946122785.1 Linum tenue | reverse complement strand
CAAGCCCCCAACTCGATGGGCGGGCAAAATCAGATCACAGCTCGTCCCCTCCATCGCCAGTGGGAGGCGGGTAGTAGTCTTCATGCCCCGGGGACGCCTCCCAAGGGTAGCTCACAGCAGCAGGATCCATGTTCTAGTAGCTCATCATGTAATGCTGAGCTGAAATGATGCGGCGGCGACCATCGCGCTCACGGTCGAGGCGGGCGTTAATGTGCTCCTGGCCAGCAAGGATCTGCTCGTTCTGGCGGGAAAGGGCTGCCAGCTGCTCGGCAATGTAGGTGGTGGGTGCCGCAGCAGACGGGCCGGCACCGGAAGTGGAGTCGCCAGGTGCAGAGGGGGTGGGCCGAGTCCTCGTCCGACGAGTGGTCCGATGGGCTGCAGCATCACTCGCCTCGGGTAGCTCCTCACCCTCTGGTGCACGAGGAACAGGGCGAGGCAGGCCTCGAATCCAGGTCAAGTTCCCGTCGCGCTCCAGTATCAGCTGGCGCCGGAGGGTCTCCCTGGAGAATGGCGTCGCCTCCTGGATGAGAGTGAATCCGGAGAGGTCGACGTTGTAGTACCGCGCCAGGGCAGTGACCACCGGCCCACACGCCAGGGGTCGATTACACCGTTTATGCTTGGCAACGGTCCTGGCGATGAGAGAGGACAGATGGAGGTTGTCCACCTCGTGGCTCATGGAGTGCAGGCAATGCAGGGTGCGGAGCTGAAGATGACTGGTGGAGCCCTCGCTGGGGGTGTAGGATTTCCCCAACAGCTGGTTGATGATGCGCCACTCTGGTCGCAGCTGAGTGGCCGTGGTGTGGCCCGGTGTGAAAACAGCTCCTGCAAACTCTGGGAGGCAGATCCTCTCGAAGAACTGCTGGTCCCGAAAGATGGGACTGTCGGGCTCCTCGATGGCCAGGTGACAGGGGAATGGTGGAAGGAGCCCCAGCGCCCGACCAAAGTCGTCATAGCTCAGGGAGTAGAACTCCCCTCCGAGTCGGAACTGGATGGCGATGCCATGCGCGCCCGCGTGAGTCCGGAAATGCTCGAAGGAGGAGTAGAACTTCCAGAGGAGCTCCTGATAAACCGGCTCGGCAAGGCAGAGGAGGCGGCGCCAAGAGAAAGCGCGGATGGCAGCCTCCATTGCCTCGCGAGCACCCAGCTCTTCAAAGACCCTCCAGTCGAGGTAGTGGTGCTGAACGACTTTGCGGCGTCGGATGTCCCGCAAAGTCTTCCTCTGGTCGGCGTCGAGCAGGTGAAAGAACGTGTTCATTTTCCTGCAGCCACAAAACAGCAAAAACCCAACAGCATACATGGAAATTCGTCAATGGTGAGGTCACAATCATCCTCACCCGGGGCCCTCGAATCATAAATTCGGACAGTGGACTAGGCCCCGAGAAAGGAAAAACATTCATAACCAATCAGAATCATTCACCATTCACAACCAATCAGAATCATTCACCATTCACAGAAACTCAAACGCACTTGGAGCCCTCGGATTATAAACCCGGACAGCAAATTAGGCTCCAAGTGGGACAATCACAACTCATATTACTCGGTAGGCCAACCGAAAGATGAACAAACAACGCAAGCAACAATGTAGGACTACCGAATTAATTCAAGCACAAACCAATTCCCGAAATTCCTCACTAAACCCACAATATCAATCCTCCACAATTGACAAGTAAAAGTATAGAAGCACACCTGGAGGCACAAGAGGATATAGTGGGTAAGGTGAGGGAAGACTGAGAGACCACAAAAAATCGCCGGGAAACTCGCCGGGAGGCTCGCTGGAGTTTCGTCGCCGGCGACTTCACCGGAGCCAAACTCACCCAAAACTTTGGGGAATGAAGCCCCAAGTACCAGGAACACGGTGGTGGTCGCGGTTTCTCGATCGGAGGTCCGAGGAGGTCCGAGGCCGGAGGAACACCGAAGGGTCGCGGTTTTCCGGCGACCCAAACCACCACGAAACTCGACCCCACTGGTATAGATTTGTGGGCGCCGACGAGAGGAGCACGGGGGTGGTCTCGGAATTTAATTTGGACCTCCGGTGAGCGAGATATGGCCGGAAAACCACCGGAGAAGAGAGTGGTTCGAGTTTTCCGGTGAGAGGGGAGAGAAACTGGCCAGAAAAAAATGGGGGAGAGAGAGAGTGGGGTCTCGGCCGCCACTTTTTAAACGAGGCTCGGGAGGAATTACGGGCAAGATTACGGCCGTAATTCCCCCTGGCCTTGCCCGTAATTTTATGGCCGAGCGCACTCTACCCCTTCTGGGCGAATTACGGGCAGGGTGTTAAGAATTACGACCGTAATTCTTACCCCCTTGCCCGTAATTTCTATGCCGAGCCCGTTTTTCAGTTTTTCTGTTCTGAATTAATTACGGGCAGGGGGTATATGAATTACGACCGTAATTAGTCCCCCCATGCCCGTAATTTTACTGCCGAGGGCCCTTTTTCTCCAATTTTTAAGCTGCAAATTCGAACATCCAAACCCAAACGTGCCCCGGTTCAAAAAATACACCACCATAGACCAAAATAGACCATCCGGGTCACGAGAAACATTGCAGAAAGACTCCAGACAGACTCAATGACTCGAAAACGACAAAAATTAAAAAGGAAAAAGGATAGAAATGCAACCGTGGTGGGGTTACCTCCCCACAAGCGCTTCTTTACCGTCTTTTAGCTGGACGCCAGTATGGATGCTCAGGGAAGTGTAGGATCAGGTGCCTTCAAGAGCGGATCCACATCGCTCTTGAGGTACAGCTTCAAATGATGGCCATGCACGCGACGAATGTGACCACCAGCATTTGCCAACTCGACTTGGCCATCCGGTAAGATGCAAGCGAGTGAATACTCGGATGGCCAAGGTGGGGGCGGGACCAGCTCATAGTGGTCTCCGGCTTTCTTTCGAGCAGGCTTGGCTGCCTGCAGTTTCGGCCGCCACTCCTCCTTGATATGTATTTTTGGTGATGGAGTGGTCTGGAGTGGCAGCGAAGGTGTGGGAGGCGGGGTCCTGCAAAATAGGCAGCACAGAAGGATACACGACAGACTCGTGCTCCTGGTGAGATACAACATGCAGAGGTAACGAAGCAGGTATAGTGTTAGCAACTGAAAACGTTATTCGCTCCTCGCCATCCCTCAAAACTAAGGTCCCATCATGCACATCTATGAGGGCCTTGGCGGTGGCCAGGAAAGGCCTTCCCAGTATCAATGGCACATTCACATCCTCATTTATGTCCAAAATCACAAAATCAACAGGATAATTGAATTTGCCAACCTTAACCAGAAGGTCTTCCACTATGCCCCTAGGATGCACTACAGATCGGTCTGCTAATTGAAGGCTCATCCTAGTAGCGCGGGGTTCACCTAGGCCTAGTTTCTTAAACAGTTTATATGACATAACATTTATACTAGCACCTAAATCCGCCAAGGACCTCTCTACATGCAAATTCTCAATAGAGCACGGGATAGTAAAACTACCTGGGTCCTTCTATTTCTGCGGAAGCTTGTTCTGCAGAATGGCCGAGCACTCCTCGCTGAGCTCCACAGTGGCCAGCTCGGTCAGCTTCTGCTTCTTTGAGAGAAGATCCTTCAGGAACTTCGCATACTTAGGCATTTGAGATAGTGCCTCCAGGAAAGGCACTTGGACATTCAGCTTCCTAAGCATGGCCATGAAGTTCTCGAACTCTGCCTCCAACCTGTCTTTGTGCAACCGAGTAGGGAAGGGGAGTTTAGGGATATACTCCTTCACTACTGGTTGCGGTTTAGGTGCAGGCACCTCAACCTCCTTCTCTATTTCTTCTTCACCTGCTGGAGATGCCGAGGCAGGGGTCTCTCTCTCCTGCTCCCGAACAGGTGGATCAACAGTCATCTTGCCACTCCTGGTCATGATGGCATTGTAGTGCTCATTCGGTGTCGGCGGATGAGGGATGGTCTGCCCGGGTAGAGTACCGGGAGCCCTTTGAGCCACTGCCTGAGCCACGCTCCCCAGCTAGGTCTGGAAATCCTGCAACACAGCCTGTGTGTTCCTCTGACCAGCTTCAAGAGCCAGGAATTTTCCCGAGGCCTTCTCCATGAACTGCTCAATGGTGTTGAATTTCTGAGCACTAGAACTGGCGAGAGAACCCACCAAGTCCCGCAGTTCACCCAACTGATCATTCTGCACTGGGGCAGCAGGGGCTGCACCTGGCTGCTGGAAAGGTCGCGGCTGTGAATGAGCAGCATGCCCTTGCATGGGCTGATAAAGAGACTGTTGTTGCTGCTGGAATGGCCCCTGTCTGGGCTGATATGGTGGCCTCTGGAAACCCGGCGGTCCCTGGGGGACTGGTGGTATGGAATTTGCCCCACCCCAGGAGAAGTTAGGATGCTGGCGCCACCCCTCGTTGTAAGTGTTACTGTAGGGGTCATTGCGCCTGACATTATTGATGAAGTTCACCTGCTCCTGGGTGTGGTTGACTCCTTCATCGCCTGGCAGTCTTCCACCGTATGATGGGTGCTTTCGCACCAGTGGCAGAGCATTGCCTGCTGCTGTCCGGTCCCTGGAATCATCCCGGAACGATCGATAGCTGAGACCAGCTTCGATACTACCTGCACCAAATCAGAGGGATGGGCTCCCACAGAATGTACACCTCGGCTGGGTGCTCGCCTCGACCTCCTGGCAGTGCCCCAATCATAACCGTTCTACGCCATCTCCTCAAAGAGTGGATTTTAGCTGTGGCGGGGTTTTGGTCAGCATGTTCCCGCCACAGACCGAATCGATCAGCTGCTTGTCCTCCGGGAAGAGGGCGTGATAGAAGGTGCCCACCTTGAAGGCATCATTGAAGCCATGATTTGGACACCTCAGGAAGAGACTGTTGTACCTCTCCCATGCATCTATGATGGTCTCATCCTCATCCTGAGCAAAATGGGTAATTTGCTTCTGCAGGTCAGCTGTCTTGGAGGGAGGATGGTAGCGGGTGAGGAACTTGTCCGCTAGGTTTGCGAACGTGGTAATGGAGCCCGGAGGTCGAGTGTCTAGCCACTCCTTGGCTTGCCCCTCCAGTCGTGCCTTTAGAGCCCGCTTGAAGTTCCTGCAAGTTCATTCAAGCTCCTGGTCTAATGGTAGTAGATCTCCCAACTGGCTACGGGTCATGCACTACCTGCACACAGTCAGCAGAAACAACCCGTGAAGGCACACAGGTGGAAGAGAAAAATGCAATAAATAAAAAGCTAGAGTAACAAATTCTCACGTTTCCCCAATAATCTAGAGGGTCCCCGGCAACGGCGCCAAAAACTTGACACGCCAAAACACAACACCAAACTGCGACCAAGTGTCATCGCAGTCCGGGAATGCAGTAACAGGCAAGTTATATTATCAACCCGGGGTCTAGATCTACTGCTTACTCCGTGATTCTCTATTATCTAGCAAACTAATTCGAGTGATTGTTGTTAAAGCTAAAGCAGTAAGAAAGCAGTAAATTGTTCGGTTTTCAAAGTCAGGAAAGAGTCACTCGGGAATGAGTCCCCCTAGCCGCTTAGTTAGGTTCAATTGTAATTCCCTGGGTTGATTTACTGTTGATTAGACTGCGGAAGATCCGACAGTAGCTTGGAATCTCTTAAGCTGACCAAGCCCTCGCAGTCTAACTACCCGGCAGACGACTAGTCTTCACCAGGATAGAAAGCTGAGGCTGTAAGCACAGAACTCCACTATTGGAATTGAGTTCCAGTACAAAGCAGTAAACTGGCTAACTCTCGTATAGCCAATCTCCTACTATCGAATGAAGAAGCTCTAACAACCTAATCAGATTCTATCTATCTTAGGTTGCAGCAGAAATTGAGAAAAGCTGATCAGACTCCAATCAATTCAATAAACATGCATCATTCGATTAAAATCAAACAATAATATCATCCCAAGTCATTACAATCAAATCCCTAACACCAGGAACTAGGGTTCTTCATACCCAAGTGAGAGAAGGGTTCTACTCCATAGAGAGAGAAAGGAAAACAGAAATCAGAGTAGTCATACTCATAAAGATGAGGAAAATCTGCTCTGGGATGTCAATCTTCACTCCTAGGGACGCAATCTGGGCTTCAATGATGAGAAATCCACTCCAAAATAGCTCCTAGGGTTTGTTCTTCGCTCTTTCTCTCTCTAAAACTCTATTTTCTGCTCAGAAAATCGAATTCCTCTTCCTTGGCTCGAATCTTGCCTCCAAAAACCCGACTCTGGGCGAATTACGGGCAGAATTACGGCCGTAATCACGTCCTGCCCGTAATTCGCACCAAAACGCACGTTTCACTTAAGTTGCAGGAGGAGGAGATACACCCGTAATTTCCCAATTACCGCTAGTAATTTGGGAATTACGGTCGTAATTCTTGGGGTCTTGCCCGTAATTTTATCACCGAGAGGAAATTCCGGGGAGAAGGCTCGGCTATTAATTTACGGGCATGCCCTGGCCAATTACGGTCGTACTTTGGCAGGGGCTGCCCGTAATTCTGTCTGTGATTCGCCATCTGACCTCCAAATGACCCGAAACTTGCGCCTATGCACCTCCTTACTTGCTAGGACCTGAAATACGACAAAACAACACAACCTAGCGTAAAATAGGCCAAGGAACAATCAATTCGAGCCAAAATGGGCAGGAAACCAGAGTGAAAACACGTGCAAATACGATGCTATCACTCACCAACAATACATGGGATGGTGAAGCTCCCTGGATCTTCCCTCTTCTCTGGCAATTTATTTTGGATCACTACACTACACTCTGCTGTGAGTGTTACTTTCTCCAAATCTGTCCATTTTCTCTTCTTTGTCAAAAATTCCTTAAGAAATTTGGCATACGTGGGCATTTGCTCAAGAGCCTCAGCTATCGGAATGTTGATGTGCAATTGCTTGAAGAGATTCACAAATTTTTTGAAGTTCGGGTCCTCTAAGGGCTTCATCAACCTTTGAGGGAATGGTACGGGTGGTTCATAAGGTTTTAGCTCCTCCCTCTTCACATTTTCCTTGCTGGTTTATCACAGGCAGAATGCTTTTGCACAGACAAACTGTTGTCAATTTGCCTGTGCAAAGCTGATTCTTCATTTTCTGCACAAGATCTTTCTCCCGGTGCTCCGTCTTCTGCCTCAGGTTCCTTTTTCGAGCTGCTGGGGTTTTCCAAGACCTTGACACTCCTCAATGTCACCGCCACAACTTTGGCATCTTTTGGATTCCTCTCGGTATTAGTTGGTAATGTCCCTGGAATCTGGCCTTGCATATCTGCCAAAGTTTGAGCCATCTGTCCCATCTGCCTCTCCATAGCTAGCATACACGATTGTAAATTATGGTTGATGGCTAGCTGTTGATTGACAAATTGATCCAGGCCCTTCAGATTATTGTCGGTTTTCTGCATGTGAGCCAGAAGCAATTCTTCAAGTTTTGGTTTCTTCTCTGGTTGAGGTTGTTGTTGCTGCAGCCCTGGAGGTGGGATGTTGTGAGCACTAGTTGGGTTGTTGTTTGCCCAGGAAAAGTTAGGATGCTTCCTCCATTGCGGGTTGTAGGTATTTGAATATATACCTCCCTGGCCTTAATTTCGCTTATTGTTGATATAGTGGACATCCTCCAACTGAGCAGCTCCCAGTGGACATAAATCCCTATGATGAGCACCTTCACATAATTCGCAAAAAGCAACCTCCTCTTTTCTACCAAGAGCCATCTTAGCCAGCCTTTGTTCGAGTGCATCGAACTTGGAATTCAGCTTAGCATCAATCTTTGCTTCTAAACTTGCAACTCTGTCTATCTCATGCAAGCCTCCTCTTCTTCGAATGCTGGTCTCACTACCCCATTGAGTATCTTCAGAACATATCTTCTCTACCAGTTCATATGCTTCTGGTGCTTCCATCCTTGTGAAACCATTTTGGGAAGCATTATTCAGAGCATCTCGGAATTGTCTTCTGATTCAGTTGAAGAAAATAGAGATCACGTTCCATTCTTCAAGACCATCGCTTGGGCATCTCATTAAAAGCCCCTTATAGCGCTCCCATGCCTCAGTCAGACTCTCGTCTTCAGCTTGTTTAAAAGTAACAATTTCCTCTTGCCTCTTCATTGCCTTGGCAGGAGGAAAGTACTTATCCAAAAAGGACTTCTCAAGCTAACCCCATTTCGTGATGGAACATGGTGTTAAATTGCCGGTCGTCCTACTTGGCTTGCACGAGGAAGATAGACCTGAAAAATTCACCTGCACACTAACACCCAGATCAAAATAATTCACTCACAAAAATCAACAAAAATAAGGTATGGCAGTCCCCGGAAACGGCGTCAAAAACTTGATAGGGCAAAAGCGTATATGCCTTAATCCTATCTCGTAGTAATCCGGAAAGTCCGAGTATCGTCTCTCAGGGACTGGTACAACCTTATGATTTACCGATTCTATGGAGCAAACTATAGGTGAAAATGGTTTGGTTGATGAAATTATTAACTAATAGCAAAATAATTAAACTAATCAAGCAAATTAAAATGGTCGGGAAAAATTCAATGGAGAAAGCTCTGGGAGAAACACCTGGACTCGCTACCTATCTTATCCTACTGGGTGGCTATCCCTGTCGTGAATTACTACGTACTAAAAAATTAAATCAAATCCTACTGTTGTTGCTCAATGACTTAATTATTTAGTCTGAAGATCGATATCCTATTTAAGATCGCATAGCACCTTATTTAATCCACTGTCGCTTCAATAAGTTACTATGTCACATGAAATATGTTCAGTTATTAGGGTTTCACTGTCGATAATAACCTAATTAACTACAAATCGATGTATTGGTGGCCAGTCAACACAAATCATTAAGTAATTCCATGTAATAGAAATTGGAAGAAAAGAAATATGAATCAATCATTCAAGTCTAGAAATAGTTACATCCTATGGTGTTTCCCCCGGAAATCGGCGTTTAGTTCATGATGAAACTGAGATAAATCAATATAGTTTTGATCATCATGTTCTAAATCAACAATAAAAAACTAGTTCGGTCTAGAAAATCCAACCAAAATTAATCGCTCTCGTTGAATTCAGCTCTAGCCGCCTTGGAGAAGTCGATCGTCGATGATCCTGCCCAACCGCCGCTCGCCAATTGCCTGCGCTCTTTCTCTCTTTCTTCCGAAAATTCCCGTCTCATCCCCAATTCTTTTCTCCCAAAAGAATTCTCCGTCTCGTCTAACTCCCTCCGCCAGAATTAATATCTCCACTCCTCAAAACGACGCTGTCATTATCCCCCACTACAGGACAGCAGACGTGGGCAAAAAAATGCTCCAAGGAATGCCTTCTTGCTCCATTTCGTGTCCCAGTCCAAGTCTCCTGGCGATCCAAATAATTTCCCAAGATGGTGCTCGCCATTTCCAGCGTAATTCCAGCCCAAAGCTAATTGTTGGGCCTCAAGTCCAACTCGTACTCGCCATTTGCAACTTCTGAAATCTATCTGTGCGGCCACTTTCTCTATCTCTTCACCTAGAAACACACCAAAACTCTAACACAAAATGGTAATGGCTTTTTAACCATTCCGGATTAATTCTCCCTCAAATAGCTCCAATCGACTTAAACATATCATGAGATAGTCACATAAAACTCAAGAATCCGATATATTAAAGTCGATTATCAAGAGGCTTAGCCAAATGACTAAGCACCCCCTTAATCATGAGATCCTCTCTCCCAAATCTATTCTAATCTTCAATATTTTCTTTTAGTGAGCCATTAACGGGAAGAGTGAGAATGGATGAAAGGGATTATGGAATCCGCGCGCAGAGAAGGTGTTGAATTGTTTTTTTTTTTTTTGTGAACTTATTTGTTAAATAAAATTGATCATGTGAACTTCTAAATCGTCCAAATCAAATGTACTCGAGATTACCCCAATTTCCATTATTACCATCCTTTGAGTATTTTCGTCCAAATCAAATGTACTCGAATGATAGCTCAAACATTCAACGAAAAAAAAAAAAATGATAGCTCAAACAGATGGGGAATAAAATATGTATAATTTAATGTGCATTACATTTTAATGTAACTCAAGAGAAATATCAATTATGGAAAAGAACCATCTATCACGTAAGATATATAAAATGTTCTTCTAATTATTACGTAATGTAAACACAACTGACACAATTAACAAGTAAAATGTTCTTCTAATTATTACGTAATGTAAACACAACTGACACAATTAACAAGTAACGAACTTGTAAATATTTTGTGATGCAACCTATATAGGGAACTTATATAGTCAAAAACTAGTTAATTAATTAATATATTAATCGCTCAAGTAAACCAATGTTTAATTTTACTGTTCAATACGAAAAGATATGCACAACTTCATTTTTTTCCGGAAAAGCAATTTATGATCAATTGTGGCCCGCGTTAATGAGTTACTGTTGATGATGAATTTTTTATAATGTAAGCGGGTGCAACGTGTACCCAAGTAACTTACCTGTGAGCTAGCAGCAGCAAAACAGCGCAAGTGCAATTGCACTATACCTTACAAAATTGTAGGGAAACAAATTTTTTTATCTTCTTAATGTAATTAATATATTCATTACATTAAAGTTTTTCAAGGTTAACTTTTTTATACACCAGTTTAATCAAATGTTATATCTTCTTAATGCAATTTATTTATTAGACCAAAACCTCTTTATCAATAGACCACATAGTAAGAATTAATTAAAAGCACAAGCAGCAAAAAGATCGTGTCACTGTTCCCAAAAGAAAATTTCGAAAGTTACTGTTCATCAACGGGTTTGTAGTATTTACTGCGTTTGGATTTAGTTGAGACTGTTGGATCTAATACCCATCCATGCTTCTTTGAATGGAAATCCTTGATGTCCGACCCTCTTCTCACTTTCATTCCAATCGAAGATAAGAAGTAGAACGAATATCCTTCCGTGTTCCATTTCTACTCCTGTCCTCCGCCTAGGCTAAAAATCTACGAAAATTGCAGAAAGCGGCCGATGGAACATGCAGGCGAATTTGTGCAACACTATTTACATAATTACAAATAAGATCTCATAAACAATATTCTACAACTGGTACATAATTATTATAAAAGATTTGTATAATATTATTCTACAACTGTTACGTAATTACTATAAAATATTTGTGTAATATTATTCTACAACGGTTATGTAGTTCCAAATATTAGTTTTTTTACACAACAGTTTAATGGCCATTATGTTATACTTTCTTAATTAATATTGTTTTATCATTAGACCATAAGCTCTTTATCGTTAGACCACACAGTACGAAAGATAATGTTACGTAATTACAAATATATTATACCAACCTCCCAAATTGTCTATATTATTTGCATTACACTAAGGTTCTGTAAAGGTAAGTTATTTTTTACATAACAATTTAATCAAATTTTATATTTTTCGTAACTTGATTTCATTATTAAACCACACCGTACGAAAGATTGTGTACTATAAAAGTTGTGTAAATGCAAATATGTTATATAAAGCACTGAAATTTAACATAAACTACTTATTATTTGCATTAGACTAAGGTTTTGTATGATTATTGGTTTTTTACATAGCAGTTCAATCGAATGCAATATTTATGTTAACTTTATCTTATTATTAGATCAACAGTACCAAACATATGTGTAATACTACACTATGAAAGTTATGTAATTTCGAATACGGACTCCCTCCTATTGTCACTCTAGAAAATGGCCAAGTGTAACCACCTCCTAAAGCGTAGTATAGCGGCTTTGCGTTTTAATGTCAACCCGGATCCTAAGTGTGATGACTACTCCGCGAGTTCTTATTATTTAGCAGTGAAAGTGTAGTGAAGATCCAAACAAGCAAACAAGCAAAGCAAGTAAAAAGGTTGTTTTCAAGTCGAGAGAGGTCACCCGGATATGGTTCCCCCAAGACTGCAGTTAAGCCTGATTGTAATTTACCAAGTTCAATTCCAATGATAGTTATACTGCGGGAGGTTCTTAAACAGTCTGCAGTCTCGACTAAAGGTCTCCAGACCCTCTCAGTCTCAGTCTCCAACGGGCGACTAACCTCCACCGGAGTAAACAGATTGAGGCCCTAACGAACCAAACCTCCACTACCGAAGTAAATTCGGTAAAGAATAGTGAATTGACTCCTCGACTAAAGTCGCCAATTCACTACCTTCAATCAAGGATGCTCTATCAACCTAGGCAGATATTCTCATTCTAGGTCAAAGCAGAAATAACAGAAATTTGATCAGGATTCATGCCATTCAACAATTCAAACCTCAATTGAATATAATCAAATCATAGAATCTGGACTTGGGTTGATACAATCAGACCTAACATACAAATCTAGGCTTCTTCATACCCAGGTGAATAAGAAAGTTACTCCATAGAGAGAGATGGGAGATCTAGCTCTGATGCGGAAACCATACTGTGAAGGATGAGAATCTGCTTCTGGCACTCAATCAGCTCTTCTCCAAACTCAAGCCGGGCTCCAATGGTGATGGAGATTGAAGAAAGACACTTGCAGAATCAGGTTAGTCACTTTCTCTCCCTAGGTAGCACTTTCTCTCTCTAAAACTCGGAACGCTTCACTTTTTCCCTTCTTTTTCCATAAGATGCTGCCTGTCGCGATCCCCGGCCTGAATACCCGGTCGGGTATTTTGGGTGGCGACCAGGTATATTCAAAACGCACCGTCGGGGAACAGGGGAAAATCCCCGGTAAAGGCCAAGAATCCACGACCGGGGATTTAAGCCTCACGATCGGGCCCCCTTCTGCTTCTCAACGTCCAAAACGCCTTTTCCCCGGTCTGCTCCAAAATACTCGTCCGGGTATTTCTGCTTATGGCCGGGTATTTTGCTCCTCCAGCACACTTCGACCCAAACGTGCTCCTTTCGATCCGAAACTCTTCTCTTCGCGTCGATTCCAACGCCAAGCCCTGTAATATGACATAAACGCACAACCTAGCATGAAATCGACTTAAAACACGAGAATCGACATCTCTAACAGCTCAACAATAGGGGTAAAAACATGTGCAATCAATGGTCTATCAAATACATTATATAAAGCTTATGGAGGGGTCTCTTATGTATTACTTAAACAAAACCTACTAACGATTCAGTAATATATGTTTGAATGAAAATTCATTTATTATTAATTAAACTGTTTATCATAACATCAATTCGCAAGACGTACAAATGTTCTGTAAGGTAAGTTATTGTTTTACATAACAATTAAGTCATAAGACATTATAAAACTTATGAAGGGATATTTATTTTTTATATATCATTCAAACAAACAAATTGTGTATGTCTTTCGTAAGGATTAAGACATGTAATTAGTTTCTTGCCGCTGTAAAGCGCGGGCCAAAAAACTAGTATTAACTAATGAGAACTATCATTGGTTCCGAAATTAAACTCCGCCGCTAACTATGACCACTTTGTTGGCTGCTATTAGAAACCAAGTCCCCAATCTTAGTCGTTTTCTTTTGGTTTCAGTATAAAGTAACGGTCCATTCGGCAAAGTTGCCACAGGTGGCCGGTGGACGTGATCAGGACAAGTAGCTGGTAGCTGAAGTTCCATTTCTTGAAACTCCAGCTAGACACTTTCACATTCTTCTCCTTTGAAATTGAATTTTACTTTGTTCTTAATGAATTCTTATTTGATGCCTGTTTGTTTACAAGTTCTTGGCCTCGGCTACTGAAATGACAAAGAAGTCACAAAACTGTGGGACTATATATGGCCGACCCCGATACACCCTTTTTCCACCAAACCACCAAACGAAATATTTATCCATCTCTACACCCGTAATACTTCTCTCCCGAACGTACATCAAACAATGAAAGAACAGTGTGATGATCATCTTCCCAAACATCCTTATCGTTGCTATCTCCGCTTTCCTTTTCATGTATCTTGCAGACAGTAGAAGCCCCACATCAATCACTTGCAGCACCGTCGAACTTAATGCAATGTCATGCCTTCCATACGCCGAAGGCGACAAGCCCACAATCGACCCCAAGTGCTGCACCCGTCTCCAAAATCTCGTCGCAACTGCAACCTCCAAAGACGACAAGGTGACAACATGTCATTGCTTGGAAGATGCTTTCCAAAAGTTTCCTGCTATCCAAGACCAGTATATGAAAGCAATTCCAAACCTATGCAACCTTACGGTTCCTTTCCCTCTCTCAAAGAAGATGAAATGTGACAAGTAAGTAGACTCACTACATAACACCAACTCTCTAAATTTTCAATAATGCTTGAAAAATATTTAGCAAATTCTATTCATGAATATTGATCTAACATTACTTTATTCTCATGTTTTTACCGCAGCATCACACAAATCACCACCACCTATTAGAGCCACATCCCAAAGTTGAATGTATTTCGAGAAACAAATCGATCAAAGTCTACATGGTTACTAAGCCGTAAAATTATTTTGAAGTACTTGTTTATGTTCAATGATACTCTATATTGTATACGTAAAATGTAAGAAAGAAATAGCTCATTTCCCTACAATCTACATATTTATTATTTAGTTATAATATACTTTTCTTCATTTTATCCATTTATATGTATACCATTTCTAAGAAAATTGTACTAAATGTGTCTTTTTTTTACAAAAGATAATCATATATTGATAGAAACAAATCGAAAGTTACATCCTGGAATTCAACCAGGCCTGAAAATCAAAATAACGACACGTAGTCGGAAACAAAGACAGGGCCTGTCTAGCTACCATATGAGCTACCCTATTGTTATCCCGACCTACAAATCGTACACTGAAGTCTGGATGTGACGTAAAAACCTGCAGAATCTCCTCCAAAATAGCCCCTACTCGACTATCACGCACATCAGCCCTACATATTTTATCAATAACAACCTTGGCGTCACCTTCAAACCGCATTGACACGAAACCTTGCGCTAAACACCAGCGGATTTCTTCTCGAAGAGTAAGTAGTTCTGCCACCATTGGATAATCCATAAGAGGGAATTGCACTCCAGCAGCCCAGAGGGCCTCCCCACCTCATTAAGGAGCACAAATCCTCTCGCAGAGTGAGACCCTCTACGGACTGCCCCATTCCAATGACACACAGGCCCCCCTGTCTCACCTAAGTCCACTGAAGTAGTGCTAGGAGGAGACAGAGAGGGAGGCCAAGGATCACTAGGCAAGCTAAGTCATTCCCCTAACTGTTGGTGATACTGGCTCATCAAAGCAGGGATACCGAACTGCTTCCCTTCAAAGACCACCCAATTCTGGGATGGCCAAATCCTCCACAAGACAGCAATTACTGCCATGAACTGCGAGGGTTGATGTAAGAGAGTCAGCAATTTCTTCAGGAATAGAGGAAATGTATGACGTGGCAATCCTTCACCAAGATGATCTAAACCAGCCTGAGTCCACAAGGCCCTGGCCACCGGGCAGTCAAGGAACAAGTGTTCCATTGTCTCCAATGTAGCCCAACAAACAGGAAAACGGGGAAGGACATCTACTTTCTGTTCAATTAGCGCCTCAGTAGTCGGCAGAATTATGTTTAAGATTTGCCAGGCAAAATACCTTCAACTTCGGAGGAATGTTAGCCTCCCACACTCGGATCCAACTAGGTTTGTCCATCCAACTAACATCCGCCCGCCAACGCCCATTCTGCTGATCCAGACGAACTGCCAAGTGATAAGCCGACTTAATAGAGAAAAAACCATCCTCAGTGGCATGCCTTATCAGACGATCTTCAATATTTTGCCTTGGTAAGGGCATCGCCTTAATTGCCTGGCAAGTCGGAGGATCAAACCACTGGCTAAGCTTATCATCGCACCAACGTCCTTCTCCTGGGAAGAGGACTGCAGAGACCATTACATCCCCTCCCTCAGGCAGGACCCGCGGGTTATATATCAGGGGGAAAGGATGCTGCTGCGCGATCCAGTTCGAATCAAGCAAGGGGGCCGTCTGGCCATTCCCAATCTGCCACCGTAATCCCTTAGTCAACAACTGACGCCCAAAGAGAATGCTTTGCCATCCCCAGGACGGGCGGGACCGAGCTGTAGCTGAAAGGAAAGAACTCTGCGGGAAGTATTTCCCTTTATAAACCTTGGCTAAGAGGGACTAGGGTTCATTCAGGATTCGCCATCCTATCTTAGCTAAAAGAGCTTGATTAAAATGTTCGAACCGACGAAAACCCATCCCCCCTCATGTTTACTTCTACACAGATTCTGCCAGGAGACCCACCGAACCCTGGAGCATCCCTTCTCAACCCCCACCAGAATCTAGCCACATGCTTGTCCAGGAGACGACATAGAGACAACGGCAGACGAAAGCAGGACATCACATGGAGCGGCAGAGCTAAAGCAATAGATTTAATCAGAGTTTCTTTACCTGCCGAAGACAAAGTCCTTCGTTTCCATCCTTGTAGACGCTCCAACAGCTTCTCCTCCAAATAGCGGAAAGTGGCCATCTTGGATCGTGCTATCAATGTGGGGAGACCAAGATACTTATCTTGTACCCCCTACCGCACCTACCCCAAGGAATGCCGCCAAGAACTCCAGATCTGGCAAGGAAATATTCTTACTAAAACAGACAGCCGATTTCTCCAAGTTCACCCTCTCGCCACTAAGCTCCTCATACTCATTAAGAACTTCTAACAGATTCTTACACTCCTGGAGGAAACCACGGAGGAACAAGTAAGAATCATCAGCAAAGAACAAATGAGATATTCGGGGAACCCGAGGCGCTATCTTAACTCCTGCCAACCTCTTCTCAGAGATGGCTTTACGAAGTAAGGCAACAAACCCCTCTGTGCAAAGCACAAAGAGTAGGGGAGAAAGAGGATCCCCCTGACGGAGCCCCCTAGAAGGCGCAAAGAAACCTGACGGAGATCCGTTCATGAGGACCGAGAAAGTTGTCGATTTTAAACATTCCTGAATCCATCTTCACCAGACAGAGCTAAAACCCATATTTTCCAAAACCGCAAGAAGAAAGGACCATTCAACTCTATCATAGGCCTTTTCCATGTCAACCTTTAGAGCCATGTATCCCTTTTTGCCACGTGTTTTGATTTTCAAATAATGCATTAACTCATGCCCAATAAGGATATTATCCACTATCTGTCTCTCCCTGATAAAGGCATTCTGCCCATCCGAGACAATGGTAGGCAAGATCTCAGCAAGTCGCTCCGCCATAATTTTAGTGATCCCTTTATATACGAACTGGCATAAACTAATAGGGCGAAGTTGACGCATGGATTCCACTGACTCCGGAGCATCGAGTTCGTAGCAAAGAAAGAGCCAACCGCTGAAACCACTGACTCCCCAAAAATCCCCAGTAGGCTTTAAAGAATTTTCCCGTGAAACCACCTGAGCCTGGCGCCTGCTTTGAGACCATCGCAAAGACCGTTTTGCGGATCTTATCAGGACTAACCTCAGCGGTTAGGGTAGCATTCATTTCTGGGGTCACATTGGATGAAATGGGGAGATCAGCCACCCGCTCAGTCATATTATGTATATGAGACTCCGAGGTGAAGAGAGTTTGGTAAAAATTGGTCGCAATGTCTGCCTTTCCTTTTTCATCTGTTATCCAATCCCATGATCATTAAACAGGCCAGAGACAACGTTCCTTTTACGTCGGGTTCGCGTGACCGTGTGGAAGTACGACGTATTCTTATCACCTCTTTTTAACCACCGGACACGCGATTTTTGCTACCAGTATATCTCTTCTGCCTCCCATTGCCTGTTTAATTCTGTTTCCAAATTTGTCATTTCCTGCCAGTTGATTGGATAAACAGCTTTTATTTTGGCAATCTCATTTTGCAAGGTATGGATATTTTGCAGGGAATTAGTGGTTCCCGCTCTGCTCCAGTCATAGAGCAAATGGCGAAGCTTCTTCAACCTTTCCCACAACTGGAACATCGGAGTACCATGAATTGGTTCCTGCCAAACGTACGCAACCATAGCCTTGACTTCGGGGTTATCTGCCCACCTGGCATCAAACCGGAATAGAGGGCGACATGTCCGAACATAAGGTTTATCAGACAGAAGCAATGCCTGATGATCAGACCCCTGGTCAGTGAAGTGTTTCACTAGAGTGTCAGGAAAATGATCCATCCACCGTTGGGAAAATAGTGCTATGTCTAGTCTTTCACGAATACATGCCAGCCCCATATGTTTGTTTGTCCAAGTAAAAGTGTCACCCTGGTAACCAAGGTCGTGCAACCCGAGATCGTGGATCATATTGCGGAGGTCCAGAGCTTGGGAAGCATTCCACGGGTTGCCACCATACTTCTCATTCTCAGATAGGGTCACATTGAGGTCACCAATGATAACAAAGGGGAGCTGAAGTCCCTCACAGAGCATACAAATTTGGATCAGTTGAGTCGCACGCAAGGCGATATTACAACTCAAGTAAGCACAGAGCACCACATACGAAGAACCATTTTCATTAATTCTTGAACCAATACAAAAAATGGAATGATAAAACAACGAAGCATCAAATTCGGGGGACCACGCAGCTACAAGACCACCAGAACCATTAATAGCATCAACAAAAAAACAATGAGCAGACTCAAACCCTAGCCCCTACAAACGACGGGAAACTACTCGCCTGGACGATCATGTTTTTAAAAAAGAAAACAAGGTCCGAATTATTCGAACAAACTAAACTAAAAGCTGTTTGGAATGTGAGGGATGGCCCAATTCCTCTCACATTCCAGGACAAAAGCCTCATTTATCTGGTTGGGGCCACTTTTGGCTGGCTTCCTCCACCACTTCATTTTCCGTGTGCTCCTCCACAAATTGCCTCTTCGGGGTGGGACTACCCTGAAACCCCCCTTCTACCTCTTGCAGAGACCTCTTATGAGTCCCATCATCAAGATTAGAACCATATTCGTTCAGCTTTAAAACCATTTCCCCTTCCGAAGGTTCCAAATGGTCCTTATTCTCATTGATGACAAGATTCGCCTCAAAAGTAGCCACCACATGTTTCACCTGTCATGTTTGAACATGTCGTTCCTGGGCACTAGACGGGTTCCTAGTTTTGATAGCGAAACGGAGCTCATCTTCATCAGACTGAGAACCATCCGAAACCCCATGAGCATCAGAGTCATCCACCACCATTTTGCCCTTCTCTGCCACTGGACAAACCGAAATAACCTCCTCCTTTCCCTGCTCACTCTTAGCACTTTTACCCTTGCGGTTGCCAGGTTTCTTTCCAGATTGATTAGCCAGGAATCCGACCGGTCTCCAGTTTCTCGGCTCGGTTCGAAGCATCAGTCGATTTCCTCCGGGCTGGGAGGGGAGCAGCCCGTGCCTTAGGGGTCTCCGCTGCCAATTTCAGCTCTCCCAGATTAACCAGACGACGGCCTTTCTTCTCCCCACCTTGAGCCACATCAGGAGTACTACGTGCAAGGTTTGGCGGGGTATCCTCGTCCGAGTCGTCCAAGATCAGTCGGCGACGTCGGATTTCAGCAGGTGCAAGGTTGACGCCTTTATGTTCCCCAGGAAATTTTTCAGTGACCCCATCGAAGAGAGGATCATGAGAACAAGACCGCTCCATTTCCTGAGAGTGATTATGGGCATGGTGTCCCTGATTCCTCCCCTCCTCCCAACTATGTTCATCAGTGCCCCGGCCGGGCTGCTGGTTCAGTGCGCAGGGAGGCCGAGCTGCACGACCTAGCTACACCTTCGGCTACTTCGCCAGGTTGAAGCCACGCGGGCTCTGGCGACGTTGTGTGTAACACCCTACCCTGTACGTTTTGCCTGATCATATTGTTCATACAATTGCATCGGAAATAATCTCGGGTGTTACATTAATTACAACATTTACCCAAACAAAATTTCTACATGAATTGCTCGCGTAATGTGCTAACAGTTTTGTAACTAAATCCTGCAAAATAATTTATCTGAATCCCTGCATCCATAGACATACACATATACCCATAACCATATACATTGGCTTTCATATCCATAGTCACAGTTTTCATACTCCACAACTGCATATCATACTTATACATACCATAATCGTCACAACTTACACAACCACACAAATATACACATATCATCAACTTTCCAAACCTATGGATATCTCCCACTACATCAGAAGCTAGTATGCACATGAAAAATGTTCTGAAAGCATTTTTACAAAAAGGTGTGGATCACTGGCCAAATCCCGAGTAGTAGTCCAAGCACAGAATAGTTGAAGACCATACCTCATCATGCCTTCAACTCTTGCTCAACTCCCACCTATACACCTATCTACTGCTGATGATGATGATCTGCTTACACATGGCATACGCAGAGAAAAAGGATAAAGGGGGTCAGCTCATAGCTGAGTGAGATAATCATAGCATCGTGAGTTCATAACAGAGCATACCTCTACCATACATCTAGCAAACAAGCCAAAGCACTAGGATCAGACCTCAGGCATCCAACATCCCAATAGGTAAAAGACTCAACAACATTGACTTATGCATATGCATCTTATCATGTTCTACTTGTAGTCATACATACCCCAACATCCCGTCGGATGTGGTCATACATACCCCACACCACTATGGGTGTATTCATACCCCGACACCGCTCTGGGTGTGGTCATATCTCGTAAGAATTCTTCATTCACCACCACATGAGAGGTGTGACTATCATACATATCATAATAGAGTAATAGCATAGGGAGCCCTAATTACTATGTAGTTGACCGTGAGACCACAACACTCATATTTGGTATCCTTATACATGATTCATATCTCATCTTGCTTAATCATAATTCATTACTTGCACATGTACTTGACCTGGCCATAATTGGCTCAACATAGGTAAATCAGGAGTCGTATAATTGCACTTCCTCGGGATAAACCCTCGTGCAAGTCATCCTCCTTAAACATCATAATATCACCCTGGGAAGTTTGTTTCCCCCACTTGTGAATCAAAAACAACCACAATATCACATCATGTCAAAACACCTGATCGAACAACCATGAAGTCATATCAACGGTTAAGCCACAAATGGCAACATGTATGCAACCATCAACATAAACAAGGTCCATATCGATTAGGGCAAGTCAATAATATCATACAGCAGTCTAGGGTTCAACATATAGCACAAAATTCCATACACCCCTAATCAGGCCATTCTAGTTCACCTAGGTCAATTCTAAGCATCAAAGTTATGGTCGTTCAAAGTTTGACGAAATCGAAAAAAGGCTCGTTCGGGGTAGCAAACGACGTTTTTTCGGGACGAAGGCGGGACCAAAAAATTTTGCGGCTTGCAAGATCTCGAAAAATTATGCGGAATCATAAAAAAATTTACCACGATCGGATAACCGAGCACAAAGTTACGTTTTTTTAAAGTTTTGACGCAGGTTAGGCATTCACCGCCTTTCTCTAGAGCGGTGATGCAATCACCGTGATTCTCTCATGCGGTGATGTAATCATCGCTTTTCTTTAATGCGGCGATCCAATCACCGCCTTGCTCAGACGCGGTGAAGGCCCAAACATGCGTAGATTGGAAAATATTTTCATAACGTGTGTATTTTGAGAATTTTTTTTAAAAAACATGTGTACAGTGGGAAATTTTCCTACTTTGTCTATAGTATCATATTAATTATTTTATAAAAATTAAATAAATTACAAAAATTAATTTAGTGGCGATTTGCTGGAGCAGGACGGGAGCGGATTTGCTGCAGTGGCCGGTGGAGGAGATTGAGAGCTTGAGGCTGAGGAATTACTGTTTTGAGGACATTTTGGACGGGCACACGAGCCTTCCCCTAAGTATACTGAAGCAGAGTCATGAACAGAGCATGCGTGGCAGAGGCAGCAATGGTTAATTGGTCATAAAGAAGGCCAACACGTATTTACCATTTGATTCTCCCTTCGGGATATCACAATCCATGTGCAATACAAGAACCACCGAGCCCAGCGTCATCAAGACGACGGCGTTCACAGTGTAGTGGTTGAACAGTTGCTTCACTATAAGGAAAGCGAAGACGCCGGTGAATGCCAGCTGCGAAGAGCCGATGAGGGAAGTCACCAAGACGGGGAGGGATTTTGAACCTGTTCAAACACCGTCAGAGAGGGGATTTCAATCCGCCCGACGAGCAGAACCCAGAACAAATAGTAAATTTTAGTTATGGAGGATTCTGACCTTCTTCCTCCTTCCCTTCCTCGGCGGCGACGGACATCCTTCTTATTCCTCCTGAAGCTCGACCGCAGCATAGATTGTGGCGATGGACGGATCAGAACCCGGCAGAAGCAGAGGGTGTAGGCGTGCGGCGGAGGACGGTTTAGGTGGGCGGCTCAATTCCTTCTTCCTCCTAAGGTTGGTCGTTGGACGTTGGGGCATGATGGATTGGTTGGCGGTGGGTGATTGAGGACGATGATTTGCGGCGGTGAAGTTGGGGGAGGGGAGGGTAGTACGATGGGGATGGGTGTGTTTTCGTTGTTGGGGCAAGGGGTTAAAAATGTCTTTTTAGTAGGGTTTATGGCGAATGATGATGTGGAATGATGAGGTGGATAAATAAATTAGTTTTTTATTTTTATTTCTAATTTCCACGTCATCAAGTTAACGGTCAAACTTTATAGTTGACTGCAACATAGGACAAATTTAACGGAGTATAACGGTCGGTGACTAACGGTGAAATGATTCGTAAAGTTAGTGGCGAATAAGAAAGAAAAGTAATTCGGGTGGCAAACGTGAAAGATTTGTATAATTCGAGTGACCAAACGTGTAATTTAGCCATTTAATTAACTTATAAATAATGTATAATTGATTTTTTGTAGAAAAAAACATCGCCGGCAGCAATCGTCTGAAATTGGGAATTGGACCCTATCCGAACGTCTGCGTCGGTCCCCGTCCGAATGTCTGCATTGGTCCCCTTCCAAATGATGGCGTCGGACCCCATCCGAACATTGGTATCCGACCAGTCGCCGTCCGTTTTCCTTCTTCGTAACCTGCCTGACCGTCCATTCGCCGGCTTCAGACCGAGCTTCAACTTTCGAGTTCCAATTGCTGGCGTCGGACCGCATTTCGAGGCATGATTGACGTTGATTTATGGAGTTCGATGAAAAACAGAAATGGCTATTGATCTAGTTCAGAGGGGAGGAAGCGATGACAGTGGTGGCTTGATTGCTTGCGCTAGGTGGTTGGTGGCAGGTTGGAAGAAGTAATTCCCGGCAAATCTGTTGTTTCCAATTTTCGAAAAATCTTGGTTCAAAAGGTAAGGGCAAAATTGTTGTTTTGATTTAAACAGTGGCGGCAAATAGTGATTTTTCGGGAGGCAAATAGCAGTTTAGAAAAACTAATCATTCACCTCTGAAAACACGTTGTCCCTTGAGACCGTATGAGGGGTCCAACTCTCATTTTTTTGTTGTGTAAAAAGATGTGTCGCATCTTAGATTTCATTTAACACCATGCATGGTTTGGAGAGCCCCTGACAATCATACAAAACAAGCTGGCACAATCGAGGATCGAAAATCAAAATACTATGCACCCCCACAGACTGGGTGTGGCCGTAATCGGCAAGATAATCAACACACTTATTAGCCTCTCGATACACATGAGAGACCCTTACTTCCCCTCCTTGGCCTGCAAGAGACTGAAATCAAGCCACAATGGCCGAGTGGCAGTGCGTGGCATTGTCCTTGCTTGTCAGCATCTGCACTGTGCACCGCTAGTCCAATTCTCCTCGGTTTCGACGATATACGAGGTTCCAAGCCACTTGTAATCCTTCAACAACACCTCTCAACTTTGCCTAGGTTATGGAACAAAAACCCAGGTTACAAACGTACGCTGCAATGCAACGTCCTGTGTGATCTCGTATCAGGCCGCCAGCTCCAGCCTGACCTATGTCAAGAAGAACGGAACCGTCTGACTTGACAGTGACCCACTCGGGAGGCGGCGGTTTCGAAGAGCAGGACAGGCTTAAGAACGAGCATATCCTTCTCCATAGTCGTCTGCACTACATTAATTCAGGTCTGGAGACGTTGTACGAAGGACTTGGTGGTGGTGACCTCGTTACTAAAGACCATGCCGTTCCTTGTCTGCCAAAGAGACCAGCATGTGAGGCCAAAGCTTGGACTGTAATCCGGGTGGTGCAAGTATTTCAAGAGCCATTCCTAAAGGGGAAAACCAAAAAAATTCTGGTGATCAGAAAGCTTGATGAGACGCATCCATATTAACATGGGAAAGGGGCAGTCCTGCAACACATGCAGGATTGTCTCGGCTGCAAAAGAGCACAAAGTACAGTCGTTGTTTGAGAAGTGCCGCCTATTCCGCTCTGCATTTGTCATTAGTCTCTCCCGCAGAGCCAGCCATAGGAAGTGTGACGTCCGCGCCAGCTCAAAATTGGGGTATTTGTGGGGGAAGTATTATCCTCTTTCTCTCTATCTGAGTCAGTATCGTGTCTTTTTGCTTCTGAGAGCTTTCAAAGGCTCTTTTATCGGGAGTTCGGTTGCATACGGACTACCGTTCTTTATTATTGTATGTCTTTTATATTTGGTGTCAGGCCATGCCCTTGGGGCTTATCTTGGATATAAAAAAAAAAGCTCCGACCAAGAATCCCTCTGCCCACATGCAATAGCGTACACTAACTTGACTTTGAACTTCCCGTTGGGTTCGGCTCCCCAATACGCATCATCTTCTCCTGCATCCTCGCTTGGGGGCTAGCTGGCCATAATCTGCGGGACAACCTCACTAGATAAGTACATTTCCAGTAGAGATTCATTCCACTCACCTTGCACCCCGATGAAGGCCACGACTGGAGCGGCAGGGTCCATCGGCGGTGCGTCTTCTTTGACGTGATCCATGAGGATGGTATCCTGATCGATCCAATGATCAGTTCAGAACACCGTAGTCTTACTGTTCTTGACACACATACTACTGCCCGCTACTATCACTGACCACCTTTCCTGATCTCTCGCTAGAGAGTGGAGCACCGACGCGTAAGCTTGCTAGTCAGGATTCCTCCAACAGTCTTGAAATACTTTGCCTATAGAACCTTCACCCACAACTCATCCTGTTTTTTCATAAACAGCCAAGCAAGTTTAGCCAGAAAAGCAATATTTAATTCATGAGCTTTTTGTTAGGCCCAAACCTCCCTCCTCTTTAGGACTGCATATTGCTTCCCAATGAACCAAATGTGCTTTTCTCCTCTCCCTAGTGGAGCCCCAAATGAACCACCGAATTCTTTTGTCAATCACGTCACATATCAATTGGACAGTAGTGTTGTTTGCATGGCATACACAGGGAGAGTGTTGAGAACCGAGGTTGCCAACGTCACACGCCCCGCAAAAGACTGCAAGTCCGCTCTCCATCCCGCTAGTTTTTTGTCTAGTCGATCCAATATATACTTGTATGTCTCTTTAGTAACACGGCCATTGAGAAATGACACCCTCAAGTAACGCCCCAGATCCTGAGTAGTCGGTATGCCAAGGCTTCTAACAATGTCGTCACTAGGCACTCGATCTGTGTTGCCAGAAAAGAAAACAACAAACTTCTCTTTGCTCACCATCTCCCGCGATGCAAGACTGATATGATCCCAAACGGATCAATCTACAAGTGGAAATTGTTGAGACAAGAACCCAATTCAACTTGCTGGAAAGACCTGAGATTTTGGTTAAGTGTGGAAGCTGTTTCGGGTAGCCCTCTTTGCAAGTATAGTTCTCTCGATTGGATGGATGAAAATGGGGTTTGGAAGGTTTGTTTTGTCGATGGTAACTCCCTTTGCGACGTGGAGTGTCTGGAAGCTCGAGTTGATGCTGGGAAGAGTGGTTTTCGAGCTCATCAAAAGTCTATCCCAACACAGGCAAACTGCCAGTTTTTGCCTAAGGCATGGGACAGTTTCGAGAAGGCCACTTTGAAGCTCAGGGCACGACAAACGGCTGGGAATCTGGCTTCAATGTTTAGTCCACATGAAAGTTCGAATTTTCTAGTACAGAAACAAGGTATTGGGTGATCCAATTGGAGTTGGGAGGATGGAGAACGAGGGTCTCAAAGTTGGTATCAACATCAGCTAGTTACTTGCATTTTAAGTTTTGTTTTGTATTAGAATTGGGAATGTTTTGGCTTACCTTCTTGGTTTCGGTTTCTTTCACTTTCCAGACTACTTGTAATCTCTATTTAAGGCTTACAAGCGTATTGTAAAGGGGCAGAGTTGAATAATAAAAGAAAACCCTAAAAACTAAGTCTCGTAGCTATAGTTTTTTGGTTGAGAGCTTGGCCGAGAAAACCAAGTTCGACTTTGCTCTTGTATCCATGAACATCCACCTTGATCGTGGGCGAGATTCGACGTATACTCCTTTGAGCCTTCCTCCAGGTGTAGGATTGCACAGGAGTTCCATCCGTTTTCGTTTAAACGCTCATTGGCAGCTTGGTTTCATCGACAAGTTGCTAGCTTTGGTGTTTTCAAGCTCGATTCGTGAACTCAACACCTAGCTGGGTTTTATCAAAGACAGAATCTGTCCAGACAGTCTAGAATAACTTCGCCCTGCATGACCGATGCTTATGCAAAAAGTATCAAATTGTCAACGAAAAAAGGTGAGAGAGTAGCGAGCCACCTGGAGAGAGTAGCGAGCCACCTGGAGAGGTCTTGATTGGCTTCCACTGCCCCTCAAGGACGGCTTTCTCAATAACATGATTGAGGCGCTCTATGCATAGTGTGAACAGATACGGGAAAGCGGCACCCCTGACGAAGGCCTCTGGAGGGTAAGAAGGATTCAGTCTCATTCCCATTCCAAAGAACCCTCATTGTGGCCGTTGTCACGCACTGCAAAATGACGACAATAAGCTCTTCGGGGAATCATAGCAGAGTCAGTGTTTCCCGAGAAGGAAAGGCCAGCTTAACCTATCATAGGCTTTCGCCAGATCCACCTTGATCACCATTTGACCTCTACTTCGGTTCTTGAGCCCCATCGAATGCACCACCGCCTGAAGAATGATAATGTTGTCCGTGATGCACCACACAGTTGAAGCGCCTGCCTTTAAGCTTGGTAAGGTGAAAGTAACTTGTGTTGCGGTCAGCACCGAATACCGAAGCAAATGGAGAATTCTGCACCCACAACAAATGTTCTTGCCAGAGGATGTCTTTCAATTCCATACACAGCCTGTGCTCCTCTTGATGATCAGCAGCGGAAGTGCCAATTTCATTCCTTGTCTCCACTCAACGTAGCTGAGCTGCCACTTTTCATTTCTTGTGATGGATATGAATGAAAACTTCTTTGATCCGATAGTTGTTGTGGTAGCTCCCTGCTCAAACTCAACGACTCATCGAGAAATTCGGGGGGACGTCTTCATGCCGTAACGAAGCAGCAATGAAACGGAAAGAACGTTTCCCCGTCAGTCTCCGCCAAGGCGCATCTTGAAGCACCAGGGGTCGGTGGTCCGACCCAATACGCTCCAAATGCTTCACTTCAGAATGGGAGAAGGTAAGGAGCCAGTGGTAATTGCAAAGAGCTCGATCAAGCCTTTGATACAGTGTGCCACGTTGCCACATGAATTGGGGGCCCGAGAACTTAATTTCCAATACTCGAGCAATATCAACACAGTCTCGGAATGGCCGAGACCTGGCTTCGTTATAAATTGCTCCACCCACCTTTGGATTGCGTTGAAGTCTCCTATTAAGCACCATGGGTGGGTCACAGAATCGGCCAACCTGAGAATTTCCTGCCATTGGCCTCGTTTATCAGCTGCGTTTGGGCTTCCATAGACAGTAGATATTAAGACCTTCGTTCGAGGATTAGATCTTCGAGCACACCCCATATGGATCATTTGGTTCCACTCGCACAAAGATGTGACGAGGAGATCTGGCTTCCTCCGAAATACCCATATGCCACCTGAGAAATCAATGCCATCGAGCTGTGTCGCCACTGATCCGAGGTTCCACGAAATACACATATCCGGTTTGTGAGTCCCTACAAAAGTAGATAAGTACTCCGTAAACAAATCACCACCTAACCCTTGTCAGTTTCACGGTAATATATTCAGCATACTGATTAATAAAAAAGGCAAAAAAAAAAAAATTCAAAGAAGAAGCACGGGAAGGGTACTTCTCTACAAGTCGGAGGGACCAACTAAGAGTTCAACTGAGACCCGGTGGAGCATGTTGTAGCCCACCCATTCAAATTCACCGTCTTGGCATTCTTAACGATTTCGTTCTGTGTAGGAGGTGGCCCACAGCTTGTCTCCACGGACGTGGTCGATGGCTCGACCTGACCTGTTTTACCCAACCTGTTTGCCCTGTTTTGGGGCGGGGCGGACATGTGTACTCTCATCGACCCGATCTGCCCTGACCCGCCCGATTCTTGACCCGTTCTTGCCGAAAATACAAGTAATCTCAGTCAAATTACTTATGAAGTTATGATTTTCCTTTTATTACATTATATTTTAGTTCGATTGATACTAATATGAGTAATTTTGCTCGGTCTAGACAGTTGGTTAACTCGTGCGTGATTGATTGTCAGTTAAGACACTTATATTTGGAATGATAGTGATTGTAGGCATTAGGAATTTTGAAAACCCAAGTGTGGGATTTCAAAATAGCTAATGAGGATTAGCTATTTCTAAATTATGCATCTTTATTCCAATATTTTCAATGTTGACCCTTCCTCCATGAGACCCTTTCTTCTTCCATTTTTCCTCCTTCTAATCTTCTTCTAAATTATGCATCTTTATTACATATCAAGTTCATTAGAATCAACCAAACTCATTAGTCTAAAAATAAATAATAAAATTTTGGCTACCATGAGAGAAAATAAAAACAAAACTCAAGACACTAGAACAAAGGTGATCAAAAGTATAATATTATATTTGGTCAACAGCTATGCCCATAGCTGGTTTTATTTGTATTCGAATCCATACTGCTTGAATCTAACCCAATTCATCTCGAATCTCGAAAATAATGACCTGCCACCTATTACACAGTTTCAAATTATCAGTTTGACTTTATCCTGGGCCTCGAATTCTATGGCCTTAAAAATAGCTATAACAAGTAATGAAAGAGGGAATAAAAAAGGTACGCCACTTTCTAGTTATTTTTTGTGTCATTTTATGATTTTTCAATCTATAACATAAACAATGGCTGAATGTCCCATACTTGTTGAAATCTTAATAACAATCATACTTACCATCTTAATATGGGGGCTCGGATAGAATAACAACACTCTTAGTGTTGTTATTATAACAACAAAATTCATTAAGGGTAAAAGGGTAAATTAGATAGAAAATAATAAAATAAAGTTACTTAAATTCAGTCACCGCTGTCAGATCTCATCACCCTCTCCGACTCCAAAGCCACCGAACTAATCCTCTCCGCCGCCTCTGAACACGGATTCTTCCAATTCGCCGGCCACGGGATCGCCGCCCAACTCGCCCAGTCCGCCGTATCGGAATCGCTCGCTCTGTTCGAACTCCCCTACGACAAAAAGGAAATGCAGTTCCTGAGGAACTGGCCTCTGGGATTTGAGCCCGACGAAGAGGCCAAGATTAGGGCGGTCCTATAGCCGCCGATCAAAACCGTCTCTCCGCCACCTTCGTCGCCGCCGTCGAGTGGGGACTCGTCTCCTCTCACCCCGGACTACTACTATCGCCAATCACGTTGCGGCTGCCACTCTCCGCCGATTGGTTTCCGCAGCGGAGTTCGTGGAAATTACAGTCCCCGCTTTGCAATTGGACAACGCAGAATCATACCCGCTGCGGCAGGGTTCGGCATTAGAACGAGAATTTGATGATTGGACTTGGAATGAAACAAAATTAGTCGAATTAGGTTATTACGACGAGTGGGCTGGTGGGGGGACGGCGGCGGCGGCGGTTGGTCCCGACTATCGAGGAGTTGAGCGACGACGATGGAGGTGGTGATTCAGTCAAGATTCGCCAGCCTTCAGTGATGGAAATATTTGTGGTGCTTCTACCCGTTTCAGAAATCTGTATCTACAACAGTCATTCTCTGATAATGATCATCACTTGCATTGAACACAATAGCATATATGAAAGAGGCGGCGCTTGCTAGATTCATGAACTGGAGATGATTAGGGTTGTTAGATTACACGATGGCTAAATTCATGAACTGCATGCAGTTTGGTTTCCCCCCGTCTGGTGAGGTGATGTAGAGAGAGGGAAATGACCATATTTAACAAGAGATTCCCTCTTCTGATTGATTGATGACCTCCCATGTAATTTGTATACAAGTCAAAACTGCACTTGCTGAGCTTGTTGTTCTCTGTGGAAGGAAACGCCAAGCTGAGGGAAAAAGGAAGGAGGTGGCGGGTGTTTATAGGAGGGACAGGAAAGGAAGGGTAACAGGAAAAAGTGGAGGAAATTTTCAGTGGTATTTTTTTACCTATAATTGAAGGGATCAGGAACACCACAAAATAATCCAGAAATATTTCTAAATCACACCATAAACTTCATAATACAAACCACAAACACGGTAAAACAAACCACAAAAAAGCATACTAGAAACCTCCCAATGCATACCACAAATTCCCGAAAACAAACCAGAAACACCACAAACCAAACCACAAATATTTTGAAAGCACACCAGAAAACTCATAACGCAAACCATAAACACCGTAAAGCAAACCACAAAAACAAACAAGAAACGTCCTAATGCAGACCAAAAATATATTAAAACAAACCAAAAATCTCACAAAGCAAACCAAAGATTTTTCAAAAACACACCAGAAACCTCATAATGCAAACCACAAACACGTTAAAGCAAACCACAAAAACAAACCAGAAACCTCCTAATGCATACCACAAATATCCTAAAACAAACCACAAACCCCTCAATGCAAACAACAAAGTTTTTGAAAGCAAACCAGAAACTTCTCAATGCAAACCACAAACACGATAAAGCAAACCAGAAACTTCTCAATGCAAACCATAAACGCGATAAAGCAAACCACAAAAGGCATACAAAAATATGAGAAACCAAACCATAAATCTCACAATGAAGACCATACCATCCGGTGGTCGTTGACCGTTGACCGGTCAACGAAGTTCGTTGACCGAACTCCGATGACCGTCACTTCGTTGACCGAACTCCGATGACCGTCAGTGAGCAGATTCCAACGCCGATAGGCATATTCCGGCCCCGATGACTAGATTCCGTCGCCGGTAAGCATATTCCGGCGCCGGTGGCATATTCCGATGAGAAAATAGCATATTCCGGCGACGAAAAGCATATTCCGGTGATCGGCGACCGGTGGCCGAATTCCGGCGACCAAAATTTTTGGCAAAAAATAAAAAAATTAATTTTTTTTATTTTTTTTATTTTTTATAATGACAATTATACTCCTGCTTTGATTTTACACTACGTCAACTCAACTAATAAAAAGTCATCACAACCCTAGCTTCCTATTGGTTGGAGACTAGTGTTGTTACAATAACAACAAAAGGAGTGTTGTTATAGTATCTAGTCCCTTAATATGGCAAGGACGTTGACTCACTCCTACTGTCACCCTAGAAAATGGCCAAGTATAACCAATTCCTAAAGCGTAGTATAGCGGGTCGGGTTTTAATGTCAACCCGGGTCCTAGATGTGATGACTACTCGGTGAATTCTTGTTATTTAGCAGTGAACTTTTAGTGAAACTGAAGCAAACAAAACACAAAGCAAGTAAACGGTTTGTTGTCAAGTCAAGAGAGGTCACCCGGATATGGTTTCCCCCTAGACTGCAGTTAAGTCGGATTGCATTTTACCAAGTTCAGTTTTCATGAAAGTTATACTGCGGAAGGTTCTCAATTAGCCTGAAGTCTCGACTAAAGGTCTCCAGACCCTCTCAATCTGAGTCTCTAGCGGGCGACTAACCTCCACCGGAGTAAACAGATTGAGGCCCTAATGAACCAAACCTCCACTACCGAATCGACTTCGGTACAGAATAGCGAATTGGCTCCTCGACTAAAGTCACCAATTCGCCACCTTCGATTAAGGGTACTCTATCAACCTAGGCAGATATTCTCATTCCAGGTTAAAGCAGAAACAACAGGAATTTGATCAGGATTCAAGTCATTCAATCAATCAAACCTCAATCGAATATAATCAATTCACAAACACTGTACTTGGGTTCATACAATCAGACCTAGCATACAAATCTAGGGTTCTCCATACCCAGATGAATGGGGAAACTACTCCATAGAGAAAGAAGCAAAAGCAGATTCAGACACGGAAATCATACTGTGAAGTTGGATTCCTGCTTCTGGACGTTTAATCGCACTTCTCCAAGCTCAAGACGGGCTCCAATGGTGTTGAAGATCGATCTATAGCGCTTGAGAACTCTGGTTCGACGCTTTCTCTCTCTAGGTATCGGTTTCTCTCTCAAAAACTCGGAACCCCTTTGAAAATTGGCCTTCTTCTTGTTTTATCAGCTGCCTGTCGCGATACCCGGTCAAAATACCCGGTCGGGTATTTTATGGTTCGACCGGGTATTTTATGAAACGCACCGTCTGACTAAGGGAAAAATCCCCGGTCTACCACCAAAATCCCCGACCGGGGATTTAAGGCCTTCGCCCGGGCCCCCTTCTGCTTCTCACGGGTGCCCGAAGGAGGAAATACCCGGTCGAGGTCAGAATATACCCGGTCGGGTATTTCTTCCTTTGACCGGGTATTTTGGTCCAGCAGCATCCTTTGTCCAATCTTCGCTCCTTTCGATCCAGAACTCGTTCCTTCGCCTCGATTCCAACGCCAGGACCTGAAATATGACATAAACACACAACCTAGCGTAAAATCGGCTTAAAATACGAGATTCCTCATCACAAACGACTTCAGAATAGGGGTGAAAACATGTATGATTATCGGTCTATCAAACTCCCCCACACTTAACCGTTTGCTTGTCCCCAAGCAAACCAAGTCAGACACTAGGTAAGCTCACATATTTCAATCAACCAACACTGGGGACAAGTCATAAAGGCACAAAACACGTGAATCGCACTGGTTTTCAAACATCAATACATGCACAACCTCAATGACAACCTGGACAACCACCACAAAGGACATTCGAGTGCAGCAAATCGAGTAAAGGAAGAGTCTCTCGTCTGTTCACTAGCCAACCTAGACTTGATTCAACCACCTACTCAAAACAGTCAACTCATGCATCCAACTCAAAACATCAGAATAGAGACCGAGCAATCTAGGTCCTCACCGGGGTACAAGAGCATATAGAAAATGGAAATGAATCACTCACTCTCGACCAGTGGGGTCAGGACAATTTTTGATGCGAAAGATGCGCATGCTATTTCTCTCAATCCCTATCATCTCTTCACCATGATGGCAGCCTCTAAATGCTAGAGTTCACATATGGGGTGTCACCACCAACTAATCAGGAGGTCTTAGACACAGGTTCAAATGACTGGCTAGGGTCTTGGACATGGGGAAAAGGCCTTTTAGGTGGTGGAAGTATTCATAGCAAAAAGGTTCCACATTTTCCAAACACACAATCACAGTCAACCAACCCGGTATTTCCTTTCTGCTATTCTGCATTCCTCAATATCTTAAGAGCACAAGAGCGAAGGAGGCATAATCATCAGCATTTCCAAGCCAGACTGCTAAGAAACACTGCTTACTGGGCATTACTCAGATTGTTGGCAGTGGCTCTCTTTTGCTTTTAATTTTTCTTTGTTTTTCTTTCATTTTTCTTTTCATTTCTTAAGAGAGCCCCCACTTCTGCATAAATTTCAAACACCTGCCCAATTTTTAAGCACTACCTCCAACACTCACATAGGCTTTAGCAGACACAGCAGAGAATATATAAAACCACTCTGTGGAACCTTCTAAAAGATGCAACAAGGGTGATTTTTTTTCATTATAGACCAAAAGAAAGGATAACACACGGCTCAAAGGGGCTGACTAGGGGATATGACACATCAGGACAGTCAGTTTTGGGCGTGGGCTAATCCTATGCCCCCATCATCTTAGCTAGTGACAACGTGAATGCTACACATCATGGAAGAGGGATCTATCGCACAAGAAAGAAACGAGCAGGCTCAAATCTCACATGGCTACCTATATGCTCTATCTCACATTCTGATACCCTGAACTAGATGCATAAACGACTGTCAAGGACAAGTAATCAGATCAAGTCAGATCAAGTCACAGTTGGCAAGCAAACAGTTGAAAAACTGAACCCCTACATCGTTCTACTGCACATCTCAGTCCTCATCATAGGTTGTCCTAGTCGCAAACAAGTTGTCATGCATTAATCCGAAAACCAATCAATTCATCCATCAAAGCACAGTGCCAATATGATCAAACAGCAGTACTTGGAGCCCTCAAATCGTAAGATTTGGACAGTGGACTAGGCTCCAAGCACACAAACAGAGCTAATGCAGTCAAAAGATAAACATCCCCCCACACTTAAGATCGACATTGCCCTCAATGGAGAAGAGGGAAGGAAAGGGGAACGATGTTACCGGTGTGCACAGACGGCAGAAGACTGGAAATGAACCAGTCGGGAACACAGCACAGCTCAAGGAGAACAGAAGAGCTCAACCAGAATATGTTAGGTCCGATGTCAGCCCAATAAGACATCATCCAGAACAAATGAAACAAACCAAAACAAAACCAAATCGCAATCCGACTCGAAACATAAGAAAGAAAGTCAAACCGTGGTGGGGTTGCCTCCCCACAAGCGCTTCTTTACCGTCTTTTAGCTGGACGCCCATGGTGGATACTCAGGGAAGTGCAGGATCAGGTGCCTCCAAGAGCGGATCCACATCGCTCGTGAGGTACAGCTTCAGGTGGTGACCGTGCACCCGACGGTTGCAACCACCAGCAGTGGTCAGCTCGACCTGGCCATCCGGCAAGATGCAGGCGAGTGAGTACTCGGATGGCCAGGGTGGTCGTGGTGCGGGGGGTGGGACCAGCTCGTAGTGGTCTCCACCTTTCTTCCTTGCAGGCTTAGCCACCTGCGGCTTCGGCCGCCACTCCTCCTTGTGCTTTTTGTTCGGAGGCGAGGCTGGATGGAGTGGCGGCGAAGGAATGATAGGGGGGTCCTGCAAAATGAGAGGTGCAGAAGGATACACGACAGGCTCGTGTACCTGATCAGAAATAGCATGCACAGGCGATACAGAAATCATAGCACAGTGATCAAACTCAGTCACAGAAAAAGTAGCCTGTTCATTCCCAGCACGCAGAATTAGCTTACCATCATGCACATCAATCAATGCCTTGGCGGTGGCAAGAAATGGTCTACCCAAAATTAAAGGCACATCCACATCATCATTTATATCCAGAATCACAAAATCAACAGGATATGTGAATGCACCCACATTAACAAGCAAATCTTCTATGATACCCCTAGGATGCACCACAGAACGATCAGCTAGCTGAATGCTCATCCTAGTAGGGCTAAGTTCACCTAGGTCTAGCTTTTTGAACAATTTGTATGGCATGACATTAATGCTAGCGCCTAGGTCCGCCAAGGACTTTCCTACATGCATGCTGCCAATAGTAAGAGGGATAGTAAAACTCCCTGGGTCCTTGCGCTTTTCGGGCAGCTTGTTCTGCAGGATGGCAGAACATTCCTCGCTCAGCAGCACTGTCGAGAGATCCCCAAGTTTCTTCTTGTTGGTGCAGAGATCTTTCATGAACTTAGCGTACTTGGGCATCTTCGACAGTGCCTCCACAAATGGTATGCTGATGTTGAGCTGCTTCAACATTGCCATAAAATTGGCAAACTCAGTCTCCAGCTTGTCCTTGTGAAGGCGAGTGGGGAAGGGAAGCTGGGGTACGTACTCCTTCACCACTGGTTGTGGCTTGGGAGCAGGGGCTTCCTTCTCCACCCGCACTTCTGCATCACCGGCTGGAAGTGCTGAAGCAGGTAATGGTTCCTCCTGCCTGGTCGGGGCAGGATCAGCTGATGTAGGCCTGCCGCTCAGGGTGAAAATGGCATGTGCGGTCTCATGCGGGTCCCGTGGATTAGGGACAGTGGTGGCAGGAAGAGTCCCCGGGGCCCGAGCAGTAAGCTGGCGCGCTAGGACACCGACTTGGTGTTGTAGATCTTGCAAAATAGCACCCTGGTTCCTCTGCCCTGCCTCCAAAGAAGCGATGCTCTGGTCCACCCTTGCGAAATTCGCCTGGCTGGTGGTCATGAATGTCGCCAAAATGTTCTTCAGATCAGCCATCTGATTATCGGGAGCTGCGGCTGCTGGAGGCTGAGCAAACTGGCCCTGGGGCTGCTGGAATGGCTGCCCTTGCCTAGGCTGGTAGGGCTGCTGCTGTGGTGGTGGCCCTTGCCTATCCTGGTAGGGCTGCCTCTGCTGAAAACCACCTGCTGGTGCTGGGAAACCAGGTGGTTTGTTGGTGTTGTTGCTCCAGGCGAAGTTGGGATGCTGGCGCCATCCCTCATTGTATGTGTTACTGTATGGATCGAGGCGCCGAGAATTGGCGATGAAGGCCAACTATTCTTGGGGAGTAGAGGACTCCCGCATAGCCTGACAGTCTTCCACCAGATGGTTTGGACTCTCACACCACTGGCACTGAGCTACTGGAGGCGTAGCTACACCTCGGCCCGGAAAGATACTGTTAGGCTGCTTCAATGTCTGCACCAACTCAGCCACTTGCTGCTCTAACCCGGACCTAGTCTCCATAGCATGCACACCCCGGTCCCGGGAGTTCCTGCCTCTGTGGTTCTGCCCCCAGGAATGATCTCGGGCAGCCAAGGTACTGATCATCTGGTTCAGCTCGGGTGGAGTCTTAGTAAGGATATCCCCTCCTGGGCATAGAGACTCGATCACCCTCTGGCTGTCTGGAGTGAGGGCGCTATAGAAGTTCCCTACTGTGAAGGCATCGCTGAAACCATGATGGGGACACTGCCAGAAGTATCCCATGTACCGCTCCCATGCATCACGAAGGGACTCATCTGGCTCTTGGCGGAAGTGAGTGATCTCCCGCTGAATCTCAGTAGTCTTCGATGCCGGATAATATCTGTGCACGAACTTATCCGCCAGATCGTCCCAAGAAGTGATGGACAATGGGGGCTGGGTCTCCAACCACCTCTTAGCATTCCCCGCCAGCGAATGGGGAAAGAGATGAAGGCGGATTGCATCATCCGGAACACCATTCAGCTTGAAACCGTTTGTCAGCTGCAGAAAACGGGAAAGGTGTGCCCGGGCTTCCTCATCCTTCAAGCCATGGAACTGGATAGAGGATGTGATGAGCTGAATCCAGCCTGGCTTGATCTCGAAGTTATTTGCTGGGATGGGTGGATAGAGGATGACCGGGCGGATGTCAGCAATCCGTGGAGTGTAGTAGTACTCCAAGGTGGGACCCGGCGGTGGTGGTGGATGCTGATTCACCGGGGGAGCCTGTCGAGCATTCCCCGGTTGTGGGATGTCTTCGCCCTCCATCTCGTACTCTTCCTCAGAATCGCTGGTCAAGTGGCCGTCTATGCGCTCTCCCGTAACCAGTCTAGCTCGCTGCTGTCTCCTAAGTTGGCGGCAAGTGCGTTCAAGCTCTGGATCCAACGGCAGTAAACCTCCTGACTGGCTACGGGTCATGCACTACCTGCACACACTCAAGCAAGCAAACCCGTGAAGGCACAAGTGGGACAAAGCAAAAACTCAATGCAAAAATGAAAATGCTAAAGTAACAGAAATCACTTTTCTTCAACAACCTAGCCGTCCCCGGCAACGGCGCCAAAAACTTGACTCACTCCTACTGTCACCCTAGAAAATGGCCAAGTATAACCAATTCCTAAAGCGTAGTATAGCGGGTCGGGTTTTAATGTCAACCCGGGTCCTAGATGTGATGACTACTCGGTGAATTCTTGTTATTTAGCAGTGAACTTTTAGTGAAACTGAAGCAAACAAAACACAAAGCAAGTAAACGGTTTGTTGTCAAGTCAAGAGAGGTCACCCGGATATGGTTTCCCCCTAGACTGCAGTTAAGTCGGATTGCATTTTACCAAGTTCAGTTTTCATGAAAGTTATACTGCGGAAGGTTCTCAATTAGCCTGAAGTCTCGACTAAAGGTCTCCAGACCCTCTCAATCTGAGTCTCTAGCGGGCGACTAACCTCCACCGGAGTAAACAGATTGAGGCCCTAATGAACCAAACCTCCACTACCGAATCGACTTCGGTACAGAATAGCGAATTGGCTCCTCGACTAAAGTCACCAATTCGCCACCTTCGATTAAGGGTACTCTATCAACCTAGGCAGATATTCTCATTCCAGGTTAAAGCAGAAACAACAGGAATTTGATCAGGATTCAAGTCATTCAATCAATCAAACCTCAATCGAATATAATCAATTCACAAACACTGTACTTGGGTTCATACAATCAGACCTAGCATACAAATCTAGGGTTCTCCATACCCAGATGAATGGGGAAACTACTCCATAGAGAAAGAAGCAAAAGCAGATTCAGACACGGAAATCATACTGTGAAGTTGGATTCCTGCTTCTGGACGTTTAATCGCACTTCTCCAAGCTCAAGACGGGCTCCAATGGTGTTGAAGATCGATCTATAGCGCTTGAGAACTCTGGTTCGACGCTTTCTCTCTCTAGGTATCGGTTTCTCTCTCAAAAACTCGGAACCCCTTTGAAAATTGGCCTTCTTCTTGTTTTATCAGCTGCCTGTCGCGATACCCGGTCAAAATACCCGGTCGGGTATTTTATGGTTCGACCGGGTATTTTATGAAACGCACCGTCTGACTAAGGGAAAAATCCCCGGTCTACCACCAAAATCCCCGACCGGGGATTTAAGGCCTTCGCCCGGGCCCCCTTCTGCTTCTCACGGGTGCCCGAAGGAGGAAATACCCGGTCGAGGTCAGAATATACCCGGTCGGGTATTTCTTCCTTTGACCGGGTATTTTGGTCCAGCAGCATCCTTTGTCCAATCTTCGCTCCTTTCGATCCAGAACTCGTTCCTTCGCCTCGATTCCAACGCCAGGACCTGAAATATGACATAAACACACAACCTAGCGTAAAATCGGCTTAAAATACGAGATTCCTCATCACAAACGACTTCAGAATAGGGGTGAAAACATGTATGATTATCGGTCTATCAGACGTTCTTAGGTTGCTCTAATATGTATGGTTGCATTGATATGGCATCCAATCCCATTATTTTATCTCAATTTTAATGAAATACAACTCTTGCTCAATTATTCGTTTTACAGTTCAACTAGAAAAAAAGTTAGTGATGTTTTTGTTGCATGCCATGTACGTTTTCTGCTCATACCCATGGAACAAATTAATTGTAATGAAGGTAACCATCAAAAGCATTATCAACTTAGTAAACTAGAATAACTAATCGTCTTTATTTTGAAAATTAACATGATCCCTATAAATTGATTACCATCATAATGGTGGATTCAAATCTCCCAAACGAGTAACTAAGAGATACAATTATAACCCATCAATAGACCTTCCAGACTCTTTTGATCCTGCAAATACAATAATAAAATCTGATAAATGGGTTCTCCTAGTTCATCATCTGTCACTATCACATGGATACTCTTCTCAGCTTTAGTTATCCCGAATCTTCCATCTCAAATACAAGCTAGAAAGCTATCGCCATTACTAACAAATCCTCCAGTACAAATATTTCAAGAATATGACGAGAGGAGCAGCATTCTTGACCGAGCACAAGAATATGGAAGTACTTTCCATGCCTTGGCTAAAGATGACATCAATATCGACTGCATTATTCCTAAAATCCATACCTGGGAACATGATTTTTATGCCATTGGGAATGCAGCAATGTTGGGGACATTTGGATCAATGTATATTTAAATTTATATATTACTTGTGTCTATTGCTTGTTGTCACCTAAGATCTATTGGCAAGTAAAATGAATTGATTTAGCATGAAAGTTGTGTTGAAATTTAGAAAAGACACTTAAGATCCATTTTTGTAAGGGACGAGTATTTTTTAATTTTGATAAAGTATCAAGAAGTATACAGAACTTCATTGCCAAAAATTCTAATTGTACTCACGTATATTAAGTTCAAAATATAATTATATAAAAATGAAGAGAATAATATGTTTGTTAAGTTTCCTACAATCACAATTTAAACCCTCTCGATTCCATTAGAATCCGACCAGTTCATTGTACGGCGAGGGTTTGACTTCAATAGTTTTTATTTTGATTTTGATTTTGTTATTCTGGGCTTTGGTTTATTACCACTACTTTTGGATTCTAAGTCTTTGTTTCCTTGTTTTTGCATATCTCTACGATTTGAAGAGGCCCTAGGTGAAATATTTCTAAACGTAGACTAGATTGTTGGGCATTAGAGGTCTAGAATTTAGTTTTGCTTATTAATCTGTTTGGGTGTCCAAATTCCATATTTAGGTTCGAACTCTCTATTGGGGGTTATCTGGCTAAAAAATGTTTTATTTAGATCGATTAAAAAATTACTGGTTTTATTAAATTTTAAATTTCTAAAACGAATCTAAGGTGACCGAGGGTCATAGCCACTGCTTATGACCTCAGCTTGATGGGAAGCTTTCTTCCAAAATTGGAATTTGATAAAATAGTTGGATCGGGGTTGGCACTAAACATAAAAATGTTAAAAAAAAACAAAACAAGACAAATTTTTAATGATCACAACCATTGCTTTTGATATAATTAACTAAAAGAATTAAAGTCTTAGTAGGATTGATATGAATGGTGGTTGTGGTTGATATAGAAATATGCTATGTTTGGTTAATTTGTTAATCCTAAAAGTCGAGATTATGTTGGTATTCTGCCGAATCTGAGTTTAGATCCAAAGGGTCTAAACAGGCAGCAACTTAAACAAAATGAGGCACTAGATCAAATATTTAATAGAAAGTACCATAAAATATCAAATCTAATAACATGTATACTTTTTTTTTATGAAAAATAACATGTATACTTTAATAGGCATAAGTTAGCTTAAACAACTTTAAAGATGAGGGTTGACCTCCATTCGCGCCGCCAGCACATCTTCTCCATTGCTTTGAAAGGTATGGTGGGGCACTGAGGATCGTCCTCTTCAGGGACTTCATCGTCCAGCTCGTCCTCTCTCATGGTCACTGCCACATCCTCCTATCAGACTCCGCAATGTACCACTCTTCTTGGGTTAGTACATCGGAGAATAATTTGCGCGGCCCTTGATTCCAGGCCGATTCAGGTTGTTGTGCGTCGGGAATAGGTTGCGGTGGGTCTTCATGCATGGGGATCGTCTCGAACATAAGGTTCTCTGCCATGGGTTTAGCTCGTTTTTTCGCCTGATACGCTTCTTTACCAGCCTGCCCGTTGGGTGAAGAAGTCGCCGATGCCGGCCGACGAGTACCCAAGTCCTGGTCCGGAAGCCCGGCGTCCGGGGGGTGGGGGCGTCCCCCGTCGCCGGCGTAGCCTTGGTAAGATAGTCTAACGGTAAAACTGTCGGGACAGTGAAGGTTTAATAAACTGGGAGCTAGATGTTTTTCCAAAGGACTGTGTTTTGTCAAACACTCGACTTCCGTTAATTGTTAGTAGTGTTTCGTATTATTATAGTTAATTGTATTATTCATATGGATTATCTTTTCAATAAACTCCCGTCATTGTTCTTACTAAAATGCATCAATCACTACTAATTAAAAATTAAAACCAAAGTAAGATAGTCTAACGGTAAAACTCCCGGGACAGTGAAGGTTTAGGAGTTGTAGATTCCAGGTTCAAATTCAAGCGAGCCACGTTGGTGTTCCCGAAAGTATAAGATTGCTGGGAGCGAAGCCCCGTTGGCGTCGAATTGAATGTAGGTGGCCCCCAGGTTTAGTAGGACTACGGATGGCAATTACGACCTGACCCGTTTTACTCGACCTGTTTGCCCTGTTTTGGGGCGGGGCGGGCATGTGTACTCTCGTCGACCCGACCTGCCCTGACCCGCCTAGTTCTTGACCCGTTCTTGCCGAAAATACAAGTAATCTCAGTCAAATTATTTATGAAGTTATGATTTTCTTACATGATATTTTAGTTCGATTGAGACTAATATGAGTAATTTTGCTCGGTCTCGGCAAGTTCCAAAGTTCCTTGATAAGAACAAGATGCTTTCCCTTCCCTTTGCTGGTTGGGGCTACATTAGCTTGCTTCACCATTTCTCCGTTATCCCAACATGGAGAGATGGGAGGGATGAGTGGCGAGAAGCATTACTGTATATCACCCCTGGTTTCTGTCAACGGGTTTGATAATCATCTTGCTTTGTTGTGTCAGTCAGTCATCTAACGGCTTCAGCTTTGGTCTATTCCACACGACAGAAATGCTCGTCCACGCGTATTCAGGTAACAATTCGAGCAAGAATGCTTTATCCCTTGGGGGATTCTGGCAGGATTCGAAAATTCAGGTTAAACTGTAACTCATATCTTTCTTGTTGTGTAGGGCACTCTTAACCCTTATGGAACTCTAGACAGTTGGTTAACTCGTGCGTGATTGATTGTCAGTTAAGACACTAATATTTGGAATGATCTGTGATTGTAGGCATTAGGGATTTTGAAAACCCAAGTGTGGGATTTCAAAATAGCTAATGAGGGTCAGCTATTCCAATATTTTCAATGTTGACCCTTCCTCCGTGAGACCCTTTCTTCTTCCATTTTTCCTCCTCCTTCTAATCTTCTTCCTTCTTCATCCCCGCGACCAACACCATGCCACAAACGCTAAATCTGTTTTTTTTTATGGGCAATATCAAAAAAATTTATTAAGCTCTATGTGACCCCCTTAAAACCAAAGGGATTCACATCTGGATCTTTACAAACAGCAGCAAGCGAGAAGGATTCTGCTGCTACTCCACTCTATTTTTTACACTGCAAACAATAAAACCAAGATCTACACTACTCTCTATATTTACTGACTAAGAATCGCACCACAATCTATATCCAGAGCTGCATTACCATGTCTGGCCAGCTCAATTGTCCTGCGTACTGTCCTGATCAACTCCCAAGACTGCATAGCAGAACTTCCATACAATCTTCCACAGCGTTCCCGCCAAATCAAACTCACAGCTAAGTTCCAAACCAATCGACCTATCATGGCTAATGCTTTCTTTCCCTTGAAAGCTCTAACCGCCCACTGCAAGTAATCATCATAACCACTTAACTGAGGGCAAGTTAGATTAAGCATGAGCAAACATCCCTTGGGAAGTATAGTGGTAGTTGAAGAATAAATGGTCTCTGTCCTCTGTATGAGCCGAACAAAACAAACAGTTTGCACTTGCCACCTTCCCCCAGCTATGCAACTGATCAAGTGTTGTTATTCTATTACGTGTTATAACCCAGCATAAAAAGCTATGTTTTGGAATCAAGTATCTCCCCCAAATCAGTTGATACCAAGCCACAATAGGCCTAACCGGCTGCAAATCTTGCCAAACCTGCTTCACAGAGTAAGACAACATCCTTTTATCATTCCAATACACTTGTGTTCCCAACAACGGAAGAACCCTTCCACCTTGTCCCTGACCTTTAACAGTCTCTTCCAAACCCAAGAGGCAGTGCTGCATTTTTCCAATTCCCAGAAGGCAAGGTTCTTGATTCGATAATGATAGTTCCATGCAACCCACCAGGACCCTTCTTTTGCAAGCAGAGCCCATATATGCCTTGTAGTGCAAGCCACATTCCATGTCTTTAGACACCTAATGCCTAGCCCCCCTTATTTCTTTGGTATTGCCAATAACCCCCAAGCCATAACAGCCTTCTTTCTCATGGAATCTTCAGTTATCCCCCATAGAAACTTACAACAGATCTGCTCTATCTCTTTTATGATGGACAAGGGCAGAATAAAAACATTCATCCAGTAAAAGAAAAGGCTACTTAGCACAGAATTGATAAGTTGAAGCTTACCTGCGTAGCTAAGTAGTTTAGGCTTCCAACCAGATATTCTTTTAGTGATCTTCTCTACTAAAACACGACAATCACTAGTAGTTAATTTCCCTGCTATTAGAGGAACTCCCAAGTAGCGAACTGGTAACACAGCTCTTTGGAATCCAGCCAGCTGAGCTAGTCTATCATGATCTGCCTCTTCAATCCCTGCACAGAATAATTGGCTCTTCTCTGGATTAAACCTCAGTCCTGAAAGCCTATAAAACTTGTCAAGAAAACCTTTTACACTCTCCACAGCTTTAGTAGAACCATTGGAGAAGAGTAACAGATCGTCAGCAAACACAAGGTGAGTAATACCCAACCTCTTGCATCTAGGATGATAGGGAAAATCAACAGAAGCTGCTCCTTTATTCAGTATACAGGATAACACCTCCATAGCAATAGAGAAAAGAAAAGGGGACATGGGATCCCCCTGGCGCATGCTTTTCTTTGAAGGGAAGTAACCACATACCCCCCCATTTATTCCAACACTAAGCATTGGGGAAGAGACACAGACCTTGATCCAAGAAATAAATTGTGCAGGAAGCCCCATTGCTGTCATCACTGTAAACAGAAACTCCCAATCAATGGAATCGAAAGCCTTCATTAGGTCAATCTTCATTGTGCACCTAGGGGAGATATGCTTTCTGTTATAACCTGCTACCAACTCAGAAGCCATCAAGATATTGTCACTTATGCTTCTCCCTTTCACAAACGTTGACTGACTTTTACTTATTAACTGGGGGAGAACTGTAGAAAGTCTATTAGCCAATATCTTGGCAATGCACTTGTAGAGCACATTGCAACAAGATATTGGTCTAAATTGCTTCATCTGATCTGCACCAGCTACTTTTGGAAGAAGGGCTAACACTGTCGAGTTGATTTCCCTAGGAAGAAAACCTGTAAGAAAGAAGGAACTGATAGCACTTGTGATATCTTCTCCCACTACTGACTAGGCTGCCTTATAGAACTCTACTGTATATCCATCTGGACCAGGGGATTTATTAGTCCCCATTTCGAACAAAGCAGATTTGATTTCCTCCTTAGTGACACTGCTACATAGATGCTCAGTATCCACAGGCTCCACTTTATTAACTAGTAATTTTTCCATCTCCACTACTGAACAACACTGCACTTCCTGATTTTTTCCCCCTAGCAATTTCTTATAGAATTCTACTGCTACACTTCCAATTTCCTCCACATCAGCAACAATGCTACCATCCTCCTTTTGAAGTAATGAAATATTATTCCTGTGCTGCCTCACCCTTAATGACTGATGAAAATATGCTGTGTTTTGATCCCCTTCAGTTACAGCTTGTATCCTTGCTTTCTGTTTAAAGAACTCTTCTTCTGCTTTTTGAAACATAACACACTCTGCTACTGCTTTTGCTTCTTCTTCAAACAGCTGTGGGGATGGATCTCTAAACACCTTGTGCTGAATAGTCTTCAAAGCATCTTCTGCCTGTCTAGCTCGTAAGGAGATGTCTGAATAGTCTTCAAAGCATCTTCAGTAACCTCAGCTTGTGGCACACTTTGAAAAACGGGTACCCAGTGACTCTTGTATTCCAGACTTCTTGCAATATTTCCTGGAACTTTGGATGATCACTCCAGAAGTTAAAAAACCTAAATGGCTTAGGTAATGTCTTCTGGTTTGGAGAAGAATTCAAAAGTAATCCACAGTGATCTGAGTGTATGCCTGGGGTTATAGTACTAGCAAAGCTACTTGGAAATTTGGATAACCAATGGCTATTCATGAAAATCCTATCCAGTTTACGAGCTATAGGATTTCTGGATTGCTTATTAACCCAAGTAAAACTTTCCCCAACTACTTTGTGTTCTTCCAGTTGCATTTCATCTATCCAATCCTGAAAATCCTGCCCAAGAACTTGACCCTGGAGGAGTTCCAGTAGAAGCTTCAGATGCAGCAAGTATAGCATTGAAGTCCCCAAGAACTAACCAATGCTCATTACTGGTTTGAATAGCCTTCATTTGTGCATATTCATTTCTCATCGTCCCATCATTTTGATCAAACCAAATTCATTTCTCATCTCCCAACTTTTTGCCTTCATAGGCTGCTTCCTGCATATTCCGGTCAAGCACTACATGGCGCCTTCCGGCGGTGATTCCAGATCCACTCAAGCAGCGACAAGGTATTTCAGATTCCTGGGTCTCTTTCCCAGCGCGATTCTCCTCCAATCCTCCGCGATTTCGTCGGATCTATTAGCCTAAAGAAAGACGGGATCTGTGTTCTAAATCATGCCTGTCGACCACTCCTCTTACGGCGTCGAAAGAATTCGTCTTAATCTGGGTTTATAGGTTGAATCAAAGTCGTTCGAACTCGAAGGTCAAATCTTGGTTGAAGCTTGATGGTCGAATCGAACTCAGGGGTCCTTGCCGTCGGGAAAGAGTTTGACTGTTTGAGGAAGAAGATGACGAGCAGCTTCCAGAATACCCTGTCAGTCGTGCGTGGTGACTGGTGAGACAACGACAGGAAAGAGTTTGACGCCTCCACTAATTTTTGGGAACGAAGATGAAGGAAGAAGGGCAAAACTGTATTTTGCATTTTCTCATTAAAACTCAGGCTTATAAACAAACAAGTGATATATTAATATTCCCCAGATAAAAAATTTACGTTTTTTAAATGAGAGAATTTAACTCAAATCCCTCAATATTACATTCTTTAATCCAAACTACCCCAAAGAAACTAGGGCGTAGGGCGAATTTGAATGTCGGACGAAGAAGATACATAGGTTGGAGACATTTTGTATAAGACAACGGGTAAGAATGGCGAGTACCTGAAAAAAGTCATTGTTGTCAATAAAACCTGTCAACTCACATGTGAAGCTCGATCCTCGTTTTCATAGTTTCTTTAAAAAGACAACGGGTTATTCAAGTAAACCCAGAAAATCGCTATTTTTGGTTTGTTTCATGATTAAGTACGTTTTTTGGGTCTACATTAGAGAAAATCACCACATATTCGAATTTTGAAGTTCCCTAATCGTAAAGAAGCATAGAAAACTAAATTATTTTAGACATGTATTGTGATACAATTAACATGAGTTTCTTTGAAATGGTATACATATAGATTATCTTCAACATAAATGTCTGAGATAAGGGGTGTAATATAAATGGATAAACCGGAGAAAATAAAGTAGAATATAACTAAATATGTAGTTTGTTGGAAAACCAGCCACTTGTTTCTTACATTTTGCGTACACAATATATACTATCATCGAACATATACAAGTACTTCGAAATAATTTTAGAGCTTAGCAACCTTGTAGATGTTGTTGATCGGTTTTTCTTTTCTCGAAATACATTCAACTTTTGGATGTGGCTCTAATAGGTGGTGGTGATTTGTGTGATGCTGCGGTAAAAACATGAGAATAAAATAATGTTAGATCAATATTCATGAATATAATTTACTAAATATTTTACAAGCATTATTGCCATTTTAGAGAGATTGTGTTAGGTAGTGATTCTGCTTACTTGTCACATTTCATATCCTTCGAAAGAGGGAAAGGAATCGTAACGTTGCATAGGTTTGGAATCGCTTTCATATACTTGTCCTGGATAGCAGGAAACTTCTGGAAAGCATCTTCCAAGCAATGACATGCTGTCACTTTGTCATTTTTGGAGGTTGCAGTTGCTACGAGATTTTGAAGACCGGTGCAGCACTTGGGGTCGATTGTGGGCTTGTCGCCTTCGGCGTATGGAAGACATGGCATCGCATTAAGTTCGACAGTGCTGCAAGTGATTGATGCAGGGCTTCTACTGTCTGCGAGATACATGAAAAGGGAAGCGGAGATAGCAACGATGAGGATGTTTGGGAAGATTATCACCACGCTGTTCTTCATCGTTTGTTGTTGGGGATAAGGGTATATCTTGGTGTAGAGGTGGAGTTAATAGGAGTATGCAAATGCTTTCTTTGCGCTGTGATGGAAGAGGGTGAGTGGAGCTTTGCTATATATATAGTCTCACAGTGTTTGTCTTCTTTGTCATTTTAGTAATAGAGGTCAAGAAATCTGCAGAAACAAGCATATCATAATGTCTACAGCGAAAGAATGTGAAAGGTGTCTAGCTTGAGTTTCAAGAAATGGAATTTCAGCTACCAGCTACTAGTCCTGATCACGTCCACCGGCCACCTGTGCCAACTTTGCCGAATGGACCGTTACTTTATACTGAAACTCATGTTATCGTCACTTTGTTTATTCCCAAATTGAAACTTAGGTTTGATTTCTACCTAATAGAGGACAACAAAATGGTCATAGAGGCGGAGTCTAATTTCGATCTAGCTTTTGGAACCAAAGATATCATCCTTATTTGTTAGTACTAGATAAATTTTCACCCTTTTAAGTCTCCAAAGCTGCATCACGGAAAATTTCCAAAGTTCATTACATTATACTTTTGGAATTTCCTATGGTAACTTGAAGTAAGGTAACTTGAGTTTTCTTACCTGCTATAGCAGGTTTCACAGGTCGCATTACGTAAAATACAACAGGCATTACGTAATGGTTACGTAACCTATGGTAGTCTTACGTAACAGTTGTAAAAGATCATTACGGAAGCCTTACGTAATAGAATGTGTCTTTACGTAATGAGTATTAACTTCGCGTTACGTAAAACGCTAAGTCATTACGAAAGCCTTACGTAACGCTACTAATTTAATTGTTACGTAAGAAATAATTGTCGTTCCGTAACCTTTACGTAATGGAATATCTTTTTACGTAATGAGTATTAATCTCGCGTTACGTAAAGTGCAAAGTCATTACGGAAGCCTTACGTAACGCTTCCGATTGAACTGTTACGTAAGAAATAACTATCGTTCCTTAACCTTTACGTAATGAATGTGTATTTTACGTAACAGTTGTAAAATGTCATTACGGAAGTCTTACGTAATGGAAGGTATTTTTACGTAATGAGTATTAACGTCGTGTTACGTAAAGAGCTAAGTTATTACGGAAGGCTTACGTAACGCTTCTAATTCAATAAAAATTAAAATAAGGAAAGAATAAAATAAGGAAATTGACTAAGTATGAAAAAGGAAAGAGAATATATAAGAAAGGTAAATGGTGAAGGTGGTGACCGCCAACCTGTTGCTATAATTTTTTTTTACTTATTTTTTTATTTTTTATTTCTTTAATCAATGGTTTAAAATTAGTTTGATCGATTTTAATGGTTTAGATCTACACAAGTTACCTAACTTGAAATTATACCCAAGTTACTGTAGGAGATCCCCTATACTTTTGCTTACATTACGAAATAGTTGTAGAGTATAATTTATAGAGTATATATATAGTACTCAGGTTAAATATATAACTCAACTATTCTATGCGAAAAATATGAAATATGAGTTTAAATACCCGGTTAAAAATTAACCGTAGTGGTTATGCATTGCACATATATTTGGCGATATGCACCTAAATTGGTCAACCTCCGTGAGATTCTTGTCAACCTCCCGAATGCATTTCACAACAGATAAACAATCCATTTCCAGGATGGGCACCCCGAGTTGATGACTTCGTACCAGCTGTAGGCCGAATTCAGCTGCTAAGGCCTCTGCAGTTTATGATTCCTGTGCGCCTCTCAACCTCTCTGCCGCGCGCGCTGCCATGAATGAAGCTTCCATTGGCATCCCGGACTACTACCCCAAGTCCAATACCTCCCGCATCCACACCTGCATCTGTGTTCAGTTTAATTTTTCCCACCTCCGGCCTCATCCATTTCCTTTCCCCATGGTTCTTTTGCGGTGGGTGGATTGAAGCCTGGTGCTGCCTTTATTCATCCAAAAGTGAAGTCGACCTGGGCACAATGTCCTCTTCAGCAAGCTTCAAGCCATTAAACAATTGGGCATTCCTCTCCCTCCAAATCATCCACATCAGCATACTCCAGTCCTCAAGTTCCTTATCCGTTACACTCGCAGCCACCTTCTCAAACCAGGCGAGACTCAGCAAATCCCCCCGCATCTCGAAACAATGGGCTACTTCTGACGTACGCCAAAGCCTGCATGCCCATGCGCACTCGCCAAACAAGTGGGTTTGAGTCTCCGGCAGGTTACAAAATTCTCACTGCGGAATCAACAGGGATGCCCATAGGTGGCTACTGCACGATGAAACCCGGTGTGGTTGAAAGCCAACAGTCTCCCCAAATTCTCACTGATGCACCATTACCTATCCTCCATCTTAATCCGCTAGCCAAAAACTCTTGAGCACTCATTAAACTACGCCATACATAGCTCGGGCGCTGACCAAGATTTGCATCCAAGATGGTCCCTTTTTTAAAGTACTTCGCTTTTAGTAATTGGTGGATAAGGGAGTTTGGCCTTAGATGCAAACTCCATAGCTGCCTCGCCAAGAGAGCCGTGTTGAAACCTCGCAAATCCCTGAATCCCATTCCTCCCCCAGTCTTCGGGATTATTAGTTCTTCACGAGAAAGCGAAGGTATACGCTTCTCTTCTCCTTTCTCCCCCCACCAGAACCTTGTAATTAGTTCATGGATTTCGTCTATAGTGCCTTCCGGGATACGAAATACTGGCATGGTGTAGGTAGAGATCGATATGTAAAGACGAGATCTACGTGAATATATGGTCAATCAGCCATTTCTTCTTGAACTTTACTTAAAATACTATTTTGGCCCCAATTTTCAAAGATGATATAAATAATTTTCATTTTATAAAGATTGGACAATTTTGGTTGCTTATAGTAGAAATTTCATGATTTTGGCAGTGATTTTTAATTAGTGGTAATTGATGATTTTTAGTAAGAACCATTGTCTTTTTATAAAAAACTGGATTAGTAACGACCATTACTGAAATATATTGGAAAGATAATCCATACGCAAATAATACTACTATAACTATGTGAAGTACTACTAATAATTAACGAAAATATATTCCATTACAATAAGAATCACTACTTAATAAAAACTCTTGGGAAACACTCCTAGCCTGCAAACACCGATAATGAAAAAACTCCATCGTACACAATTCACAATTCCACTATTTCCTTATTCCTCTTTATGATTGCTCAGTTCATAAAAAAACGAGAGTTGGACCCCTCGTAACATCCCAAGGGATGAGACGAGTTTTAAGAGGTGAATGAAAATTTCACAACACAAATAAGATATCATATTTCTCTCACGATGGTGGATTCTAATGTTAGATGGAGAAAATACATGGCTTTTGCAGGTGGGGATAGCGGGGGTTAAGGATGCAAGGTATCTGAAACCCAACACTTTTGAGATATAGGGCTCGGCCCAAATGTATATATTGGTTAGGCCTGTTGTGTATATGTAGTCATGCTCTACTTTCCCTTAGAAAACTCGACTAGGGTTAATTGTAGGAGAACTATATAAACCTACTTATGTACTTTGTAACAGTATCTGAATAAGACGATTACTACTTCATTCGCATATTAGTTTCGTTCTCTCCGAACGAGAAAACCACGTAAATTCTATGTCGATTATCTTCCATTTTCGTTTCGATTAACAACCACTTCCGTCAACAAATCCCATCACATCACATGTGAAGCCCGACCCTGGAATTTTTAACCCAGTAAATGGAGGGTATTCAAAAAACCCCATACATCCAAAAAACCCACAATATTAGATTTTTTCAGGTTCAAGTATTGTAGACATGTATCGTGACACAATCAATATGATTTTCTTAGAAATCGAATATAGATACCCCCCCCCCGATCCAGCTCGCTCCACTCCTTCTCGAGGAAGTCAGGATGATCCAACTACTATCAATGATTTTGTCTATGCTTCTTATCGGTCACCCGGCTCAACGTCGCGACGTTGAGTGCCACCACTGCTGGGAGAAATGCCATACGCAGAATTACTGTCGCCGTCAGAACTTCTGCGTCAATTGCAAGAAGTCTGGCCATATTATTCCTTGTTGTTGTGTCCTGCAGAGTCGTATGAATGGCTCTAATGGTTCTCAGGTTAGCACAAATCTGGCCTCGTCCTCTCGTCCTGCCTATGCCATTCAGCCCGCCCCTGCGCAGGAGCGTGTTACGGTGACCTCGACTGCACTCAAAGATATTGTCAACAAGGCCATCACATCCGCCTTTGCTAGCCTTCAAGCGTCAGGTAAGCTTCCCTGGCCGTGAAAATTAGACTCTGCCTGCTTTAATCATATGAAGAATGATGCATCTGTTATTTCTAATGCTCTTCTGGTTCGTAATTTATCCCTGCAAGTGGCTAATGGTGTGAAGTTTGGTGTTGATACTATTGGTTTTGTACAACATTTTGACATTGTTCTTCATGACACCTTCCATGTTCCGCATACTATCCCTAGTCTTGTTTTTTATTTTTTTTTGTCAACTTACTAACAATGGGTGTCATGTGATTTTCGCACCTTCTGGCTGTTCTGTACAAGATCTGAAGACGGGGTAGTAATCATGGTCGCCTCTTTCATTTGGAGAAGCTTGAGTCGTTGCCATCCCCATCATCAGTCTCGGCATCTTCTGTTTCATCCCCCTTGTCGTTAGTGTCTAGGAGTTTGTCTTTGGTTTATTCGAGTCTTCCTGCTGATACTTTTTGCTTGTGGCATGCTCGGCTAGGCCACCCCAACTTTAGTCTTTTGTCTGCTATGTTTAAATAGAACCTGTTTAGAAAATCTATTGATCTCGATTGTTGTTCTGACATATTATGCACTAGCTGTGTGGAGGCTAAAATGACTCATATATCTTTTCCTTCTAGCCACACTATGATCATCCAACCATTCCATCTCATCCACACACATCTTTGGGGTTACAGTTAGGGCTGGAAGTTTGGTATCAGTATTTGGGATATACCGAATACCGTACCGAATTTGTCTATATTTGGTATTACCGAATACACGTATTATTTTTTGGGATTGGGATTGGGATTGAACTTCAATTTTTATTCGATATTAGGGATTATGGGATTGGGATTGGTATATACCGAAATACCGATCAATACCGAAATATAAGCTAGTATCTATTTTATTCTCTCAACTAGGCTCTCTCATTCACTATTACATGAACCTAAACCCCCAAGAGTGTCATTTAATTATACATAGATCATTCTATCACTATTAATAGTCGTCTCTCAACCTCCAATTCGTCAAATTAACGATTACCAGTGACAACAACTTGAGATGTCTCATCTCCTCCATACTCCTTACTAATATCCTAATTCAAGAGACTTTGCTTAGTCTTTTCCCTCTAAATTAAGCAATAAAATCCAATGTATATATTTAATTATTACTTGTAAAGGTAATTAATTTTTTATTCGATAAGACCGATTGGGATACCAAAATATTTAGGGATTGGGATACCGAAATTATTTAGGGATTGGGATTGGGATTGGGATTGACTTTAGGGTATAATTCGGTATTCGGGATTTTGAAATTTCGTATTGGGATACGAATACCGTACCGATTTCCACCCCTAGTTACAAACCACTCACGTCCCGTCACGGCTATAAGTATTTTGCATTATTCATTGATCATGTCACTCGTTGCACATGGGTCTATTTTTTGAAACATAAGTCTGATCTGCTTCTGGTTGCTACTAAATTTTTCACCATGATCAAAACCTAGTTTGATAGATCCATTCATGTAGTCTGATACGATCCTGGTGGGGAGTTTAGCTCGAATCCGCTCTTACGTTTGTATGTTCCCTCGACATTATTTCCTAAAAATCATGTCCTGAGTTTCTCAGCAAAACGGTCTGGTTGAAAGTAAAAACATGCATGTTTTTGAGGTGGCAGAAACTCTTCTTCTGGCCTCGCACGTCCCATCGTCCTTTTGGGCGGAGGCATTAGCTACGGCATTTCCCCTCATTAACTACCAGCTTACTCCACTTTTTGATCAGTCTAGTCCCTTCTACCGCCTGTCTTAGAATCTTCCGTTGTCGATGCAATAGTGACATTTCGATTTGAACGTACTAAATTGATGTCTAAGACAGTTCGGTTTGTTTTCTTGGCCATAGTGATGCTCATAAAGATTGTCTGTGCTTTGAACCTACTGCTAGGTGTCTTCGTGTAGCCTACAATGATATCTTTTTTTTAGAACCTTATGTATTATGCTTCATCCATCGAGTCTCCACCTTTATTTGACACCTCCTTGTCTCTCCCTTCGTTTTCTGAATATGATGATCCTCCCTTGGTTAGGATGGTGCTAACTCTTATACAATTAGCACCGTAACTCTTCCTTAATTTTACTGTTCAATACGAAAAGATATGCACAACTTCATTTTTTTTCCAGAACCCACAGGTACCCACCCCGGTCAATGCGGGTAAAATCCATGTTGACGGGTTTTGGGCCGAGTTTGGGTTTAAACCCGTTCACTATTCACCGGGTTGGGTTGGTTTTGGGTTTAAGTAAACCCGACCCATGGGTACCCGCCCACACCCATATAATTAATTTTCTCGGCATATTTAATATTCTAAACTACAACTAATCTTATTTATGTTTGTGGAGACATGTCTAATTTTTTCTTTCTAGTTTTGTAGAATGAAGTTGATGTTATCGAGTGGAGAGTGAAAAACTTAATTGAAAGGAAGAAGCTTTCAATTAATCATGTTATTTATGGATAATTTGTGATTTGCTTCAATTTTCTTGAGTTTTCTCGATTGGGTTAACAATTTGTATAGTTAATTTGTGATTTGCTTGAATATTCTAGAATAATGTTTTATATATGGATAATTTGTATGGAGAGATTGATATTTGACTTTAATTTTGATAGGAACTTGTTATTGTGAATTTTTTATGACAAAAACCCGTGGGTACCCATGAACCCGCGGATACCCAGCGGGTTGGGTTGGATTGGAGTTTTTCAAACCCAGTGGGTTTTACCCCGAATTTTTCACGGATCAACCCATGGGTTTGGGTTTGGGTTTGGGTTCGGCAAAACCCGACCCAACCCGAAACATTGTCATCCCTAATTGTGGCCCGAGTTAATGAGCTACTGGTCATGATGAATTTTTTATAATGTAAGCGGGTGCAACGTGTACCCAAGGGACTTACCTGTGAGCTAGCAGCAGCAAAACAACGCAGTGCAATTGCACTATACCTTGAATGGAAATCCTTGATGTCCGACCCTCTTCTCACTTCCATTCCAATCGAAGATGAGAAGTTAAACAAATATCCTTTCGTGTTCCATTTCTACTCCTGTCCTCCGCCTAGGCTAAAAATCTACGAAATTGCAGAAAGCGGCCGATGGAACATGCAGGCGAATTTGTGCAACACTATTTACATAATTACAAATAAGATCTCATAAACAATATTCTACAACTGCTACATAATTATTATGAAAGATTTGTGTAATATTATTCTACAACTGTTACGTAATTACTATAAAATATTTGTGTAACATTATTCTACAACTGTTACGTAGTTACAAATATTAGTTTTATTTTACACAACAGTTTAATGGCCATTATGTTATACTTTCTTAATATTATTTTATCATTAGACCATAAGCTCTTTATCATTAGACCACACAGTACGGAAGATAATGTTACGTAATTACAAATATATTATATCAACCTCCCAAATTGTCTATATTATTTGCATTACACTAAGGTTCGGTAAGGTAAGTTATTTTTAACATAAAAATTCAATCAAATTTTATATTTTTCTTAACTTCATTTCATTATTAAACCACACCGTACGAAAGATTGTGTACTATAAAAGTTGTGTAAATGCAAATATGTTATATAAAGCACTGGAATTTAACATAAACTACTTATTATTTGCATTAGATTAAGGTATTGTATGATTATTGGTTTTTTACATAAAAATTTAATCGAATGCAATATTTATGTTAACTTTATCTTATTATTAGATCAACAATACAAACATATGTGTAACACTACACTATGAAAGTTATGTAATTTCGAATACATAGTATAAAGCTTATGGAGGGGTCTCTTATGTATTACTTAGACAGAACCTACTAACGATTCAGTAATATATGTTTGAATGAAAATTCATTTATTATGAATTAAACTATTTATCATAACATCAATTCGCAAGACGTACAAATGTTCTGTAAGGTAAGTTATTGTTTTACCTAACAATCAAGTCATAAGACATTATAAAACTTATGAGGGATATTTATTTTTTTATATCATTCAAACAAACATATTGTGTATGTCTTTAGTAAGGATTAAGACATGTAATTAGTTTCTTGCAGCTGCAAAGCGCGGGCCAAGAAACTATTACTAACTAATGAGAACTATCATTGGTTCCAAAATTAAACTCCGCAGCTAACTATGACCACTTTGTTGACCGCTATTAGAAACCAAACATGAGTTCTTACTTGGGAATAAATGCACAGACAAAATAGCCAAGTCCCCAATCTTAGTCGTTTTCTTTTGGTTTCAGTATAAAGTAACGGCCCATTCGGCAAAGTTGCCACAGGTGGCCGGTGGACGTGATCAGGACTAGTAGCTGCTAGCTGAAATTCCATTTCTTGAAACTCAAGCTTGACACCTTTCACATTCTTTCGCTGTAGACATTATGATGCTTGTTTCTGTAGATTTCTTGACCTCTATTACTAAAATGACAAAGAAGACAAACCCTGTAAGACTATATATATAGCAAAGCTCCACTCACCCTCTTCCATCACAGCGCAAAGAAAGCATTTGCATACTCCTATTAACTCCACCTCTACACCAAGATATACCCTTGTACCCAACAACAAACGATGAAGAACAGCGTGATGATCATCTTCCCAAACATCCTCATTGTTGCTATCTCCGCTTCCCTTTTCATGTATCTCGCAGACAGTAGAAGCCCCGCATCAATCACTTGCAGCACTGTCGAACTTAATGCGATGCCATGCCTTCCATACGCCGAAGGCGACAAGCCCACAATCGACCCCAAGTGCTGCACCGGTCTCCAAAATCTCGTAGCAACTGCAACCTCCAAAAACGACAAGGTGACAACATGTCATTGCTTGGAAGATGCTTTCCAGAAGTTTCCTGCTATCCAGGACCAGTATATGAAAGCGATTCCAAACCTATGCAACGTTACGGTTCCTTTCCCTCTCTCAAAGGAGATGAAATGTGACAAGTAAGTAGACTCACTACCTAACACCAACTCTCTAAATTTTCAATAATGCTTGAAAAATATTTAGCATATTCTATTCACGAATATTGATCTAACATTACTTTATTCTAATGTTTTTACCGCAGCATCACACAAATCACCACCACCTATTAGAGCCACATCCCAAAGTTGAATGTATTTCGGGGAAAAAATTGATCAACATCTACATGGTTGCTAAACCGTAAAATTATTTTGAAGTACTTGTATATGTTCAATGATACTCTATATTGTATACGAAAAATGTAAAAAAGAAGTAGCTCATTTCCCTACAATCTACATATTTAGTTATAATATACTTTTCTCATTTTATCCATTTATAGTCGATTCCTTATCTGGGTTGTGTATGTTAAAGATAACTATATATGTATACCATTTCTAAGAAAATTGTACTAAATGTGTCACTATACATGTCTCAAATAATTTACGGGTCGTTTGCTTCATGGATTTGAAAAATGAGGATTTTGGTAAAACCTGGGTTTTGGAAAACCATGGATATATGATGGATTTGGTGGCATTATGGATTTGAACAAGTCTATTGTTTGCTTGATGGATTTGATTATGGACTTTGTTTGATTAGATTTGTGGATATTAAATATAAATTACCTAGTTACCCTTATTTAATTATATTTCGATATTCTAATCCAAATCTTTCATTTAAAACTAATCCAAAACATAGAAAGAAATTTTAAACTTTTTACCACTATGTGGATTAATAATTCAACTACAAATATAGAAATGTATTACAATTTGGCACTAATTAACAATTCATCTAATAATGTACGCAATATTATGTATCAATTGCAGCCAATTGCTCGCTTTATTGCTACAACTCATCATCTTCTTGCTAACTCACCGATGTGGAATCCGACAATCAATCAAATAATAATGTACAAGATGAGCATAAAGTGTTTCTAGGTGAATCTAACAAATCACATATACATTCATATTTAAATAAAATATGATATTACAAAATGAAATGATAAATTCTCATATTTATAAAATACGAAATTATAAAAGTTTACAGTTGCATGACCATTGAATTAAAGTAGGACAAATTTGTAATTAAAGAAATAATTAAGGGTAGAAAGGTAATTTACCATCATAGATTTTAATCCATCACCCAAATCCCACCTCAAGAGGTGGAACTTCCAAGTCCGTGGGGTCCACGGATTTGGAACCCCAAAAGAGGTGGGCCCCACAAATTTCATCTCCCTAATTCCCTAAGGCAAACGATGGATTTCGGTTCAACTCCATGATGGATATAATTCCATGACCAAATCTATCACCAAAACCCTCAAGCAAACGATGGATTTCGGTTCAACTATATATGTATACCATTTCTAAGAAAATTGTAATAAATGTGTCACTATACATGTCTCAAATAATTTAGTTTTCCATGCTTCTTTGCTATTAGGGAACTTTCAAAATTCGAGTATGTCGTGTTCATCTCCAATTTAGACAAAGAAAACGTACTTAATCATGAAACAAACCTAAGATCAGGTTTTTGGATTTAATGGAGGGTTTTGAAAAACCCACCATCTTTTATAGAAACTATCAAAACAAGGATCGAGCTTCACGTGTGAGTAGTGGGGTTTTGTTGACAGTAATGGCTTGTTTCACATACTCGCCACTCTTACCCGCTATCTTCTACAATATGCCTCCAAGCTATGTATTTTCTCCATCCGACATTCAAATTCGCCCAGATGGATAATGACGATATCTTGTTTGTATAAAAAACTAGAGGGTTGTTATTTGCCGACCGGTAAATTACTATTTGTCGCCCACAATTTTGAAGTAAATGACGATTTGCCCTTTATGATTAGGAAACCCTCCCACCAATACTGTCGTCTTTCCTCCCTTGTTGGAAAATCGTCGCCTAGCATAATACCCTTCTTCCTCCTGCCAACGCCAACCCTTACCCCTCTCAGACAATGCTCCCCGCCCAACATTTCCTCCTCCTGTCCCTACCCGACAACAATTCACCGTCGACCACAAACCAAACCCCAAAATCCATTCCGACATCGTTATTGTCTTCCCGATATCGTCGTCTCCCCATCGTCAATGGAGATCAATGGTGGGACGTCGGAGTCTTGATGGAGTAGGGTGGTCCGATTTGCGGCGTCGGGCCATGATAGACCGTTATTTACACATGTTTTTACCCCTGCTCTTACTCCGTTTGAGGTGTTGATTCTCGTGTTTTAGGCCGATTTCACGCTAGGTTGTGCTTGTTTATGATATTTCAGGTCCTAGTACGTGAATGGAGGCTTGGGAGCGAGTTTGGGGTCGATTGGACGAGGATCGGACGCATGGCGAGGTTCTAAGGAAGCTGCACGGGCACACATAAAGACCACACGGCCGTGCAACTGGCAAACCAGGCAGTGTGGGATTGTGCGAGAGCAAACACGGGCAGACCGGGGCATCACACGGCCGTGCAAAGTGCAATTGTGGCCGTGTGATTTTTGCCGAGGCCAAACACGGGCAACCCATGAAATCCACACGGGCGTGCAACCCTGGCCGTGCGAGAAGCCTGAAGATCGAACTAATCCATAAGTTGCGTTTTGACTCGCACGACCACTTGGGTGAGACACACGGCCGTGTGGCCTGGCCGTGTGAGTCGGGAAATTCTGGTTTTTAACCCAAATTCGAGCCAAAGGAGAGGGGGAGCTGGGTTTTGGATCCCAAACACCCTAGGGACGAACCAAAGAGAGAGAGAGCGATTTGAGGGCATTCTTGGAGTGGAATTGGAGGATTTCTTCGCCTTGGAAGCTCGAGGAACAAGCCCGGACTTGAAGATTGATCATCTGAAGATTCTTACTGCAGTCTCTCTCTTCTCTATGGAGTAACTTCCCTTCACTTAGGTTTTGAGGAACCCTAGCTATGTTTGTTTGATTGGATGATTGTATGAGTACTCTGACTTGATAATCTTGAGTTCATATTCAATCTATGCATGTTTTCACGATTCAATTCTGCTTTAGTCGAAATTATTAATTCTGCTTTGATCCTATGAGAGCGAATACCTGATTAGGTCAATAGAGCACTATAGATTGATAGTAGTGGATCGATTGCTTTAGTCGAGGGTTGATTCACTGCTTTGTATCGATTGAGAACCTCATTCGATAGAGGGAGTCTAGTTTAGAATGCCTTGATCGATTGTTCTAGAGAAGGATACGTCCCTCTAGGCAATTGACTCAAGAGGGCCTTGTTCCTTTAGTCGAGACTCAAGGTCTAGTCAAGGATTCTCCGCATTGTGAATGAAAGTGAAACAAGTTAGAGATCATAAATCGTTAATCTGGCTAGTGGCTAGGGGGAATCATACCTAAGTGAGTTCCCAACCTGTAATTAGATTAACTGTAATTGTAGTTTGCTAGAGTAGTTTTAGTTCTTTCATCTTAATCTGTTTTGCTAGATAATGAACTGAAGCTGAGTAATAGTAACTCTAGAGACCCGTGGATTCGATATTTATTGCTTGAGCCACTATACTGCAGTCCCTTTTATTGGTTACACTTGGCCATTGCTAGGAGTTGTGTTTTGGCGAGTCAGGCCACGTCCAATCTGCGGCGTCGGACCTCGTCCGAAAGTCGAAATGGAGAAGGAGAGGAGGCAGAGAGGGTGTTCAATGGGAAGCGAAGTTTGAGGGAGGTTAATTGGAGAGAGAAAGTTTTTTAATATTATTGGTCTGTCGTAAGTGAGATAATGGATTTTTTACTAGTATCATTATTAAATCAATATTAATATATATCACTTAATTAAGAAAGGGGTTGCAGAGAGAAAAAAAGAGACGAGCACACACGCCCTAGGTTTATTTTTATAATGGTGAGTAATGGAATTAAATAAAAAGAACAGTGTACAGGCAGATCAATAAACAGGCACCACCAAAGAAAGAATGAACGACAACCATCATACTCAAAATCTGGTTAGAAAGGACCTGATCCAGGCTACCCCTTGATCCTTATCAATTTTCCACGAATCGTGATCAACTCATTAACAGATCTTCCAATCTTGCGACACACCACCAAAGCCGGAAAAATGCTTGCTTGCAGATCCTCTGGTTTCTCTCTAGCCAAACGAACTAGAAAATCACGTGCAAACAACAAGATGGGAGATTTTTATCCTCAAACACTCTCTGATTTCTCCATCGGTACCAGGCCATCTTGAGATGATGTATTTAATACCACCAGTTTGTCCAAGCCAATAGTTCCCCCTGTTGAAAATCTTCCTCCAGACGTCCTTAACAAAGCAGCAGTCCACTAACAAATGTTGAGCAGATTCTTCACTCGCAAGACAGAGACAGCATCTGTTAGCCAAAACAATTCCTCGCCTCTTCAGATTGTCCAGAGTTAGTATCCTGTTATGAAATACAAGCCATAAGAAGATACAGATTTTGCTTGGAATCCACGGCTTCCAAATTTTCGTAGTAGGGAAATCTGGTACGCCTCTGAAATCCTCATTAGCCAATCTTCTGTAAAGAGACTTAACCGAATACTTTGAATTTGCTTCCAGATTCCACTTTAACCTGCATGGACTATAGAAATTATCCGAGATATCAACAATTCCCGGTAAATTGCATAACTATCTCCTTTCCCTCTCAGCCCCACCCCTTAAATTAATTTTGAATTCAACATTCCAACTCACCACCTCACTGTTAAAAGATGCAACGTCAGAGATTAAGGCTTTAGGGTCATCGGCGGCAGGAGCAACGCGAGGAAACGAGGCAGCAAGAACCTTACCTGGGATCCAACAATCATGCCAGAACAAGACCAACGTCCCATTACCCGGCTCCACGTACGCAAACTTCCAAAATAAGTCATACTCCTTGCTGATATTAGCCCAAATCGATCTAGAAAACCCATTATTTGCATGTTTTGTCTGCCAGACAGACAACTGATTTGGATATTTGAGGTTGATTAACTCCCGCAACCAACTACCCCTTTCAAACGCAAATATCCACACCCACTTGGTCAATAACGCATCATTCAACCTTTTCAAATCATGAATACCGATCCCTCCTTCCTTTTTTGCCGCTTTACAGACCCTCCAATCAACCAAACTCACTTTGTTACTATCCGCCTTTCCATTCCATAGGAAATTTCTTTGATACTTTTCTAGCTCCTTAACAATCGACCCAGGAGCTTTAAACAAAGAAAACATATAAGAGGGGCTGCTAAAAAGGACAGACTTGATAAGAACAAGTCTTGCCCCATACGATAAATTTCTGCTTCCCCACCCACTTAGTCTTTTCTGATACTTCTCTACTACGCCATCCCAAATCGCTTTCTCGTTTGGTTTAGCCCCGAGAGGAAAACCCAAATACGTAGGAGGATCCTGACACCACTTACACCCAAAAATATCTGCAAAAAACCTTGGTTCACCAACATCACCCACAGTATACATTACAGACTTGTCCAAATTAATCCTCAACCCAGTCACAGTTTGAAAATAGACAAGAGTCGCAAGAAGGTTCAGAATCTGCTCGTGCTTTGCATCATAGAAGATGAGTGTATCGTCAGCGAACAACAGATGCGTAACTTTCCCTTACTTACTCTCCTCATTCATGAAGAAACCTTCAAACCTCCCATCTTCTCTCACCCGTTTCAACATCATTGACAAAATTTCCATAATCAATACGAAGAGTCCCGGAGATAAAGGATCCCCTTGCCACAAGCCTTTCGCAACCTCAAAAAAACCTTTAGCTTCTCCGTTTACCAGTACCGAAATGTTAGGAGAGCACATCGATCCTTTAACCCACCTTTTCCATCTGTCCGGAAATCTCAAAGACTCCATTATCTTCATTAGGCAACCCCAATTCACATTATCGAATTCTTTCTCAACATCAAGTTTGAACATAAGACCAGCCCTCTTACTTTTTCTTCTGCTGTCAACGAGTTCATTGGCCAATAAACCCGCCTCCGAAATCTGCCTACCATGAACTGATGAGTGTTGATGACGCAAAATGAGTTTGGGCAGCAACACCCCCAATCTTTTGGATAGCACTTTGTTAATAAGTTTGTTACAGCTGCCGATCAGATTAATAGGAAGTTTATCCTTCATTTCTTCCACAACATCTTTCTTGGGCGCCAAACACACGAAAGAGTGAGTTACACTATTCGACAGAATTCCTGACTCATAAAACTCCTGGAAAGCTTGCATAATTTCACCTTTCAGCCACCCCCAACCTCACTTGAAAAAATCCAAAGTGAAATCGTCTGGACCAGGCGCTTTGCTCCCGTTGCTCTCCTTAATACTTTCCCAAACTTCCTCCTCCGAGAAAGGCCTTTCCATCCAAGCACACTCTGATTCACTCATTTGCATCTCCCAATTCCAACTAGGGAAAGGCCTGATTGGGATACTCTCCTTAAAACCTTCTTGAAAGGCCTGCACAATACCTTCAGCGATCTCTTCTTCGTCTTCCACCATCCTCCCGTCTAGTCTGATTTCTACAATTCTTTTAACTTTCCTTCTATAATTAGCCATCCTATGAAAATACCCCGAATTTCTGTCCCCGACTTTATCCCAGACATCCCTCGACTTCTGTCTCCAACTTTATCTCTTGTAGCATCATATTCCTCTTTAGTTCCACTTCCATCCTTGACCTCTCTATCTTTTCTACTCAAGCCATGACTCCAAGTGTACTTGCTTCCGCCAAGGGGAAGCTCTAACAGACCGTTACCATCAATAAACGAATTAAACTCATACATCAACTCCGAGCTCCTTCTTGTTCCTTAAAAGGAATGAAAAAATAGAAGTGTTTGTTTTATCAAAACAAGCTGGTGGTTAGCTCTTTGATTTTACATTATACTTTTCCAAGATTCTTTTTAAAGAAAATTGTAATAAATAAAGTCATAGGTTTGCAATGTTAAGCATGTCATTTTTCAATACAAGGTTCCTTCCTAACTCAATTTTTATTTTAAAAGCAGTATGCTATGGTAGAACAATAAATCACGTGGAACTTTGAAAAGGATTCAAAAAAGGGTTCAAGGAATATAAATTTGTTAATAATGAGGTGTAAGCTAAGAAGGAGGTTAAGTTCAAAAACGTTTGACGAATGGATATAATGATAACTTGATAAAAGTGGTCTTTTATGCCATTGGCTATACCTATTTCTCCATCTTTCATATTTGTTGTGTACAGATTAAGCATAAGAATCATGCACAGAGAGATGTATCACCCAAGAAAGAATGGAACATGAATAAATCTCACTTGGCTTCCTAGATGCTCGGTCTCTCAAACAAGTTCTCCGATCAATATCGTTTAACAATTGGAGACGGTGGTTGACTACTATGATCGCGCCATTCATGTATCAAATTCAATAGATCGCGCAATTCCAAAATGAAACTAAAGAGTTGTCCCTACAATCACGAATCTTTTTTAGCTTTGTTTTCAACATTCACCGCTTACAAATTCATGGAAAATAATAGGTATCAATAAATCACACCCTTAAACACTTCAACTGGAAATGAGAGTGAAGATACGAATGAGTTACCGATAGAACAGTAATTGGATAAATATGAAGAGTGGAATTTCGTAATGATTTCTCACGGGAAATGATAGAACAAAAAGAGTACCAAGAACTAAAATGATACACGGAGAGTACATATCAAGTTCATTAGAATTAACCAAACTCATTAGTCTACAAAAAAAAAAACTAATAAAATTTTGGCTACCATGAGAGAAAATAAAAACAAAACTCAAGACACTAGAACAAAGGTGATCAAAAGTATAATATTATATTTGGTCAACAGCTATGCCCATAGCTGGTTTTATTTGTATTCGAATCCATACTGCTTGCATCTAACCCAATTCATCTCGAATCTCGAAAATAATGACCTGCCACCTATTACCCAATTTCAAATTATAAGTTTGACTTTATCCTGGGCCTCGAATTCTATGGCCTTAAAAATAGCTATAACAAGTAATGAAAGAGGGAATAAAAAAGGTACGTCGCTTTTTAGTTATTTTTTGTGCCATTTTATGATTTTTCAATTTATATCATAAACAATGGCTGAATGTCTCATACTTGTTGAAATCTTAATAACAATCATACTTAGCGTCTTAATATGGCAATGACGTTCTTAGGTTGCTCTAATATGTATGGTTGCATTGATATGGCATCCAATCCCATTATTTTATCTCAATTTTAATGAAATACAACTCTTGCTAAATTATTCGTTTTACAGTTCTACTAGAAAAAAGTTACAGATGTTTTTATTGCATGCCATGTACGTTTTCTGCTCATACCCATGGAACAAATTAATCGTAATGAAGGTAACCATCAAAAGCATTATCAACCTAGTAAACTAGAATAACTAATCGTCTTTATTTTGAAAATTAACATGATCCCTATAAATTGATTACCATCACAATGGTGGATTCAAATCTTCCAAACGAGTAACTAAGAGATACAATTATAACCCATCAATAAAATCTGATAAATGGTTTCTCCTAGTTCATCATCTGTCACTATCACATGTATACTCTTCTCAACTTTAGTTATCCTGAATCTTCCATATCAAATACAAGCTAGAAAGCTATCGCCATTACTAACAAATCCTCCAGTACAAATATTTCAAGAATACGACGAGAGGAGCAGCATTCTTGACCGAGCACAAGAATATGGAAGTACTTTCCATGCCTTGGCTAAAGATGACATCAATGTCGACTGCATTGTTCCTAAAATCCATATCTGGGAACATGATATTTATGCCATTGGGAATGCAGCAATGTTGGGGGCATTTGGATCGATGTATATTTAAATTTATATATTACTTGTCTCAATTGCTTGTTGTCACCTAAGATCTATCTGCAAGTAAAAAGAATTGATTTAGCATGAAAGTTGTGTTGAAATTTAGAAAAGACACTTAAGATCCATTTTTGTAAGGGACGAGTATTTTTTTAATCTTGATAAAGTATCAAGAAGTATACAGAACTTCATTGCCAAAAATTCTAATTGTACTCACGTATATTAACTTCAAAATATAATTATATAAAAATGAAGATAATAATATGTTTGTTAAGTTTCCTACAATCGCAATTTAAACCCTCTCGATTCCATTAGAATCCAACCAGTTCATTGTACGGTGAGGGTTTGCCTTCAGTAGTTTTAATTTTTATTTTTATTTTGTTATTCTGGGCTTTGGTTTATTACCACTACTTTTGGATTCTAAGTCTTTGTTACCTTGGTTTTGCAGATCTCTACGATTTGAAGAGGCCCTAGGTGAAATCTTTCTAAACTTTGACTAGATTGTTGGGCATTAGAGGTCTAGAATTTAGTTTTGCTTATTTATCTGTTTGGGTGTCCAAATCCCATATTTTGGTTCGAACTCTCTATTGGGGGTTATCTGGCTAAAAAATGTTTTATTTAGATCGATTAAAAAATTACTGGTTTATTAAACTTTAAATTTCTAAAACAAATCTAAGGTGACCGAGGGTCATAGTCACTGCTTATGACCATCAGCTTGATGGGAAGCTTTCTTCCAAAATTGGAATTTGATAAAATAGTTGGATCGGGGTTGGGACTAAACATTAAAATGTAAAAAAAACAAAACAAGACAAATTTTGAATGATCACAATCATTGCTTTTGATATAATTAACTAAAAGAATTAAAGTCTTAGTAGGATTGATATGAATGGTGGTTGTGGTTGATATAGCAATATGCTATGTTTGGTTAAACTGGGAGCTAGATGTTTTTCCAAAGGACTGTGTTTTGTCAAACACTCGTTTTAGTGAACAGGTCAATCATAAACAGGGGTAAGGAAATAGCACAATTATTTAGTAGTGAATTTTATTGTAATGTGCATTGACTTCCGTTAATTATTAGTAGTGTTTCGTATTATTATAGTTAATTGTATTATTTCATATGGATGATCTTTTCAATAAACTCCCGTCATTGTTCTTACTAAAATGCATCAATCACTACTAATTAAATATTAAAACCAGAGTAAGATAGTCTAACGGTAAAACTGTCGGGACAGTGAAGGTTTAGGAGTTGCTGATTCCAGGTTCAAATTCAAGCGAGGCCCGTTGGTGTTCCCGAAAGTATAAGATTGCTGGGAGCGAAGCCCCGTGGCCGTTGGCGTCGAAATTGAATGCAGGTGGCCCCCAGGTTTAGTAGGACTAGGGATGGCAATTTCGATCTGACCCGTTTTACTCGACCTGTTTGCCCTGTTTTGGGGCGGGGCGGGCATGTGTACTCTCATCGACCCGACCTGCCCTGACCCGCCTAGTTCTCGACCCGTTCTTGCCGAAAATACAAGTAATCTCAGTCAAATTATTTATGAAGTTATGATTTTCTTACATGATATTTTAGTTCGATTGAGACTAATATGAGTAATTTTGCTCGGTCTCGGCAAGTTCCAAAGTTCCTTGATAAGAACAAGATGCTTTCCCTTCCCTTTGCTGGTTGGGGCTACATTAGCTTGCTTCACCATTTCTCCGTTATCCCAACATGGAGAGATGGGAGGGATGAGTGGCGAGAAGCATTACTGTATATCACCCCTGGTTTCTATCAACGGGTTTGATAATCATCTTGCTTTGTTGTGTCAGTCAGTCATCTAACGGCTTCAGCTTTGGTCTATTCCACACGACAGAAATGCTCGTCCACGCGTATTCAGGTAACAATTCGAGCACGAATGCTTTAGCCCTTGGGGGATTCTGGCAGAATTCGAAAATTCAGGTTGAACTGTAACTCATATCTTTCTTGTTGTGTAGGGCACTCTTAACCCTTATGGAACTCTAGACAGTTGGTTAACTCGTGCGTGATTGATTGTCAGTTAAGACACTAATATTTGGAATGATCTGTGATTGTAGGCATTAGGGATTTTGAAAACCCAAGTGTGGGATTTCAAAATAGCTAATGAGGGTCAGCTATTCCAATATTTTCAATGTTGACCCTTCCTCCGTGAGACCCTTTCTTCTTCCATTTTTCCTCCTCCTTCTAATCTTCTTCCTTCTTCATCCCCGCGACCAACACCAAGCCACAAACGCTAAATCTGTTTCTCATCTCCCAAATCTCATCGTTTCTCATCGTCCCATCATTTTGATCAAACCAAATTCATAACGAGCAGCTTCCAGAATACCTTGTCAGTCGTGCGTGGTGACTGGTGAGACAACGACAGGAAAGAGTTTGATGCCTCCACTAATTTTTGAGAACGAAGATGAAGGAAGAAGGGCAAAACTGTATTTTGCATTTTCTCATTAAAACTCAGGCTTTATAAACAAACAAGTGATATATTAATATTGCTCAGAAATTTTTTTTACGTTTTTTAAATGAGAGAATTTAACTCAAATCCCTCAATATTACATTCCTTAATCCAAACTACCCCAAAGAAACTAGGGCGTAGGGCGAATTTGAATGTCGGACGAAGAAGATACATAGGTTGGAGACATTTTGTATAAGACAACGGGTAAGAATGGCGGGTACCTGAAACAAGTCATTGTTGTCAATAAAACCTGTCAACTCACATGTGAAGCTCGATCCTCGTTTTCATAGTTTCTATAAAAGACAACGGGTTATTCAAGTAAACCCAGAAAATCGCTATTTTTGGTTTGTTTCATGATTAAGTACGTTTTTTGGGTCTACATTAGAGAAAATCACCACATATTCGAATTTTGAAGTTCCCGTAAAGAAGCATAGAAAACTAAATTATTTTAGACATGTATTGTGATACAATTAACATGAGTTTCTTTGAAATGGTATACATATAGATTATCTTCAACATAAACGTCCGAGATAAGGGGTGTAATATAAATGGATAAACCGGAGAAAATAAAGTAGAATATAACTAAATATGTAGTTTGTCGGAAAACCAGCCACTTGTTTCTTACATTTTGCGTACACAATATATACTATCATCGAACATATACAAGTACTTCGAAATAATTTTAGAGCTTAGCAACCTTGTAGATGTTGTTGATCGGTTTTTTTTTCTCGAAATACATTCAACTTTTGGATGTGGCTCTAATAGGTGGTGGGGATTTGTGTGATGCTGCGGTAAAAACATGAGAATAAAATAATGTTAGATCAATATTCATGAATATAATTTACTAAATATTTTTCAAGCATTATTGCAATTTTAGAGAGTTTGCCTTAGGTAGTGATTCTGCTTACTTGTCACATTTCATATCCTTCGAAAGAGGGAAAGGAATCGTAACGTTGCATAGGTTTGGAATCGCTTTCATATACTTGTCCTGGATAGCAGGAAACTTCTGAAAAGCATCTTCCAAGCAATGACATGCTGTCACTTTGTCGTTTTTGGAGGTTGCAGTTGCTACGAGATTTTGGAGACCGGTGCAGCACTTGGGGTCGATTGTGGGCTTGTCGCCTTCGGCGTATGGAAGGCATGGCATCGCATTAAGTTCGACAGTGCTGCAAGTGATTGATGCAGGGCTTCTACTGTCTGCGAGATACATGAAAAGGGAAGCGGAGATAGCAACGATGAGGATGTTTGGGAAGATTATCATCACGCTGTTCTTCATCGTTTGTTGTTGGGGATAAGGGTATATCTTGGTGTAGAGGTGGAGTTAATAGGAGTATGCAAATGCTTTCTTTGCGCTGTGATGGAAGAGGGTGAGTGGAGCTTTGCTATATATATAGTCTTACAGGATTTGTCTTCTTTGTCATTTTAGTAATAGAGGTCAAGAAATCTGCAGAAACAAGCATCATAATGTCTACAGCGAAAGAATGTGAAAGGTGTCTAGCTTGAGTTTCAAGAAATGGAATTTCAGCTACCAGCTACTAGTTCTGATCACGTCCACCGGCCACCTCTGGCAACTTTGCCGAATGGACCGTTACTTTATACTGAAACCAAAAGAAAACGACTGGGACCGGGGACCTGCAGTTATCGTCACTTTGTTTATTCCCAAATTGAAACTCATGTTTGATTTCTACCTAATAGAGGACAACAAAATGGTCAGTGGCGGAGTCTAATTTTGATCTAGCTTTTGGAACCAAAGATATCATCCTTATTAGTTAGTAGTATATAATTTTTCACCCTTTTAAGTTTCCAAAGCTGCATCACGGAAAATTTCCCAAGTTCATTACATTATACTTTTGCTTACATTACGCAATAATGGTAGAGTATAATTTATAGAGTATATATATAGTACTCAGGTTAAATATATCACTCAACTATTCTATGCGAAAAATATGAAATATGAGTTTAAATACCCGGTTAAAAATTAACCGTAGTGGTTATGCATTGCACATATATTTGGCGATATGCAACTAAATTGGTCAACCTCCGTGAGATTCTTGTCAACCTCCCGAATGCATTTCACAACAGATAAACAATCCATTTCCAGGATGGGCACCCCGAGTTGATGACTTCGTACCAGCTGTAGGCCGAATTCAGCTGCTAAGGCCTCTGCAGTTTATGATTCCTGTGCGCCTCTCAACCTCTCTGCCGCGCGCGCTGCCATGAATGAAGCTTCCATTGGCATCCCGGACTACTACCCCAAGTCCAATACCTCCCGCATCCACACCTGCATCTGTGTTCAGTTTAATTTTTCCCACCTCCGGCCTCATCCATTTCCTTTCCCCATGGTTCTTTTGCGGTGGGTGGATTGAAGCCTGGTGCTGCCTTTATTCATCCAAAAGTGAAGTCGACCTGGGCACAATGTCCTCTTCAGCAAGCTTCAAGCCATTAAACAATTGGGCATTCCTCTCCCTCCAAATCATCCACATCAGCATACTCCAGTCCTCAAGTTCCTTATCCGTTACACTCGCAGCCACCTTCTCAAACCAGGCGAGACTCAGCAAATCCCCCCGCATCTCGAAACAATGGGCTACTTCTGACGTACGCCAAAGCCTGCATGCCCATGCGCACTCGCCAAACAAGTGGGTTTGAGTCTCCGGCAGGTTACAAAATGGACAGGCGTCACCCCTTTTCCGGCTTCTCAAGATCACATGGTCACCAATAGCAAGGGAATCCCTGGCAAAACACCACATGAAATTCCTCACTTTGGGTGGTACATTCATACCCCAGATTTTTTTCCACATTGATCGATCACCTGTCCCAGCTTTTCCGCTGTTCTTCCGCATTTCTTGTAACCAATGCCGATAACCTTCTCGAGCTGTATATTTCCCATCTTTGCTTCCCGCCCAAATCAGTTGGTCCACTTCAGTTTCTCCACGCAATGGTATCTGGACAATGTCTTCCACCATTGTTGTCGGAAAACAACTTTCAATGAGGTCCCTATCCCACTGTTCAGAGTCCTCGTCAATCAACTCACGAACTGCGGAATCAACAGGGATGCCCATAGGTGGCGACTGAACGATAAAACCCGGTGTGGTTGGAAGCCAACAGTCTCCCCAAATTCTCACTGATGCACCATTACCTATCCTCCATCTTAATCCGCTAGCCAAAAACTCTTGAGCACTCATTAAACTACGCCATATATAGCTCGGGCGCTGACCAAGATTTGCATCCAAGATGGTCCCTTGTTTAAAGTACTTCGCTTTTAGTAATTGGTGGATAAGGGAGTTTGGCCTTAATTGCAAACTCCATAGCTGCCTTGCCAAGAGAGCCGTGTTGAAACCTCGCAAATCCCTAAATCCCATTCCTCCCCCCAGTCTTCGGGATTATTAGTTCTTCACGAGAAAGCCAAAGTATACGCTTCTCTTCTCCTTTCTGCCCCCACCAGAACCTTGTAATTAGTCCATGGATATCGTCAATGGTGTAGGTAGAGATCGATATGTAAAGACGAGATCTACGTGCATATATGGTCAATAAGCCATTTCTTCTTGAATTTTACTTAAAATACTATTTTGGCCCCAATTTTCAAAGATGATATAAATAATTTTCGTTTTATAAAGATTGGACAATTTTGGTTGCTTATAGTAGAAATTTCATGATTTTGGTAGTGATTTTTAATTAGTGGTAATTGATGATTTTTAGTAAGAACCATTGTCTTTTTATAAAAAATTGGATTAGTAACGACCATTACTGAAATATATTGGAAAGATAATCCATAGGCAAATAATACTACTATAACTATGTGAAGTACTACTAATAATTAACGAAAATATATTCCATTACAATAAGAATCACTACTTAATTAAAACTCTTGGCAAATACTCCTAGGGAACGAATCAGGTTAGTAACCTTATGGTGAGTAAGCATTAGTAACCCGTCCACATTAGCATGACATTAGCATCCTCTCTCTCCTGGAAAGCATTTAATTTTCCCATCCTTAATCTTTGACGGACGATTTCTCACTCGTTTTAAGTCGAAATTTAATTTTTTTTGTACAGTTAGATCAGATTAATTGTGCTCTTCAAAATACAATCCACTTTGATATATTTTTCGAACAAAAAAAATTTAGCCATTTTTTACCAGTCTATACCATATGGTATTGACTGGTATTGAAATAAAAGAATACCTACGGTTTAAAAAGTGTACCATGGTGGTATGACACAAACCAAAACTGTAGGATGGTTGAATACATGATTAGTAGAAGTATATTAATTGTCATTTACGACTTTTAACATTGTATACCATAAGATACCACCCCGTACCAGGGTGGTATTTTATGATATTGTGTGGTATTTTTTGGTCCTGTAATTTGTTCACCAAGAAATTTGTAGATCCAATAGATCATGATGAACTTGTCACCGCTGTGCAAACGTTTTCAAAAATGAATTAAAAACGAAGAAGATACCATATGGTATGCAGTTGGTACCGAAAGGCCAAAATTTTTTTTTCACAAAAAGTATTGAAAATTGATCTCATTTTGTAGAGCACGATGAACTCGTTCCATCTGTGCAAAAAAAAAAATTAAAATCCGAGTTAGAACAAAAAAGATATGAGTCAATAAGAAAACTAGTGCAAATAAAAATGGTCTTTAATTCTCCATCTTTAGATATGGATTTTCTAAATAAAGGGTTCAAATATGGTTATTAATGGGTGCATAACCCATGACTATGCACCCTATCTTGAGCGACACTCCCAGCCTGCAAACACTGATAATGAAAAAACTCCATCGTACACAATGCACAATTCCACTATTTCCTTATTCCTTTTTATGATAGCTCAGTTCATAAAAAAATGAGAGTTGGACCCCTCGTAACATCCCAAGGGATGAGACGAGTTTTAAGAGGTGAATGAAAATTTCACAACACAAATAAGATATCATATTTCTCTCACGATGGTGGATTCTAATGTTAGATGGAGAAAATACATGGCTTTTGCAGGTGGGGATAGCGGGGGTTAAGGATGCAAGGTATCTGAAACCCACCACTGTTGAGATATAGGGCTCGGCCCAAATGTATATATTGGTTAGGCCTGTTGTTTATATGTAGTCATGCTCTACTTTCCCTTAGAAAACTCGGTTAGGGTTAATTGTAGGAGAACTATTTAAACCTACTTATGTACTTTGTAACAGTATCTGAATAAGACGATTACTACTTCATTCGCGTATTAGTTTCGTTCTCTCCGAACGAGAAAACCACGTAAATTTTATGTCGATTATCTTCCATTTTCGTTTCGATTAACAGCCACTTCCGTCAACAAATCCCATCACCTCACATGTGAAGCCCGACCCTGGGAGTTTTAACCTAGTAAATGGAGGGTATTCAAAACCCCCATACATCCAAAAAAAACCCACAATATTTGATTTTTTCAGGTTCAAGTATTGTAGACATGTATCGTGACACAATCAATATGATTTTCTTAGAAATGGAATATAGATACCCCCCCTCCAACCCAGCTCGCTCCACTCCTTCTGGAGGAAGTCAGGATGATCCAAATACTATCAATGATTTTGTCTATGCTTCTTATCGGTCACCCGACTCAACGTCGCGATGTTGAGTGCCACCACTGCTGGGAGAAAGGCCACACTACAAAAAAAAGAGGCTTTAACGAGGGGCAAAAACGGTCGTTAATTGTCAAAAAGCGGTCGGGAAAAGTCATTGACGACAGTATAGGGCCCCTCATTATAGGCTTCGCCGGTAAAAGTCAATACCGACGGGAAAACACTATACGGTCGTTAAAACATTTAACGAGGGTAGTCACTTCCGGTCGTTATATATGAATTTTTATCAACAAGATTCATAAACATTGCCGACGGAATTACCCTCACTAATGCATAATCAAGTATGTTAATTCCCATCGTTATTGACAATAAAAGCAACCCAACTTCTCTCTCTGCTTACTGATTTTCATGGAAGGATGCGATCAAGAACATACCATGCCAATTGCTACTGTTAAAAATTCACCATTAAAAATTTCAAATCTCATTGAAAGATACTCACTAATGAGTATAAAATTGTGGAGAATTACAACATGTTTATGTGCATGAATTAACAAAATAGAATGCAAAGCAATTTGGAGTCTTAATACAAGATATATATAATATACTAAGCTTTCTAAGTGGCTGGACCAATGGTATCCTTTTCTTCGGCTTTTTGAGTCTTCAACCATCTTGCTTCTCTTGTTTCTTCAACTGCAGGAGAAGAAACACCAACGAGGCTAAGGTTAGATGAAACGTACTGACCAAAAGAAGTTTAATCTTCTCATAATGCCTACCTTACAAGTATTGAACTAAGTTCATCACTGCATCACACTCTAATACTATATAAAAGCTGTTTCTTGTGGAAGATGCATCACTAAAATTTCAACTGCTGTCATTGGAAAGCTGATTAAGTTAAGAAAACAAACACACATCAAGGTAAGGCAGACAAAAATACATAAAACTGTCCCACTCTCACTTATTCCTAACCTGATCTCCCCTGAGTTGTCCTGCAACTTGACTGCCTACTTCAACTGGAATTGAAAAAGAAGTATAGAACTAAGATAAACGTTCAAATTACTTACACAAATATAACCAATTTCCATCAAAGTTGATCTGCAAACCAGTAGCAGAAATCAACAACTCATGTAGTAGAAAGTCACTTATTATCCCATTCAATGTAGAAAAACAACGAAAGTAAATGCATACACAACTCACTTTTCGGATCATCGAGCAAGCCATCTAGGAATGAAATGAAATGAAAGCAGAACCAAATCACAATGAAACATCTTATGTTCCCAACATGATCTATGCCATGATTTCCACATGGAAACCCCAACTTCAGAGGCTGGAAGCATCAATTGAAACAATAACATCGTTTAATATAGTAGCTGCGATTTCCTATGAAATGTCCACAAATAATGAGAACTGCACAATACTGAAAGGGCCAAGTAACTGCGATTTAGGATATGCTTTAATATGAAAAATAAAACAGAGCAACAATTCTTTTAAAGGATGATAACATGTAGTGCAAATGGTCTTAATGGAATTTTACAGCAGCATAAGTGATTAGTGATTTATGCCATGTATTTCTTTTACTGAAAGCACCAACAAAGATATTATTTATCATTACCACTTACGAGTTACGAGAGCATTCATGGCACCCATCTTTCTGTGAAGTAAAAAGCCAGGACACTTTCATGACATACATATACTGGCTGCAAAAGTTCATTATCATCAGTGTCATGCCTCTGCTGTGGCCTACGAAAACCTGCAGACAAAGATGCAAAAAGAAATTTAATTGTAAGACGAGATCATGCCCCCACTCTAACATCTCCTTCCTCCACCACAGTAGTCTCTTTCAGATGTAAACGAAAGGCCAATAACAAGTTAACAACATAACATAAAGACTCGGGGGAAATTTCATACCCCCAACCTCAAACACAAAAACCCAGAAACACATATGACGGTGCCAATGTAGCGGAATTGGGAAGAGCTATGGGGGACTGCGGGAAGCTCCTTCGTCTGAACATATTTAGTTGGCGCAACACTGAAAAATGGCTCAGTCGTTGAATCCGATCGCTGGGACAAGCCCAACCTCCAGCAGAAGTATACTTGAGGAAGCCAAAGTTCAGAGGCAGAGTTGGCATTGGAGTGTGGTTCGGATTGGGCAGAGGGGAAATCGGAATCTGAGGAGCCGAGGCTTGAATCGAAGGTGAACGAGAACTAGTGGTTGAGCCGATGCTCGAATTGAGAGAGGAAGAAGCTAGCTATCAGATCCCGTCGCCCCCGCAATCTCTAGATCTAGATGAATCTGGATGTGAAGAACAAGCCCACAACGTCCTCATCTTCACCATCGCAACCGACATTGTCGTTGAAATTGATAGCTGGGTATGGAAGATTCAAGTCGGTGGCGGATAGAATTGGGGGTGGTTGGAGATCTATGGAGGCATCACCGCTCTTGGGTGTGGTTGGTGCGGCCGTTTCATAGGGTAAGGAGAGAGGAGACCTGCGTGCCCTTTTCACAAATATTGAAAGTGAATCATCACCCGCGAAGTCGAAATATGTTTGGGCGGAATCAACGAAAAGAGGAAATAAATTGGGCGGGATTTCTGAAAAATTTTGAGGACATCAACGAGGGGATTCCCGGTCATTGTTGACTGTCTTTTGGCAATAACGTGGGTAAGTTATCATAGTAACGAGAGGACATAAATGACCCTCGTTAATGATATAGTGAAAATCAGAAAGTTACATTTACCGACCAGCTTTCTTCCCCTCGTCAGTTTTTCCCCTCGTTGAAGCCTCTCTTTTTTGTAGTGCCATACGCAGAATTACTATCGCCGTCACAACTTCTGCGTCTATTGCAAGAAGTCTGGCCATATTATTCCTTGTTGTCGTGTCCTGCAGAGTCGTATGAATGGCTCTAATGGTTCTCAGGGTAGCACAAATCTCTCGTCCTCTCGTCCTGCCTATGCCATTCAGCCCGCCCCTGCGCAGGAGCGTGTTACGGTGACCTCGGCTGCACTCAAAGATATTGTCAACAAGGCCATCACATCCGCCTTTGCTAGCCTTCAAGCGTCAGGTAAGCTTCCCTGGCGGTGAAAATTAGACTCTGCCTGCTTTAATCATATGAAGAATGATGCATCTGTTATTTCTAATGCTCTTCCGGTTCGTAATTTATCCCTGCAAGTGGCTAATGGTGTGAAGTTTGGTGTTGATACTATTGGTTTTGTACAACATTTTGACATTGTTCTTCATGACACCTTCCATGTTCCGCATACTATCCCTAGTCTTGTTTTTTTTTTTGTCAACTTACTAACAATGGGTGTCATGTGATTTTCGCACCTTCTGGCTGTTCTGTACAGGATCTGAAGATGGGGTGGATATCGGGAGGGGTAGTAATCATGGTCGCCTCTTTCATTTGGAGAAGCTTGAGGCATTGCCATCCCCATCATCAGTCTCGACATCTTCTGTTTCATCCCCCTTGTCGTTAGTGTCTAGGATTTTGTCTTCGGTTTATTCGAGTCTTCCTGCTGATAATTTTCGCTTGTGGCATGCTCGGCTAGGCCACCCCAACTTTAGTCTTTTGTCTGCTATGTTTAAACAGAACCTGTTTAGAAAATCTATTGATCTCGATTGTTGTTCTGACATATTATGCACTAGCTGTGTGGAGGCTAAAATGACTCGTATATCTTTTTCTTCTAGCCACACTATGATCATCGAACCATTCCACCTCATCCACACACATCTTTGGGGTTACAGTTAGGGCTGGAAGTTTGGTATCAGTATTTGGGATATACCGAATACCGTACCGAATTTGTCTATATTTGGTATTACCGAATACACGTATTATTTTTTGGGATTGGGATTGGGATTGAATTACAATTGTTATTCGATATTAGGGATTATGGGATTGGTATATACCGAAATACCGATCAATACCGAAATATAAGCTAGTATCTATTTTATTCTCTCAACTAGGCTCTCTAATTCACTATTACATGAACCTAAACCACCAAGAGTGTCATTTAATTATACATAGATCATTCTATCACTATTAATAGTCGTCTCTCAACCTCCAATTCGTCAAATTAACGATTACCAATAACAACAACTTGAGATGTCTCATCTCCTCCATACTCCTTACTAATATCCTAATTCAACACACTTTGCTTAGTCTTTTCCCCCTAAATTAAGCAATAAAATCTAATGTATATATTTAATTATTACTTGCAAAGGTAATTAATTTTTTATTCGATAAGACCGATTGGGATACCAAAATATTTAGGGATTGGGATACCGAAATTATTTAGGGATTGGGATTGGGATTGGGATTGACTTTAGGGTGTAATTCGGTATTCGGGATTTCGGGATTTCGTATTGGGATACGAATACCGTACCGATTTCTACCCCTAGTTACAGTCCACTCACGTCCCGTCACGGCTATAAGTATTTTGCATTATTCATTGATCATCACTCGTTGCACATGGGTCTATTTGTCAAACACTCGTTTTAGTGAACAGGTCAATCATAAACAGGGGTAAGGAAATAGCACAATTATTTAGTAGTGAATTTTATTGTAATGTGCATTGACTTCCGTTAATTATTAGTAGTGTTTCGTATTATTATAGTTAATTGTATTATTTCATATGGATGATCTTTTCAATAAACTCCCGTCATTGTTCTTACTAAAATGCATCAATCACTACTAATTAAATATTAAAACCAGAGTAAGATAGTCTAACGGTAAAACTGTCGGGACAGTGAAGGTTTAGGAGTTGCTGATTCCAGGTTCAAATTCAAGCGAGGCCCGTTGGTGTTCCCGAAAGTATAAGATTGCTGGGAGCGAAGCCCCGTGGCCGTTGGCGTCGAAATTGAATGCAGGTGGCCCCCAGGTTTAGTAGGACTAGGGATGGCAATTTCGATCTGACCCGTTTTACTCGACCTGTTTGCCCTGTTTTGGGGCGGGGCGGGCATGTGTACTCTCATCGACCCGACCTGCCCTGACCCCCTAGTTCTCGACCCGTTCTTGCCGAAAATACAAGTAATCTCAGTCAAATTATTTATGAAGTTATGATTTTCTTACATGATATTTTAGTTCGATTGAGACTAATATGAGTAATTTTGCTCGGTCTCGGCAAGTTCCAAAGTTCCTTGATAAGAACAAGATGCTTTCCCTTCCCTTTGCTGGTTGGGGCTACATTAGCTTGCTTCACCATTTCTCCGTTATCCCAACATGGAGAGATGGGAGGGATGAGTGGCGAGAAGCATTACTGTATATCACCCCTGGTTTCTATCAACGGGTTTGATAATCATCTTGCTTTGTTGTGTCAGTCAGTCATCTAACGGCTTCAGCTTTGGTCTATTCCACACGACAGAAATGCTCGTCCACGCGTATTCAGGTAACAATTCGAGCACGAATGCTTTAGCCCTTGGGGGATTCTGGCAGAATTCGAAAATTCAGGTTGAACTGTAACTCATATCTTTCTTGTTGTGTAGGGCACTCTTAACCCTTATGGAACTCTAGACAGTTGGTTAACTCGTGCGTGATTGATTGTCAGTTAAGACACTAATATTTGGAATGATCTGTGATTGTAGGCATTAGGGATTTTGAAAACCCAAGTGTGGGATTTCAAAATAGCTAATGAGGGTCAGCTATTCCAATATTTTCAATGTTGACCCTTCCTCCGTGAGACCCTTTCTTCTTCCATTTTTCCTCCTCCTTCTAATCTTCTTCCTTCTTCATCCCCGCGACCAACACCAAGCCACAAACGCTAAATCTGTTTCTCATCTCCCAAATCTCATCGTTTCTCATCGTCCCATCATTTTGATCAAACCAAATTCATAACGAGCAGCTTCCAGAATACCTTGTCAGTCGTGCGTGGTGACTGGTGAGACAACGACAGGAAAGAGTTTGATGCCTCCACTAATTTTTGAGAACGAAGATGAAGGAAGAAGGGCAAAACTGTATTTTGCATTTTCTCATTAAAACTCAGGCTTTATAAACAAACAAGTGATATATTAATATTGCTCAGAAATTTTTTTTACGTTTTTAAATGAGAGAATTTAACTCAAATCCCTCAATATTACATTCCTTAATCCAAACTACCCCAAAGAAACTAGGGCGTAGGGCGAATTTGAATGTCGGACGAAGAAGATACATAGGTTGGAGACATTTTGTATAAGACAACGGGTAAGAATGGCGGGTACCTGAAACAAGTCATTGTTGTCAATAAAACCTGTCAACTCACATGTGAAGCTCGATCCTCGTTTTCATAGTTTCTATAAAAGACAACGGGTTATTCAAGTAAACCCAGAAAATCGCTATTTTTGGTTTGTTTCATGATTAAGTACGTTTTTTGGGTCTACATTAGAGAAAATCACCACATATTCGAATTTTGAAGTTCCCGTAAAGAAGCATAGAAAACTAAATTATTTTAGACATGTATTGTGATACAATTAACATGAGTTTCTTTGAAATGGTATACATATAGATTATCTTCAACATAAACGTCCGAGATAAGGGGTGTAATATAAATGGATAAACCGGAGAAAATAAAGTAGAATATAACTAAATATGTAGTTTGTCGGAAAACCAGCCACTTGTTTCTTACATTTTGCGTACACAATATATACTATCATCGAACATATACAAGTACTTCGAAATAATTTTAGAGCTTAGCAACCTTGTAGATGTTGTTGATCGGTTTTTTTTTCTCGAAATACATTCAACTTTTGGATGTGGCTCTAATAGGTGGTGGGGATTTGTGTGATGCTGCGGTAAAAACATGAGAATAAAATAATGTTAGATCAATATTCATGAATATAATTTACTAAATATTTTTCAAGCATTATTGCAATTTTAGAGAGTTTGCGTTAGGTAGTGATTCTGCTTACTTGTCACATTTCATATCCTTCGAAAGAGGGAAAGGAATCGTAACGTTGCATAGGTTTGGAATCGCTTTCATATACTTGTCCTGGATAGCAGGAAACTTCTGAAAAGCATCTTCCAAGCAATGACATGCTGTCACTTTGTCGTTTTTGGAGGTTGCAGTTGCTACGAGATTTTGGAGACCGGTGCAGCACTTGGGGTCGATTGTGGGCTTGTCGCCTTCGGCGTATGGAAGGCATGGCATCGCATTAAGTTCGACAGTGCTGCAAGTGATTGATGCAGGGCTTCTACTGTCTGCGAGATACATGAAAAGGGAAGCGGAGATAGCAACGATGAGGATGTTTGGGAAGATTATCATCACGCTGTTCTTCATCGTTTGTTGTTGGGGATAAGGGTATATCTTGGTGTAGAGGTGGAGTTAATAGGAGTATGCAAATGCTTTCTTTGCGCTGTGATGGAAGAGGGTGAGTGGAGCTTTGCTATATATATAGTCTTACCGGATTTGTCTTCTTTGTCATTTTAGTAATAGAGGTCAAGAAATCTGCAGAAACAAGCATCATAATGTCTACAGCGAAAGAATGTGAAAGGTGTCTAGCTTGAGTTTCAAGAAATGGAATTTCAGCTACCAGCTACTAGTCCTGATCACGTCCACCGGCCACCTGTGGCAACTTTGCCGAATGGACCGTTACTTTATACTGAAACTCATGTTATCGTCACTTTGTTTATTCCCAAATTGAAACTTAGGTTTGATTTCTACCTAATAGAGGACAACAAAATGGTCATAGAGGCGGAGTCTAATTTCGATCTAGCTTTTGGAACCAAAGATATCATCCTTATTTGTTAGTACTAGATAATTTTTCACCCTTTTAAGTCTCCAAAGCTGCATCACGGAAAATTTCCAAAGTTCATTACATTATACTTTTGCTTACATTACGAAATAGTTGTAGAGTATAATTTATAGAGTATATATATAGTACTCAGGTTAAATATATAACTCAACTATTCTATGCGAAAAATATGAAATATGAGTTTAAATACCCGGTTAAAAATTAACCGTAGTGGTTATGCATTGCACATATATTTGGCGATATGCACCTAAATTGGTCAACCTCCGTGAGATTCTTGTCAACCTCCCGAATGCATTTCACAACAGATAAACAATCCATTTCCAGGATGGGCACCCCGAGTTGATGACTTCGTACCAGCTGTAGGCCGAATTCAGCTGCTAAGGCCTCTGCAGTTTATGATTCCTGTGCGCCTCTCAACCTCTCTGCCGCGCGCGCTGCCATGAATGAAGCTTCCATTGGCATCCCGGACTACTACCCCAAGTCCAATACCTCCCGCATCCACACCTGCATCTGTGTTCAGTTTAATTTTTCCCACCTCCGGCCTCATCCATTTCCTTTCCCCATGGTTCTTTTGCGGTGGGTGGATTGAAGCCTGGTGCTGCCTTTATTCATCCAAAAGTGAAGTCGACCTGGGCACAATGTCCTCTTCAGCAAGCTTCAAGCCATTAAACAATTGGGCATTCCTCTCCCTCCAAATCATCCACATCAGCATACTCCAGTCCTCAAGTTCCTTATCCGTTACACTCGCAGCCACCTTCTCAAACCAGGCGAGACTCAGCAAATCCCCCCGCATCTTCGAAACAATGGGCTACTTCTGACGTACGCCAAAGCCTGCATGCCCATGCGCACTCGCCAAACAAGTGGGTTTGAGTCTCCGGCAGGTTACAAAATGGACAGGCGTCACCCCCTTTTCCGGCTTCTCAAGATCACATGGTCACCAATAAGCAAGGGAATCCCTGGCAAAACACCACATGAAATTCCTCACTTTGGGTGGTACATTCATACCCAGATTTTTTTCCACATTGATCGATCACCTGTCCCAGCTTTTCCGCAGTTCTTCCGCATTTCTTGTAACCAATGCCGATAACCTTCTCGAGTCTGTATATTTCCCATCTTTGCTTCCCGCCCAAATCAGTTGGTCCACTCAGTTTCTCCACGCAATGGTATCTGGACAATGTCTTCCACCATTGTTGTCGGAAAACAACTTTCAATGAGGTCCCTATCCCACTGTTCAGAGTCCTCGTCAATCAACTCACGAACTGCGGAATCAACAGGGATGCCCATAGGTGGCGACTGAACGATAAAACCCGGTGTGGTTGGAAGCCAACAGTCTCCCCAAATTCTCACTGATGCACCATTACCTATCCTCCATCTTAATCCGCTAGCCAAAACTCTTGAGCACTCATTAAACTACGCCATATTATAGCTCGGGGCGCTGACCAAGATTTGCATCCAAGATGGTCCCTTGTTTAAAGTACTTCGCTTTTAGTAATTGGTGGATAAGGGAGTTTGGCCTTAATTGCAAACTCCATAGCTGCCTTGCCAAGAGAGCCGCGTTGAAACCTCGCAAATCCCTAAATCCCATTCCTCCCCCCAGTCTTCGGGATTATTAGTTCTTCACGAGAAAGCCAAAGTATACGCTTCTCTTCTCCTTTCTTGCCCCCACCAGAACCTTGTAATTAGTCCATGGATATCGTCAATGGTGTAGGTAGAGATCGATATGTAAAGACGAGATCTACGTGCATATATGGTCAATAAGCCATTTCTTCTTGAATTTTACTTAAAATACTATTTTGGCCCCAATTTTCAAAGATGATATAAATAATTTTCGTTTTATAAAGATTGGACAATTTTGGTTGCTTATAGTAGAAATTTCATGATTTTGGTAGTGATTTTTAATTAGTGGTAATTGATGATTTTTAGTAAGAACCATTGTCTTTTTATAAAAATTGGATTAGTAACGACCCATTACTGAAATATATTGGAAAGATAATCCATACGCAAATAATACTACTATAACTATGTGAAGTACTACTAATAATTAACGAAAATATATTCCATTACAATAAGAATCACTACTTAATTAAAACTCTTGGCAAATACTCCTAGGGAACGAATCAGGTTAGTAACCTTATGGTGAGTAAGCATGAGTAACCCGTCCACATTAGCATGACATTAGCATCCTCTCTCTCCTGGAAAGCATTTAATTTTCCCATCCTTAATCTTTGACGGACGATTTCTCACTCGTTTTAAGTCGAAATTTAATTTTTTTTTGTACAGTTAGATCAGATTAATTGTGCTCTTCAAAATACAATCCACTTTGATATATTTTTCGAACAAAAAAAATTTAGCCATTTTTTACCAGTCTATACCATATGGTATTGACTGGTATTGAAATAAAAGAATACCTACGGTTTAAAAAGTGTACCATGGTGGTATGACACAAACCAAAACTGTAGGATGGTTGAATACATGATTAGTAGAAGTATATTAATTGTCATTTACGACTTTTAACATTGTATACCATAAGATACCACCCCGTACCAGGGTGGTATTTTATGATATTGTGTGGTATTTTTTGGTCCTGTAATTTGTTCACCAAGAAATTTGTAGATCCAATAGATCATGATGAACTTGTCACCGCTGTGCAAACGTTTTCAAAAATGAATTAAAAACGAAGAAGATACCATATGGTATGCAGTTGGTACCGAAAGGCCAAAATTTTTTTTTCACAAAAAGTATTGAAAATTGATCTCATTTTGTAGAGCACGATGAACTCGTTCCATCTGTGCAAAAAAAAAATTAAAATCCGAGTTAAAACAAAAAAGATATGAGTCAATAAGAAAACTAGTGCAAATAAAAATGGTCTTTAATTCTCCATCCTTAGATATGGATTTTCTAAATAAAGGGTTCAAATATGGTTATTAATGGGTGCATAACCCATGACTATGCACCCTATCTTGAGCGACACTCCCAGCCTGCAAACACTGATAATGAAAAAACTCCATCGTACACAATGCACAATTCCACTATTTCCTTATTCCTTTTTATGATAGCTCAGTTCATAAAAAAATGAGAGTTGGACCCCTCGTAACATCCCAAGGGATGAGACGAGTTTTAAGAGGTGAATGAAAATTTCACAACACAAATAAGATATCATATTTCTCTCACGATGGTGGATTCTAATGTTAGATGGAGAAAATACATGGCTTTTGCAGGTGGGGATAGCGGGGGTTAAGGATGCAAGGTATCTGAAACCCACCACTGTTGAGATATAGGGCTCGGCCCAAATGTATATATTGGTTAGGCCTGTTGTTTATATGTAGTCATGCTCTACTTTCCCTTAGAAAACTCGGCTAGGGTTAATTGTAGGAGAACTATTTAAACCTACTTATGTACTTTGTAACAGTATCTGAATAAGACGATTACTACTTCATTCGCGTATAGTTTCGTTCTCTCCGAACGAGAAAACCACGTAAATTTTATGTCGATTATCTTCCATTTTCGTTTCGATTAACAGCCACTTCCGTCAACAAATCCCATCACCTCACATGTGAAGCCCGACCCTGGGAGTTTTAACCTAGTAAATGGAGGGTATTCAAAACCCCCATACATCCAAAAAAAAACCCACAATATTTGATTTTTTCAGGTTCAAGTATTGTAGACATGTATCGTGACACAATCAATATGATTTTCTTAGAAATGGAATATAGATACCCCCCCTCCAACCCAGCTCGCTCCACTCCTTCTGGAGGAAGTCAGGATGATCCAAATACTATCAATGATTTTGTCTATGCTTCTTATCGGTCACCCGACTCAACGTCGCGATGTTGAGTGCCACCACTGCTGGGAGAAAGGCCACACTACAAAAAAAAGAGGCTTTAACGAGGGGCAAAAACGGTCGTTAATTGTCAAAAAGCGGTCGGGAAAAGTCATTGACGACAGTATAGGGCCCCTCATTATAGGCTTCGCCGGTAAAAGTCAATATCGACGGGAAAACACTATATGGTCGTTAAAACATTTAACGAGGGTAGTCACTTCCGGTCGTTATATATGAATTTTTATCAACAAGATTCATAAACATTGCCGACGGAATTACCCTCACTAATGCATAATCAAGTATGTTAATTCCCATCGTTATTGACAATAAAAGCAACCCAACTTCTCTCTCTGCTTACTGATTTTCATGGAAGGATGCGATCAAGAACATACCATGCCAATTGCTACTGTTAAAAATTCACCATTAAAAATTTCAAATCTCATTGAAAGATACTCACTAATGAGTATAAAATTGTGGAGAATTACAACATGTTTATGTGCATGAATTAACAAAATAGAATGCAAAGCAATTTGGAGTCTTAATACAAGATATATATAATATACTAAGCTTTCTAAGTGGCTGGACCAATGGTATCCTTTTCTTCGGCTTTTTGAGTCTTCAACCATCTTGCTTCTCTTGTTTCTTCAACTGCAGGAGAAGAAACACCAACGAGGCTAAGGTTAGATGAAACGTACTGACCAAAAGAAGTTTAATCTTCTCATAATGCCTACCTTACAAGTATTGAACTAAGTTCATCACTGCATCACACTCTAATACTATATAAAAGCTGTTTCTTGTGGAAGATGCATCACTAAAATTTCAACTGCTGTCATTGGAAAGCTGATTAAGTTAAGAAAACAAACACACATCAAGGTAAGGCAGACAAAAATACATAAAACTGTCCCACTCTCACTTATTCCTAACCTGATCTCCCCTGAGTTGTCCTGCAACTTGACTGCCTACTTCAACTGGAATTGAAAAAGAAGTATAGAACTAAGATAAACGTTCAAATTACTTACACAAATATAACCAATTTCCATCAAAGTTGATCTGCAAACCAGTAGCAGAAATCAACAACTCATGTAGTAGAAAGTCACTTATTATCCCATTCAATGTAGAAAAACAACGAAAGTAAATGCATACACAACTCACTTTTCGGATCATCGAGCAAGCCATCTAGGAATGAAATGAAATGAAAGCAGAACCAAATCACAATGAAACATCTTATGTTCCCAACGTGATCTATGCCATGATTTCCACATGGAAACCCCAACTTCAGAGGCTGGAAGCATCAATTGAAACAATAACATCGTTTAATATAGTAGCTGCGATTTCCTATGAAATGTCCACAAATAATGAGAACTGCACAATACTGAAAGGGCCAAGTAACTGCGATTTAGGATATGCTTTAATATGAAAAATAAAACAGAGCAACAATTCTTTTAAAGGATGATAACATGTAGTGCAAATGGTCTTAATGGAATTTTACAGCAGCATAAGTGATTAGTGATTTATGCCATTTATTTCTTTTACTGAAAGCACCAACAAAGATATTATTTATCATTACCACTTACGAGTTACGAGAGCATTCATGGCACCCATCTTTCTGTGAAGTAAAAAGCCAGGACACTTTCATGACATACATATACTGGCTGCAAAAGTTCATTATCATCAGTGTCATGCCTCTGCTGTGGCCTACGAAAACCTGCAGACAAAGATGCAAAAAGAAATTTAATTGTAAGACGAGATCATGCCCCCACTCTAACATCTCCTTCCTCCACCACAGTAGTCTCTTTCAGATGTAAACGAAAGGCCAATAACAAGTTAACAACATAACATAAAGACTCGGGGGAAATTTCATACCCCCAACCTCAAACACAAAAACCCAGAAACACATATGACGGTGCCAATGTAGCGGAATTGGGAAGAGCTATGGGGGACTGCGGGAAGCTCCTTCGTCTGAACATATTTAGTTGGCGCAACACTGAAAAATGGCTCAGTCGTTGAATCCGATCGCTGGGACAAGCCCAACCTCCAGCAGAAGTATACTTGAGGAAGCCAAAGTTCAGAGGCAGAGTTGGCATTGGAGTGTGGTTCGGATTGGGCAGAGGGGAAATCAGAATCTGAGGAGCCGAGGCTTGAATCGAAGGTGAACGAGAACTAGTGGTTGAGCCGATGCTCGAATTGAGAGAGGAAGAAGCTAGCTATCAGATCCCGTCGCCCCCGCAATCTCTAGATCTAGATGAATCTGGATGTGAAGAACAAGCCCACAACGTCCTCATCTTCACCATCGCAACCGACATTGTCGTTGAAATTGATAGCTGGGTATGGAAGATTCAAGTCGGTGGCGGATAGAATTGGGGGTGGTTGGAGATCTATGGAGGCATCACCGCTCTTGGGTGTGGTTGGTGCGGCCGTTTCATAAGGTAAGGAGAGAGGAGACCTGCGAGCCCTTTTCACAAATATTGAAAGTGAATCATCACCCGCGAAGTCGAAATATGTTTGGGCGGAATCAACGAAAAGAGGAAATAAATTGGGCGGGATTTCTGAAAAATTTTGAGGACATCAACGAGGGGATTCCCGGTCATTGTTGACTGTCTTTTGGCAATAACGTGGGTAAGTTATCATAGTAACGAGAGGACATAAATGACCCTCGTTAATGATATAGTGAAAATCAGAAAGTTACATTTACCGACCGGCTTTCTTCCCCTCGTCAGTTTTTCCCCTCGTTGAAGCCTCTCTTTTTTGTAGTGCCATACGCAGAATTACTATCGCCGTCACAACTTCTGCGTCTATTGCAAGAAGTCTGGCCATATTATTCCTTGTTGTCGTGTCCTGCAGAGTCGTATGAATGGCTCTAATGGTTCTCAGGGTAGCACAAATCTCTCGTCCTCTCGTCCTGCCTATGCCATTCAGCCCGCCCCTGCGCAGGAGCGTGTTACGGTGACCTCGGCTGCACTCAAAGATATTGTCAACAAGGCCATCACATCCGCCTTTGCTAGCCTTCAAGCGTCAGGTAAGCTTCCCTGGCGGTGAAAATTAGACTCTGCCTGCTTTAATCATATGAAGAATGATGCATCTGTTATTTCTAATGCTCTTCCGGTTCGTAATTTATCCCTGCAAGTGGCTAATGGTGTGAAGTTTGGTGTTGATACTATTGGTTTTGTACAACATTTTGACATTGTTCTTCATGACACCTTCCATGTTCCGCATACTATCCCTAGTCTTGTTTTTTTTTTGTCAACTTACTAACAATGGGTGTCATGTGATTTTCGCACCTTCTGGCTGTTCTGTACAGGATCTGAAGATGGGGTGGAGATCGGGAGGGGTAGTAATCATGGTCGCCTCTTTCATTTGGAGAAGCTTGAGGCATTGCCATCCCCATCATCAGTCTCGACATCTTCTGTTTCATCCCCCTTGTCGTTAGTGTCTAGGATTTTGTCTTCGGTTTATTCGAGTCTTCCTGCTGATAATTTTCGCTTGTGGCATGCTCGGCTAGGCCACCCCAACTTTAGTCTTTTGTCTGCTATGTTTAAACAGAACCTGTTTAGAAAATCTATTGATCTCGATTGTTGTTCTGACATATTATGCACTAGCTGTGTGGAGGCTAAAATGACTCGTATATCTTTTTCTTCTAGCCACACTATGATCATCGAACCATTCCACCTCATCCACACACATCTTTGGGGTTACAGTTAGGGCTGGAAGTTTGGTATCAGTATTTGGGATATACCGAATACCGTACCGAATTTGTCTATATTTGGTATTACCGAATACACGTATTATTTTTTGGGATTGGGATTGGGATTGAATTTCAATTGTTATTCGATATTAGGGATTATGGGATTGGGATTGGTATATACCGAAATACCGATCAATACCGAAATATAAGCTAGTATCTATTTTATTCTCTCAACTAGGCTCTCTAATTCACTATTACATGAACCTAAACCGCCAAGAGTGTCATTTAATTATACATAGATCATTCTATCACTATTAATAGTCGTCTCTCAACCTCCAATTCGTCAAACTAACGATTACCAATAACAACAACTTGAGATGTCTCATCTCCTCCATACTCCTTACTAATATCCTAATTCAACACACTTTGCTTAGTCTTTTCCCCCTAAATTAAGCAATAAAATCTAATGTATATATTTAATTATTACTTGCAAAGGTAATTAATTTTTTATTCGATAAGACCGATTGGGATACCAAAATATTTAGGGATTGGGATACCGAAATTATTTAGGGATTGGGATTGGGATTGGGATTGACTTTAGGGTGTAATTCGGTATTCGGGATTTCGGGATTTCGTATTGGGATACGAATACCGTACCGATTTCTACCCCTAGTTACAGTCCACTCACGTCCCGTCACGGCTATAAGTATTTTGCATTATTCATTGATCATCACTCGTTGCACATGGGTCTATTTTTTGAAACATACGTCTGATCTGCTTCTGGTTGCTACTAAATTTTTCACCATGATCAAAACCTAGTTTGATAGATCAATTCATGTAGTCTGATACGATCATGGTGGGGAGTTTAGCTCGAATCCGCTCTTACGTTTGTATGTTCCCTCGGCATTATTTTCCAAAAATCCTGTCCTCAGTTTCTCAGCAAAACGGTCTGGTTGAACGTAAAAACTTGCATGTTTTTGAGGTGGCACAAACTCTTCTTCTGGCCTCGCACGTCCCATCGTCCTTTTGGGCGGAGGCATTAGCTACGGCATTTCCCCTCATTAACTACCAGCTTACTCCACTTTTTGATCAGTCTAGTCCCTTCTACCGCCTGTCTTAGAATCTTCCGTTGTCGATGCAATAGTGACATTTCGATTTGAACGTACTAAATTGATGTCTAAGACAGTTCGGTTTGTTTTCTTGGCCATAGTGATGCTCATAAAGATTGTCTGTGCTTTGAACCTACTGCTAGGTGTCTTCGTGTAGCCTACAATGATATCTTTTTTTTAGAACCTTATGTATTATGCTTCATCCATCGAGTCTCCACCTTTATTTGACACCTCCTTGTCTCTCCCTTCGTTTTCTGAATATGATGATCCTCCCTTGGTTAGGATGGTGCTAACTCTTATACAATTAGCACCGTAACTCTTCCTTAATTTTACTGTTCAATACGAAAAGATATGCACAACTTCATTTTTTTTCCGGAACCCACAGGTACCCACCCCGGTCAACGCGGGTAAAATCCATGTTGACGGGTTTTGGGCCGAGTTTGGGTTTAAACCCGTTCACTATTCACCGGGTTGGGTTGGTTTTGGGTTTAAGTAAACCCGACCCATGGGTACCCGCCCAAACCCATATAATTAATTTTCTCGGCATATTTAATATTCTAAACTACAACTAATCTTATTTATGTTTGTGGAGACATGTCTAATTTTTTCTTTCTAGTTTTGTAGAATGAAGTTGATGTTATCGAGTGGAGAGTGAAAAACTTAATTGAAAGGAAGAAGCTTTCAATTAATCATGTTATTTATGGATAATTTGTGATTTGCTTCAATTTTCTTGAGTTTTCTCGATTGGGTTAACAATTTGTATAGTTAATTTGTGATTTGCTTGAATATTCTAGAATAATGTTTTATATATGGATAATTTGTATGGAGAGATTGATATTTGACTTTAATTTTGATAGGAACTTGTTATTGTGAATTTTTTATGACAAAAACCCGTGGGTACCCATGAACCCGCGGATACCCAGCGGGTTGGGTTGGATTGGAGTTTTTCAAACCTAGTGGGTTTTACCCCAGATATTTTTCACGGATCAACTCATGGGTTTGGGTTTGGGTTTGTCAAAACCCGACCCAAGCCGAAACATTGTCATCCCTAATGGTGGCCCGAGTTAATGAGTTACTGTTCATGATGAATTTTTTATAATGTAAGCGGGTGCAACGTGTACCCAAGGGACTTACCTGTGAGCTAGCAGCAGCAAAACAACGCAGTGCAATTGCACTATACCTTGAAAAATTATAGGGAAACAAATTTTTTTATCTTCTTAACGTAATTAATATATTAATTACATTAAAGCTTTTCAAGGTTAATTTTTTTATACACCAGTTTAATCAAATGTTATATCTTCTTAATGCAATTTATTTATTAGACCACAACCTCTTTATCTATAGACCACATAGTAAGATCTAATTAAAAGCACAAGCAGCAAAAAGATCGTGTCACTGTTCCCAAAGAAAATTTCGGAAGTCACTGTTCATCAACGGGTTTGCGATATTTACCGCGTGTGGATTTAGTTGAGACCGTTGGATCTAATACCCATCCATGCTTCTTTGAATAGAAATCCTTGATGTCCGACCCTCTTCTCACTTCCATTCCAATCGAAGATGAGAAGTTAAACAAATATCCTTTCGTGTTCCATTTCTACTCCTGTCCTCCGCCTAGGCTAAAAATCTACGAAATTGCAGAAAGCGGCCGATGGAACATGCAGGCGAATTTGTGCAACACTATTTACATAATTACAAATAAGATCTCATAAACAATATTCTACAACTGCTACATAATTATTATGAAAGATTTGTGTAATATTATTCTACAACTGTTACGTAATTACTATAAAATATTTGTGTAACATCATTCTACAACTGTTACGTAGTTACAAATATTAGTTTTTTTTACACAACAGTTTAATGGCCATTATGTTATACTTTCTTAATATTATTTTATCATTAGACCATAAGCTCTTTATCATTAGACCACACAGTACGGAAGATAATGTTACGTAATTACAAATATATTATATCAACCTCCCAAATTGTCTATATTATTTGCATTACACTAAGGTTCTGTAAGGTAAGTTATTTTTTACATAAAAATTCAATCAAATTTTATATTTTTCTTAACTTCATTTCATTATTAAACCACACCGTACGAAAGATTGTGTACTATAAAAGTTGTGTAAATGCAAATATGTTATATAAAGCACTGAAATTTAACATAAACTACTTATTATTTGCATTAGACTAAGGTATTGTATGATTATTGGTTTTTTACATAAAAATTTAATCGAATGCAATATTTATGTTAACTTTATCTTATTATTAGATCAACAATACCAAACATATGTGTAACACTACACTATGAAAGTTATGTAATTTCGAATACATTGTATAAAGCTTATGGAGGGGTCTCTTATGTATTACTTAGACAGAACCTACTAACGATTCAGTAATATATGTTTGAATGAAAATTCATTTATTATTAATTAAACTATTTATCATAACATCAATTCGCAAGATGTACAAATGTTCTGTAAGGTAAGTTATTGTTTTACCTAACAATCAAGTCATAAGACATTATAAAACTTATGAGGGATATTTTTTTTTATATCATTCAAACAAACATATTGTGTATGTCTTTCGTAAGGATTAAGACATGTAATTAGTTTCTTGCCGCTGCAAAGCGCCGGCCAAGAAACTATTACTAACTAATGAGAACTATCATTGGTTCCAAAATTAAACTCCGCAGCTAACTATGACCACTTTGTTGACCGCTATTAGAAACCAAACATGAGTTCTTACTTGGGAATAAATGCACAGACAAAATAGCCAAGTCCCCAATCTTAGTCATTTTCTTTTGGTTTCAGTATAAAGTAACGGCCCATTCGGCAAAGTTGCCACAGGTGGCCGGTGGACGTGATCAGGACTAGTAGCTGCTAGCTGAAATTCCATTTCTTGAAACTCAAGCTTGACACCTTTCACATTCTTTCGCTGTAGACATTATGATGCTTGTTTCTGTAGATTTCTTGACCTCTATTACTAAAATGACAAAGAAGACAAATCCTGTAAGACTATATATATAGCAAAGCTCCACTCACCCTCTTCCATCACAGCGCAAAGAAAGCATTTGCATACTCCTATTAACTCCACCTCTACACCAAGATATACCCCCCAACAACAAACGATGAAGAACAGCGTGATGATCATCTTCCCAAACATCCTCATTGTTGCTATCTCCGCTTCCCTTTTCATGTATCTCGCAGACAGTAGAAGCCCCGCATCAATCACTTGCAGCACTGTCGAACTTAATGCGATGCCATGCCTTCCATACGCCGAAGGCGACAAGCCCACAATTGAAGTACTTGTATATGTTCAATGATACTCTATATTGTATACGAAAAATGTAAAAAAGAAGTAGCTCATTTCCCAACAATCTACATATTAGTTATAATATACTTTTCTCATTTTATCCATTTATAGTCGATTCCTTATCTGGGTTGTGTATGTTAAAGATAACTATATATGTATACCATTTCTAAGAAAATTGTACTAAATGTGTCACTATACATGTCTCAAATAATTTAGTTTTCTATTCTTCTTTGCTATTAGGGAAATTTTCAAAATTCGAGTATGTCGTGTTCATCTCCAATTTAGACAAAGAAAACGTATTTAATCATGAAACAAACCTAAGATCAGGTTTTTGGATTTAATGGAGGGTTTTGAAAAACCCACCATCTTTTATAGAAACTATCAAAACAAGGATCGAGCTTCACGTGTGAGTAGTGGGGTTTTGTTGACAGTAATGGCTTGTTTCACATACTCGCCACTCTTACCCGCTATCTTCTACAAAATGCCTCCAAGCTATGTATTTTCTCCATCCGACATTCAAATTCGCCCAGATGGATAATGATGATATCTTGTTTATATAAAAAAAACTAGAGGGTTGTTATTTGCCGACCGGTAAATTACTATTTGCCGCCCACAGTTTTGAAGTAAATGACGATTTGCCCTTTATGATTAGGAAACCTTCCCATCAATACCGTCGTCTTTCCTCCCTTGTTGGAAAATCGTCGCCTAGCACAATACCCTTCTTCCTCCTGCCAACGCCAACCCTTACCCCTCTCAGACAATGCTCCCCGCCCAACACTTCCTCCTCCTGTCCCTACCCGACAACAATTCACCGCCGACCACAAACCAAACCCCAAAATCCATTCCGACATCGTTATTGTCTTCCCGACATCGTCGTCTCCCCGTCGTCAATGGAGATCAATGGTGGGACGTCGGAGTCTTGATGGAGTAGGGTGGTCCGATTTGCGGTGCGGGCCACGTCCAATCTGCGGCGTCGGACCTCGTCCGAAAGTCGAAATGGAGAAGGAGAGGAGGCAGAGAGGGTGTTCAATGGGAAGCGAAGTTTGAGGGAGGTTAATTGGAGAGAGAAAGTTATTAATATTATTGGTTTGTTGTTATATTAAATGATAATGGTATAGGATTCTGTCGTAAGTGAGATAATGGATTTTTTACTAGTATCATTATTAAATAAATATTAATATATATCATTTAATTAGGAAAGGGGTTGATCCGGCTTTTGCAGAGAGAAAAAAAAGAGACGAGCACAAAAGCCCTAGGTTTTTTTATTTATTTTTATAATGGTGAGTAATGGAATTAAATAAAAAGAACAATGTACAGATAAAAAAAACAAAAAACAAAATCAGAGAGGAAACTAAAAGCAAAGCTGCACCAGCAGTACACTCCTAAAGAAACAAAGGGAAGAGGGCAAAAATACCCAGAAGAAAAACAACAAAGTAAAGGCAGGTCAATAAACAGGCACCACCAAAGAAAGAATGAACGACAACCATCAGACTCAAAATCTGGTTAGAAAGGACCTGATCCAGGCTACCCCTTGATCCTTATCAATTTTCCACGAATCGTGATCAACTCATTAACAGATCTTCCAATCTTGCGACACACCACCAAAGTCGGGAGAAATGCTTGCTTGCAGATCCTCTAGTTTCTCTCGAGCCAAACGAACTAGAAAATGACGTGCAAACAACAAGATATACTAACAAGCATGATCTATGGTCTCCAGTTCCATTCCGTGGGGAAATCAGGGACACCTGGAACAAGCATGACCTCGGAAATCCTGGCTCCGCGACTGACAGTGGCAGTAGCGACGCGGGGAAACGACTCGGCCAGAGCAGTACTTGGAATCCAAAATTCATACCAGAAAGAGTCTCAAACGCCACCACCAGGATTGATCGACAACAACTTCCACACCTCCTCATGCTCCATTGAAAAATAGCCCAGACCGAAGAGGAGAAACCCAGTTTAGGCTGCACAGTATGCCATCAGAAACCCTTGAACAAAGAAACAAACACACATTCGACCATAACCACAACACAACCCTCGAACCAAAGAGCAGAGCAAGTCCCTTCTCTATTAAATTATGGCCACTAACTCTCTAAGTCTACTTATACCATCCTTCGCCTGTATAAGCCCGTTAACAGCAATCCACTCCATCACCTGTCTTGCCGCTTTTCTCGCCACAACCGAAGATGAGAGATTTTTATCCTCAAACACACTCTGATTTCTCTCAAGCCACACCGACCACAACACACAAACCAGTCTTCGGCTCTTTCTCCATCCGTACCAGGCCATCTTGAGATGATGTATTTAATACCACCAGTTTGTCCAAGCCAATAGTTCCCCCTTTTGAAAATCTTCCTCCAGACGTCCTTAACAAAGCAGCAGTCCACTAACAAATGTTGAGCAGATTCTTCACTCGCAAGACAGAGACATCATCTGTTAAACAAAACAATTCCTCGCCTCTTCGGATTGTCTAGAGTTAGTATCCTGTTATGAAATACAAGCCATAAGAAGAAACAGATTTTGCTTGGAATCCACGGCTTCCAAATTTTCTTAGTAGGGAAATCTGGTACGCCTATGAAATCCTCATTAGCCAGTCTTTTGTAAAGAGACTTAACCGAATACTTTGAATTTGCTTCCAGATTCCACTTTAACCTGCATGGACTATAGAAATTATCCGAGATATCAACAATTCCCAGTAAATTGCGTAACTCTCTCCTTTCCCTCTCAGCCCCACCCATTAAATTAAATTTGAATTCAACATTCCAACTCACCACCTCACCGTTAAAAGATGCAACGTCGGAGATTAAGGCTTTAGGGTCATCGGCGGCAGGAGCAACGCGAGGAAACGAGGTAGTAAGAACCTTACCTGGGATCCAACAATCATGCCAGAACGAGACCAACGTCCCATTACCCGGCTCCACGTACGCAAACTTCCAAAATAAGTCATACTCCTTGCTGATATTAGCCCAAATCGATCTAGAAAACCCATTATGTGCACTTTATGTCTGCCAGACAGACAATTGATTTGGATATTTGAGGTTGATTAACTCCCGCCACCAAATACCCCTTTCAAACGCAAATCTCCACCCCCACTTGGTCAATAACGCATCATTCCTTTTTTGCCGCTTTATAGACCCTCCAATCAACCAAACTCACTTTGTTCCTATCCGCCTTTCCATTCCATAAGAAATTTCTTTGATACTTTTCCAGCTCCTTAACAATCGACCCAGGAGCTTTAAACAAAGAAAACATATAAGAGGGGCTGCTAGAAAGGACAGACTTGATAAGAACAAGTCTTGCCCCATACGATAAATTTCTGCTTCCCCACCCACTTAGTCTTTTCTGATACTTCTCTACTACGCCATCCCAAATCGCTTTCTCGTTTGGTTTAGCCTCGAGAGGAAAACCCAAATACTTAGGAGGATCCTGACACCACTTACACCCAAAAATATCTGCAAAAAACCTTGGTTCACCAACATCACCCACAGTATACATTACAGACTTGTCCAAATTAATCCTCGGCCCAGTCACAGTTTGAAAATAGACAAGAGTCGCAAGAAGGATCAGAATCTGCTCGTGCTTTGCATCACAGAAGATGAGTGTATCGTCATCGAACAACATATGCGTAACTTCCCCTTACTTACTCTCCTCATTCATGAAGAAACCTTCAAACCTCCCATCTTCTCTCACCCGTTTCAACATCATTGACAAAATTTCCATAATCAATACGAAGAGTCCCGGAGATAAAGGATCCCCTTGCCACAAGCCTTTCGCAACCTACAAAAAACCTTTAGCTTCTCCGTTTACCAGTACCGAAATGTTAGGAGAGCACATCGATCCTTTAACCCACCTTCTCCATCTGTCCGGAAATCTCAAAGACTCCATTATCTTCATTAGGCAACCCCAATTCACATTATCGAATGCTTTCTCAACATCAAGTTTGAACATAAGACCAGCCCTCTTACTTTTTCTTCTGCTGTCAACGAGTTCATTGGCCAAAAACCAGCCTCCTAAATCTGCCTACCACGAACTGATGAGTGTTGATGACGCAAAATGAGTTTGGGCAGCAGCACCCCCAATCTTTTGGATAGCACCTTGTTAATAAGTTTGTTACAGCTGCCGATCAGATTAATAGGAAGTTGATCCTTCATTTCTTCCACAACATCTTTCTTGGGCGCCAAACACACGAAAGAGTGAGTTACACTCTTCGGCAGAATTCCTGACTCATAAAACTCCTGGAAAGCTTGCATAATTTCACCTTTCAGCCACCCCCAACCTCGCTTGAAAAAATCCAAAGTGAAATCGTCTGGACCAGGTGCTTTGCTCCCGTCGCTCTCCTTAATACTTTCCCAAACTTCCTCCTCCGAGAAAGGCCTTTCCATCCAAGCACATTCTGATTCACTCATTTGCATCTCCCAATTCTAACTAGGGAAAGGCCTGATTGGGATACTCTCCTTAAAAGCTTCTTGAAAGGCCTGCACAATACCTTCAACGATCTCTTCTTCGTCTTCCACCATCCTCCCGTCTAGTCTGATTCTGTCAATTCTTTTAACTTTCCTTCTATAATTAGCCATCCTATGAAAATACCCCGAATTTCTGTCCCCGACTTTATCCCAGACTTCCCTCGACTTCTGTCTCCAACTTTATCTCTTGTAGCATCATATTCCTATTTAGTTCCACTTCCATCCTTGACCTCTCTATCTTTTCTACTCAAGCCATGACTCCAAGTGTACTTGCTTCCGCCAAGGGGAAGCTCTAACAGACCGTTACCATCAATAAACGAATTAAACTCATACATCAACTCCGAGCTCCTTCTTGTTCCTTGATAATCCTCATGACTCCTTACCAAATTAAAATCCCCGGCAAGACAAATCGCCCCAGTATACCGTGATACATACCCCTGAAGCTCTCTAAGAAAAGCAATTTTATCAGCCTTGTCTTGCGGTCCATAGACAACTACAAGATGCCATTCTTTGGAAGTACTCAACTCCACTAGATCAACAGCAATGAAATAATTACCTTCAGTACTAGAAGTTTTCAAATAAAACAGCTTATCCCAGACCACAACAATCCCCCCCAACGCTTCCTACAACATCCTTTGCAACCCAGTCCCGGTCGCACCTATGGAACAGACTGCCAATCAACCTATCATCACACTTTGCCCATTTGGTTTCAATCAGACCCACAATTTTAAGTCTATGACGCCCGATAATATTTTTAACTCTGCATCTCTTATCCCAATCTCCTAGACCCTGACATTCCAAAAGGAGACTGATGTACCCATTGATCAAAATTAACAATCAGACCTACCTCTTCCTTTCTTGCAACTCCTAGGACCCGACGGGGAAGGCTCTGCAGGACCTAGTCTATGAATCTCCATTTCAAGCTTTGATCTGGTACTCCTAATCTATCTTTGATGTAGACCTTTAGCCGCCTCCATGACTACAGCCTCCGTCTTCTCTTGTCCCTCTTCCAACTCTAAATTCAGCAATCTTCCAATCGACCTACATGTCTGACACAGTGTTTCTTCGTCAAAAGGAAAAGCCTCTGTATCCCAGATTTGTATCGATTCACTGACCACACACGAGGGAGAAGGGAGATCTCTACAAGCCGCCAAAACTTCGCTTGATCCCAGAGAAGAGTGTGGCGGAGATAACGGCACCAAGCTCACCAAGTCTTCCTCCTGGTTCTCACTTGTCATGCTTTCGGAATTCAATGGTGAAGCATACATCTCCCCTGCTTCTGGTAGATCGTCTAAGCCGAAAACCTCCCCAGTCTTCTTTTGCAAACTCCCTGGGATTTCCTTCTCTCCATATATTAAATCCAGACTCAAAGATAATTGTGCATATCCATTGTGAACTATACCAAAATGGAAAACAAGGCCATCACAGGCCCACAAAATGCGATAAGAGGGGAAGGTCCATCCAGGAACGCCAAACTCAGCATTTCTCACAAGCCCCATCACCACTAAAACTTTCCACTTATTAATGGGCCTAAAACTGTCCCGGTTCTGACTAGCCCAATCCTTTTGGATAATATCCTTACTCCCTTCAGTTCTCCTAGTATTCATCCGGATCGGACCTTCCTTCCTCACCCAGTTTGATACGAATCTTTTCCTGCCAGACTTCACAAATTGGCGTCTACCATTCCCATTTACCAAAGGGATGCTAGTGCGAGAAGGCCCTCGTTTTTCGCCCCAACGTGCATGTTTATTGAAATTAGACCCCAATTCCAAAGGCATGCCTTCTGCCCTCGCCGCTTTGTCTACCTTCTTCTTCCCAATTCTTGGTCCGACTTCACCTCTCACCGGCGGCTGCATAATACCAATCATGAATTCCAATCTTCTCAGGAATATATCCATTCTTCTTAATTCTAATACGAATGTAGGGAAAACACCATGAATTCCAATCAATCTCTATAAAGGCGCCACAAAAGTCGCCAATAGCTTTGATGAGATCCACACTCTTAAGATGCAGGGGAATGTCAACAGCTAGTATCCACGTCTCCCCAACTCTGGAATCAGACTCCTTTTCTTTCCAGTCTGTCACACTGATAGAAGCACCTTGAAACCTCAGATGATTTAGTTTGATTCTCAAAGCTTCCTCTATGTTCGGACACACCAATAACCAACTGCCATCGGACCTGTCCTTGAGGATAAAATTATCATCAATAGCCCAGTTTGACGTCGCCCAAGACCTGAACCTTTGCATATCTTCCGAACTGATGATTCTTGTGTTATCTCCATTGAACCTGATTACCAAGCTTCTTCCCTACAATTATAACCCATAAAGAGACCTTCCAGTCTCTTTTGATCCTGCAAATACAATAATAAAATATGATAAATGGGTTCTCCTAGTTCATCATCTGTCACTATCACATGTATACTCTTCTCAGCTTTAGTTATCATGAATCTTCTATATCAAATACAAGCTAGAAAGCTATCGACATCACTAACAAATCCTCCAGTACAAATATTTCAAGAATATGACGAGAGGAGCAGCATTCTTGACCGAGCACAAGAATATGAAAGTACTTTCCATGCCTTGGCTAAAGATGACATCAATGTCGACTGCATTGTTCCTAAAATACTTACTTTGGAACATAATTTTTATGCCATTGGGAATGCAGCAATGTTGGGGGCATTTGGATCGATGTATATGTAAATTTATATATTACTTGTGTCAATTGCATGTTGTCACCTAAGATCTATTTGCAAGTAAAATGAATTGATTTAGCATGAAAGTTGTCTTCGAATTTAAGAAAAGACACTTAAGATCCATTTTTGTAAGGGATGAGTATTTTTTTTAATTTTGATAAAGCATCAAGAAGTATAAGGAAATTCATTGTCAAAAATTCTAATTGTACTCAGGTATATTAAGTTCAAAACATAATTATATATAAGAAGAGAATAATATATTTGTTTAGTTTCCGACAATCACAATTTAAACCCTCTCTATTACATTAGAATCCGACCAATTCATTATATGGTGAAAACTAAAGATGATGATATTCATCAAAGAGATCGATTCACTTTATAATCCGGGTGTTCAGTTTTATTTGTTTAGTGTCTTTGTTTTTTTTTTCTTTTCTTTAGGTAACACATTAGCGTTTTAAGTTAATAGATCAACAATGACACACAAACAAGTGGCATGCATGAAGGGAAAACATAAAAGGAATGAGAAAAATAGAAGTGTTTGTTTTACCAAAACAAGCTAGTGGTTAGCTCTCTACTTTTACATTATACTTTTCCTAGTTTCTTTTTTTTAATTATAATTAATAAAGTTACAGGTTTGCAGTTTTAAGCTTCTCGCTTTTCAATACTAAGTTCCTTCCTAACTCAATTTTTATTTTAAAAACAGAATACTAAGGAAGAACAATAAATCACGTGAAAATTTGAAAAGGATTCAAAATAGGGTTCAAGGAATATAAATTGGTTTATAATATGGTGTAAGCTTAGAAGGAGGTTAGTTTCAACGGCGTTTGCTGAATCGATATAATGATAACTTGATAAAAGTGGTATTTTATGGCATTGGCTATACCTATGTCTCCATCTTTCATATTTGTTCTGGCACTACTCGAGCTCGTGCATTGTGTCACTAGAATAAAGGTGATCAAACGCATAAATATTACATTTGGTCAACAGCAATGCTCGTAGCTGGTTTTATTTGTATTCGAATCCATACTGCTTCCATCTAACCCAATTCATCTCGAATCTCGAAAATAATGACTCGCCACCTATTACCCAGTTTCAAATTATCAGTTTGACTTTATCCTGGGCCTCGAATTCAATGGCCTTAAAAATAGCTATAACAAGTAATGATAGAGGCAATAAAAAAGGTACCCCACTTTTTAGTTATTTTTCGTGGCTTTGTATTATTTATCAATCTGTAACATAAACAATGGATGAATGTCCCATACCTGTTGAAATCTTAATAACAATCATTATTAGCGTCTTAACATGGCAATGACGTTCTTAGGTTGCTCTAATATGTATGGTTGTATTGATATGGCATCCAATCCCATTATTGTATCTCAATTTTAATGAAATACAACTCATGCTCATTTATTCGTTTTACAGTTCTACTAGAAAAAACGTTACAGATGTTTTTGTTGCATGCTATGTAAGTTTTATGCTCATACCCATGGAACAAATTAATCGTAATGAAGTTAACCATCTAAAGCATTATCAACCTAGTAAACTAGAATAACTAATCGTCTTTATTTTAAAAATTAACATTATCCCTATAAATTGATTACCATCATAATGGTAGAGTCAAATCTCCCAAACGAGTAACTAAGAGATACAATTATAACCCATCAATAGACATTCCAATCTCTTTGGATCCTGCAAATACAAAAATAAAATCTGATAAATGGGTCCTAGTTCATCATCGGTCACTATCACATGTATACACTTCTCAGCTTTAGTTATCCTGAATCTTCCATATCAAATACAAGTTAGAAAGCTATCGTCATTACTAACAAATCCTCCAGTACAAATATTTCAAGAATATGACGAGAGGAGCAGCATTCTTGACCGAACACAAGAATATGGAAGTACTTTCCATGCCTTGGCTAAAGATGACATCAATGTCGACTGCATTGTTCCTAAAATCCATACTTGGGAACAAGATTTTTATGCTATTGGGAATGCAGCAATGTTGGGGGCATTTGGATCGATGTATATTTAAATTTATATATTACTTGTGTCAATTGCTTGTTGTCACCTAAGATATATTTGCACGTAAAATGAATTAATTTAGCATGAAAGTTGTGTTGAAATTTAGAAAAGAAACTTGAGATCCATTTTTGTAAGGGACGAGTATTTTTTTAATTTTGATAAAGTATCAAGAAGTATACAGAACTTCTTTGCCAAAAATTCTAATTGTACTCAGACATATTAAGTTCAAAATATAATTAAGAAAACGCTATCTAGAACTTGAATTGACGGATCTTTCGGACATTATACTATACTCTAACCCATAAAGATCAAAATCTAGGTCTTAATTCTCTAAATCTTATACCCCAAGATCAATTTAATTGGAAACAATAATCGACGGTTATGATTCGTCCAAATATAGGCAAAAAAGGTAATGCACCATCTTATGTTTTATAGTTTATGATTTAGATAATTATGACCTAGGGTTCACTCATTAAGGGTTAGGGTATAGTATCATGCCCAAAAATCCTGCTAATTCGAGGTCTAGATAGCGTTTTCATACTCAAGGTATACGGTACCCCGGATTTCACCCGGGGTACCGTAGAAGGCACCATATATATATGAAGAGAATAATATGTTTGTTAAGTTTCCTACAATCACAATTTAAACCCTCTCGATTCCATTAGAATCCGACTAGTTCATTGTATGCTGAAAACTAAAGATGAGGATATTCATCAAAGAGATTGATTTACTTTACAATCCCGATGTTCAGTTTTATTTGTTTAGTGTTTTCGTATCTTTTTTTTTTGTTCTTTTCTTTAGGTAACACATAAGCGTTTTAAGTTACACTACAAGAAAATTGGTCTTTCATAACGGGAATTTAATTACGGTTTTTTCCCCGTTACTTAATGTTTAACTACAGGTCACGGGAAATAAATACCATGATTAATTGGGACAAACAATTTTATTTAGCAATGGGATATTAACCCGTAATGTTTTTTTATTAGTTTCCCGTGACAAAGGAAACGAATTTGTGTTGGCGGCAAGTATAATTGTTTTGGCTCCAATTTTTTGGGTTTTGGGCTTTTGGCTCCAAGGGGTGGAGTCCGCTTTTGGCTCCAATGAAAAGTAAAGTGTACCAAAATAATTAAAAGAAAAAAAAAATATAACATAGCTAGAGAAGCTGGGATTTTTCTGGTTCTTCTCCTTTCCCAAAATCCCCATCCACAGAAAACCGCTCACCCTATCTTTATTCTACTTGCTCGTTCCTTCATTGATAGTGAAATGCAAAGCGTCACACTCATCTTGTGGGACTGGTGAAGGATCCAGTACGCTGGCTGTCATCCTCCTTGTAAACTTTCGGAGGATTGCCTAGGTTTCAACCCCCGCAACTACAATAGGAGAAGAGGGGAAGGGATTGGGATGATGAAATCAGCTTGAGCTCAGGAAGCTGGGAACCACTACGCCCCTAATCTCCATTGCTGATTACCTTTGGTTGCTTAGATCCAGGTAAGCTGAATTCATCTCCCGCGTCCACCCTCCCCATTTTTTTCGTTTCTCAGAAAAGCAAAACCATGGCTGGATACTACTTCGCTATTAGCTCAGTTCTTCCTTTTAGTTAGTTCGAATATTGAGTTTCATTTTGCCCCCGCCAACTCTTTGCCTATTTCAACTTTATCCTTTGATTTGGTTCTGATTCCTTCTGATTAACCTCTACCTTCTGTAGGGATTTTGGGGTATTGGTGGTTGGAAACAGAGGCCAAACAGGGACTTCGGGTAAGGGTGACAAGTCAAGTTCAGCAAACTAACTCAAGGCAATAACAAATTTCACAGCCTTTTCTCTTTTTCAAAGCTTTGTAAAAGAATTGAAAATTGCAAGTTCTAATGAGATTTATTGTTAATGTGTAGGTTACATTCATAGGAAAAGAAAACAAATACAATATCATAGTATAGGCGATGGGTTGTGGCCAACTCATTGAAAGATTATAAGTTAGCCTGTGGCTCTAATTAAATCCTGATGTTAGAGAGTGAATGCTTAATTAACTAGCCAACAATTCGTCTCAATCCATGTCTGTAGCATGTACTTCCCATAAGCAACACATTGGAATTCCCTTATATATCTATTCATTAAGCTTTGATTAAACTATTTTACTAAGAGTGATTATCAAATTTAAACGAGTATTGTGGAGGTGATGATGAGGATGGTAATTAACTGTGTGCAGGCTGAGAAAGCGGGTGAGCTATGGGAGATATTTTAGTGGAAAGGAGTGTTGCCGAAGGAGTTGCTTAAGTGAAAGGAAGAAGGAAAAGTTCATCTTGGGCAGGAGTTCTTTGGCGTGGTGCTCTATCTTGATCGGTTGTCTGATAGTTGCATTATTGATTTGGGAAAGCTACAACTTAATGCCATTAAGTATCTGTTGCTGCCAACAATTACAACAATATTAATAGAGACTTGCTTGTGTGCACTGGGATTTACTAATCAGTTCTAGGTATGCATTTCTTAACTCTACCTCTTCCCTTCCTTATATAAAGATTATCTAGCTTCTTAATAAGTTAATATAGATTTGTATGTACTTATATATACTTAACAAGTCATAGTCCAAATACAAATTACACTCTTGGGGATGCATGCAAAGATGTATAAGGAGTGAAACTAATTTTAACTATCAATTGGGTGGTTGCTGGGTTTTGTTGAACTTAGTGACCATATTGTAATTACTATAACATAATACATAGACTCCATTTTAATCCCCACCCACACCTCCCCACTCATAAAATGACAACCGATCCACCACCCCACACACACCTTTTCCCGTAACTAGTAGCAACTATCTGTAACGGGATTCTACTGTGACTAGTAAGAACAAACATCACGGGTTTTCCCGTGATCGTTGAGACAAAACACGTTACTTTAGCATGGACACCGGCCGAGCATTCTCGTGACTTTTGGACAAAATCCCGTGCCAAATAACCCTATTTGTCATGGGAAATCCCGTGACAAGTTTAAATTTTTCGTCACGGTTATGTTCCCGTGTTAAATAATTAGTCACGAGAATTACCGCGATAATTCAGATTTTTTGTCATGGGATTATTCCTGTTATTGTATATTTTACGTCACAGGAATTCCCGTAATCATTGATTTTTAATTACGGGCATGCTTGTCACGGGAATATACCGTGACTAAATCCTTCGGTAACGGGAAATGGCTGTTTTGTCACGGGAAATCCCGTGATGGAAGGTGCATTTTCCTGTAGTGTTAATAGATCAACAATGACACACAAGCAAGTGGCGGACATGGAGGGAAAACTTAAAAGGAATGAAAAAATGAAAGTGTTTGTTTTACCAAAACAAGCATACTATCAGTGCCAAAAATTCTAATTGTACTCACGTATATTAAGTTCAAAATATAATTATATAAAAATGAAGAGAATAATATGTTTGTTAAGTTTCCTACAATCCCAATTTAAACCCTCTACGATTCCATTAGAATCCGACCAGTTCATTGTACGGTGAGGGTTTGCCTTCAGTAGTTTTTATTTTTATTTTGATTTTGTTATTCTGGGCTTTGGTTTATTACCACTAATTTTGGATTCTAAGTCTTTGTTTCCTTGTTTTTGCAGATCTCTACGATTTGAAGAGGCCCTAGGTGAAATCTTTCTAAACTTAGACTAGATTGTTGGGCATTAGAGGTCTAGAATTTAGTTTTGCTTATTAATCTGTTTGGGTGTCCAAATCCCATATTTTGGTTCGAACTCTCTATTGGGGGTTATCTGGCTAAAAAATGTTTTATTTAGATCGATTAAAAAATTACCGTTTTATTAAATTTTAAATTTCTAAAACGAATCTAAGGTGACCGAGGGTCATAGCCACTGCTTATGACCTCAGCTTGATGGGAAGCTTTCTTCCAAAATTGGAATTTGATAAAGTAGTTGGATCGGGGTTGGAACTAAACATAAAAATGTTAAAAAAAACAAAACAAGACAAATTTTTAATGATCACAACCATTGCTTTTGATATAATTAACTAAAAGAATTAAAGTCTTAGTAGGATTGATATGAATGGTGGTTGTGGTTGATATAGCAATATGCTATGTTTGGTTAAACTGGGAGCTAGATGTTTTTCCAAAGGACTGTGTTTTGTCAAACACTCGTTTTAGTGAACAGGTCAATCATAAACAGGGGTAAGGAAATAGCACAATTATTTAGTAGTGAATTTTATTGTAATGTGCATTGACTTCCGTTAATTATTAGTAGTGTTTCGTATTATTATAGTTAATTGTATTATTTCATATGGATGATCTTTTCAATAAACTCCCGTCATTGTTCTTACTAAAATGCATCAATCACTACTAATTAAATATTAAAACCAGAGTAAGATAGTCTAACGGTAAAACTGTCGGGACAGTGAAGGTTTAGGAGTTGCTGATTCCAGGTTCAAATTCAAGCGAGGCCCGTTGGTGTTCCCGAAAGTATAAGATTGCTGGGAGCGAAGCCCCGTTGGCGTCGAATTGAATGTAGGTGGCCCCCAGGTTTAGTAGGACTAGGGATGGCAATTTCGACCTGACCCGTTTTACTCGACCTGTTTGCCCTGTTTTGGGGCGGGGCGGGCATGTGTACTCTCGTCGACCCGACCTGCCCTGACTCGCCTAGTTCTCGACCCGTTCTTGCCGAAAATACAAGTAATCTCAGTCAAATTATTTATGAAGTTATGATTTTCTTACATGATATTTTAGTTCGATTGAAACTAATATGAGTAATTTTGCTCGGTCTCGGCAAGTTCCAAAGTTCCTTGATAAGAACAAGATGCTTTCCCTTCCCTTTGCTGGTTGGGGCTACATTAGCTTGCTTCACCATTTCTCCGTTATCCCAACATGGAGAGATGGGAGGGATGAGTGGCGAGAAGCATTACTGTATATCACCCCTGGTTTCTGTCAACGGGTTTGATAATCATCTTGCTTTATTGTGTTAGTCAGTCATCTAACGGCTTCAGCTTTGGTCTATTCCACACGACAGAAATGCTCGTCCACGCGTATTCAGGTAACAATTCGAGCAAGAATGCTTTAGCCCTTGGGGGATTCTGGCAGAATTCGAAAATTCAGGTTGAACTGTAACTCATATCTTTCTTGTTGTGTAGGGCACTCTTAACCCTTATGGAACTCTAGACAGTTGGTTAACTCGTGCGTGATTGATTGCCAGTTAAGACACTAATATTTGGAATGATCTGTGATTGTAGGCATTAGGGATTTTGAAAACCCAAGTGCAGAATTCGAAAATTCAGGTTGAACTGTAACTCATATCTTTCTTGTTGTGTAGGGCACTCTTAACCCTTATGGAACTCTAGACAGTTGGTTAACTCGTGCGTGATTGATTGCCAGTTAAGACACTAATATTTGGAATGATCTGTGATTGTAGGCATTAGGGATTTTGAAAACCCAAGTGTGGGATTTCAAAATAGCTAATGCGGGTCAGCTATTCCAATATTTTCAATGTTGACCCTTCCTCCGTGAGACCCTTTCTTCTTCCATTTTTCCTCCTCCTTCTAATCTTCTTCCTTCATCATCCCCGCGACCAACACCAAGCCACAAACGCTAAATCTGTTTCTCATCTCCCAAATCTCATCGTTTCTCATCGTCCCATCATTTTGATCAAACCAAATTCATCTCTCATCTCCCAACTTTTTGCCTTCATCGGCTGCTCCCTGCATATTCCGGTCAAGCACTACATGGCGCCTTCCGGCGGTGATTCCAGATCCACTCAAGCAGCGACAAGGCATTTCAGATTCCTAGGTCTCTTTCCCAGCGCGATTCTCCTCCAATCCTCCGCGATTTCGTCGGATCTATTAGCCTAAAGAAAGACGGGATCTGTGTTCTAAATCATGCCTGTCGACCACTCCTCTTGGCGGCGTCGAAAGTATTCGTCTTAATCTGGGTTTATAGGTTGAATCAAAGTCGTTCGAACTCGAAGGTCAAATCTTGGTTGAAGCTTGATGGTCGAATCGAACTCAGGGGTCCTTGCCGTCGGGAAAGAGTTTGACTGTTTGAGGAAGAAGATGACGAGCAGCTTCCAGAATACCCTGTCAGTCGTGCGTGGTGACTGGTGAGACAACGACAGGAAAGAGTTTGACGCCTCCACTAATTTTTGGGAACGAAGATGAAGGAAGAAGGGCAAAACTGTATTTTGCATTTTCTCATTAAAACTCAGGCTTATAAACAAACAAGTGATATATTAATATTCCTCAGATAAAAAATTTACGTTTTTTACATGAGAGAATTTAACTCAAATCCCTCAATATTACATTCCTTAATCCAAACTACCCCAAAGAAACTAGGGCGTAGGGCGAATTTGAATGTCGGACGAAGAAGATACATAGGTTGGAGACATTTTGTATAAGACAACGGGTAAGAATGGCGAGTACCTGAAACAAGTCATTGTTGTCAATAAAACCTGTCAACTCACATGTGAAGCTCGATCCTCGTTTTCATAGTTTCTATAAAAGACAACGGGTTATTCAAGTAAACCCAGAAAATCCCTATTTTTGGTTTGTTTCATGATTAAGTACGTTTTTTGGGTCTACATTAGAGAAAATCACCACATATTCGAATTTTGAAGTTCCCTAATCGTAAAGAAGCATAGAAAACTAAATTATTTTAGACATGTATTGTGATACAATTAACATGAGTTTCTTTGAAATGGTATACATATAGATTATCTTCAACATAAACGTCTGAGATAAGGGGTGTAATATAAATGGATAAACCGGAGAAAATAAAGTAGAATATAACTAAATATGTAGTTTGTCGGAAAACCAGCCACTTGTTTCTTACATTTTGCGTACACAATATATACTATCATCGAACATATACAAGTACTTCGAAATAATTTTAGAGCTTAGCAAGCTTGTAGATGTTGTTGATCGGTTTTTTTTTTTTCTCGAAATACATTCAACTTTTGGATGTGGCTCTAATAGGTGGTGGTGATTTGTGTGATGCTGCGGTAAAAACATGAGAATAAAATAATGTTAGATAAATATTCATGAATATAATTTACTAAATATTTTTCAAGCATTATTGCAATTTTAGAGAGTTTGTGTTAGGTAGTGATTTTGCTTACTTGTCACATTTCATATCCTTCGAAAGAGGGAAAGGAATCGTAACGTTGCATAGGTTTGGAATCGCTTTCATATACTTGTCCTGGATAGCAGGAAACTTCTGGAAAGCATCTTCCAAGCAATGACATGCTGTCACTTTGTCGTTTTTGGAGGTTGCAGTTGCTACGAGATTTTGGAGACCGGTGCAGCACTTGGGGTCGATTGTGGGCTTGTCGCCTTCGGCGTATGGAAGACATGGCATCGCATTAAGTTCGACAGTGCTGCAAGTGATTGATGCAGGGCTTCTACTGTCTGCGAGATACATGAAAAGGGAAGCGGAGATAGCAACGATGAGGATGTTTGGGAAGATTATCACCACGCTGTTCTTCATCGTTTGTTGTTGGGGATAAGGGTATATCTTGGTGTAGAGGTGGAGTTAATAGGAGTATGCAAATGCTTTCTTTGCGCTGTGATGGAAGAGGGTGAGTGGAGCTTTGCTATATATATAGTCTTACAGGATTTGTCTTCTTTGTCATTTTAGTAATAGAGGTCAAGAAATCTGCAGAAACAAGCATATCATAATGTCTACAGCGAAAGAATGTGAAAGGTGTCTAGCTTGAGTTTCAAGAAATGGAATTTCAGCTACCAGCTACTAGTCCTGATCACGTCCACCGGCCACCTGTGGCAACTTTGCCGAATGGACCGTTACTTTATACTGAAACTCATGTTATCGTCACTTTGTTTATTCCCAAATTGAAACTCAGGTTTGATTTCTACCTAATAGAGGACAACAAAATGGTCATAGAGGCGGAGTCTAATTTCGATCTAGCTTTTGGAACCAAAGATATCATCCTTATTAGTTAGTAAAAGATAATTTTTCACCCTTTTAAGTTTCCAAAGCTGCATCACGGAAAATTTCCAAAGTTCCTTACATTATACTTTTGCTTACATTACGCAATAATTGTAGAATATAATTTATAGAGTATATATATAGTACTCAGGTTAAATATATAACTCAACTATTCTATGCGAAAAATATATATAGTACTCAGGTTTAAATATATAACTCAAAATACATATGCAAGTGTATAATCGGGCGGGTTCGGGTTGGATAGTTATAAACCCATGCCCACCCATTACCCGCAATATTCAGCCTCGGATTTTACCCGTACCCACTATATATCCTTCGGGTTTGGGTTTTACCCTACCCAATTAGGCCAGATTCGGACGAATATCAACGATTATGGATATTTTTGCTATCCCTAATTTCAGCATTAATTTAGAACAACATTTACTTTAATTTATCCACTTTCCTCGGGTTTTGAATGTTTCCCGATTAAAATTTTATCTTGGTAGAGACCGATATATATATATATATTTTTATCGGGATCTGCGCTAGGCTTTATTAATTAGGAAAGACCGTTACAGAATCCAGTTCCAGTTGATCAAGCAAACACATGGGAGGTCTACCAAACCAGACCTCCGCCTCATTCCATCTCGTAGTCACATGCGCCATTAGACAAAATACACCCAGTTGTAACCAATGCCGATAACCTTCTCGAGCTGTATATTTCCCATCTTTGCTTCCCGCCCAAATCAGTTGGTCCACTTCAGTTTCTCCACGCAATGGTATCTGGACAATGTCTTCCACCATTGTTGTCGGAAAACAACTTTCAATGAGGTCCCTATCCCACTGTTCAGAGTCCTCGTCAATCAACTCACGAACTGCGGAATCAACAGGGATGCCCATAGGTGGCGACTGCACGATGAAACCCGGTGTGTTTGGAAGCCAACAGTCTCCCCAAATTCTCACTGATGCACCATTACCTATCCTCCATCTTAATCCGCTAGCCAAAAACTCTTGAGCACTCATTAAACTACGCCATACATAGCTCGGGCGCTGACCAAGATTTGCATCCAAGATGGTCCCTTGTTTAAAGTACTTCGCTTTTAGTAATTAGTGGATAAGGGAGTTTGGCCTTAGATGCAAACTCCATAGCTGCCTTGCCAAGAGAGCCGTGTTGAAACCTCGCAAATCCCTGAATCCCATTCCTCTCCCAGTCTTCGGGATTATTAGTTCTTCACGTGAAAGCCAAGGTATACGCTTCTCTTCTCCTTTCTGCCCCACCAGAACCTTGTGATTAGTCCATGGATTTCGTCAATAGTGCCTTCCGGGATACGAAATACTGGCATGGTGTAGGTAGAGATCGATATGTAAAGACGAGATCTACGTGATATATGGTCAATAAGCCATTTCTTCTTGAATTTTACTTAAAATACTATTTTGGCCCCAATTTTCAAAGATTATATAAATAATTTTCATTTTATAAAGATTGGACAATTTTGGTTGCTTATAGTAGAAATTTCATGATTTTGGTAGTGATTTTTAATTAGTGGTAATTGATGATTTTTAGTAAGAACCATTGTCTTTTTATGAAAAACTGGATTAGTAACGACCATTACTGAAATATATTGGAAAGATAATCCATACGCAAATAATACTACTATAACTATGTGAAGTACTACTAATAATTAACGAAAATATATTCCATTACAATAAGAATCACTACTTAATTAAAACTCTCGGGAAACACTCCTAGCCTGCAAACACTGATAATGAAAAAAATCCATCGTACACAATTCACAATTCCACTATTTCCTTGTTCCTTTTTATGATAGCTCAGTTCATAAAAAAACGAGAGTTGGACCCCTCGTAACATCCCAAGGGATGAGACGAGTTTTAAGAGGTGAATGAAAATTTCACAACACAAATAAGATATCATATTTCTCTGACGATGGTGGATTCTAATGTTAGATGGAGAAAATACATGGCTTTTGCAGGTGGGGATAGCGGGGGTTAAGGATGCAAGGTATCTGAAACCCACCACTGTTGAGATATAGGGCTCGGCCCAAATGTATATATTGGTTACGCCTGTTGTGTATATGTAGTCATGCTCTACTTTCCCTTAGGAGAACTCGGCTATGTCGATTATCTTCCATTTTTGTTTCGATTAACAGCCACTTCCGTCAACAAATCCCATCACCTCACATGTGAAGCCCGACCCTGGGAGTTTTAACCCAGTAAATGGAGGGTATTCAAAAAACCCCATACATCCAAAAAAAACCCACAATATTTGATTTTTTCAGGTTCAAGTATTGTAGACATGTATCGTGACACATTCAATATGATTTTCTTAGAAATGGAATATAGATAGCCCCCACCGACCCAGCTCGCTCCACTCCTTCTGGAGGAAGTCAGGATGATCCAACTACTATCAATGATTTTGTCTATGCTTCTTATCAGTCACCCCGCTCAACATCGCGACGTTGAGTGCCACCACTGCTGGGAGAAAGGCCATACGCAGAATTACTGTCGCCGTCAGAACTTCTGCGTCTATTGCAAGAAGTCTGGCCATATTATTCCTTTTTGTCGTGTCCTGCAGAGTCGTATGAATGGCTCTAATGGTTCTCAGGGTAGCACAAATCTGGCCTCGTCCTCTCGTCCTGCCTATGCCATTCAGCCCGCCCCTGCGCAGGAGCGTGTTACGGTGACCTCGGCTGCACTCAAAGATATTGTCAACAAGGCCATCACATCCACCTTTGCTAGCCTTCAATCGTCAGGTAAGCTTCCCTGGCGGTGAAAATTAGACTATGCCTGCTTTAATCATATGAAGAATGATGCATATGTTATTTCTAATGTTCTTCCGGTTCGTAATTTATCCCTGCAAGTGGCTAATGGTGTGAAGTTTGGTGTTGATACTATTGGTTTTGTACAAAATTTTGACATTGTTCTTCATGACACCTTCCATGTTCCGCATACTATCCCTAGTCTTGTTTTTTTTGGTCAACTTACTAACAATGGGTGTCATGTGATTTTCGCACCTTCTGGCTGTTCTGTACAGGATCTGAAGACGGGGTAGAGATCGGGAGGGGTAGTAATCATGGTCGCCTCTTTTATTTGGAGAAGCTTGAGGCGTTGCCATCCCCATCATCAATCTCGGCATCTTCTGTTTCATCCCCCTTGTCGTTAGTGTCTAGGATTTTGTCTTCGGTTTATTCGAGTCTTCCTGCTGATACTTTTCGCTTGTGGCATGCTCGGCTAGGCCACCCCAACTTTAGTCTTTTGTCTGCTATGTTTAAACAGAACCTGTTTAGAAAATCTATTGATCTCGATTGTTGTTCTGACATATTATGCACTAGCTGTGTGGAGGCTAAAATGACCCGTATATCTTTTCCTTCTAGCCACACTATGATCATCGAACCATTCCACCTCATCCACACACATCTTTGGGGTTACAGTTAGGGCTGAAAGTTTGGTATCAGTATTTGGGATATACCGAATACCGTACCGAATTTGTCTATATTTGGTATTACCGAATACACGTATTATGTTTTGGGATTGGGATTGAATTTCAATTTTTATTCGATATTATGGATTATGGGATTGAGATTGGTATATACCGAAATACCGATCAATACCGAAATATAAGCTAGTATCTATTTTATTCTCTCAACTAGGCTCTCTCATTCACTATTACATGAACCTAAACCACCAAGAGTGTCATTTAATTATACATAGATCATTCTATCACTATTAATAGTCGTCTCTCAGCCTCCAATTCGTCAAATTAACGATTACCAACGACAACAACTTGAGATGTCTCATCTCCTCCATACTCCTTACTAATATCCTAATTCAAGACACTTTGCTTAGTCTTTTACCCCTAAATTAAGCAATAAAATCTAATGTATATATATATTTAATTATTACTTGCAAAGGTAATTAATTTTTTATTCGATAAGAGCGATTGGGATACCAAAATATTTAGGGATTGAGATTGGGATACCAAAATTATTTAGGGATTGGGATTGGGATTGACTTTAGGGTGTAATTCGGTATTCGGGATTTCGGGATTTCGTATTGGGATACGAATACCGTACCGATTTCCACCCCTAGTTACAGTCCACTCACGTCCTGTCACGGCTATAAGTATTTTGCATTATTCATTGATCATGTCACTCGTTGCACATGGGTCTATTTTTTGAAACATAAGTCTGATCTGCTTCTGGTTGCTACTAAATTTTTCACCATGATCAAAACCTAGTTTGATAGATCCATTCATGTAGTCTGATACGATCCTGGTGGGGAGTTTAGCTCCAAGAAACTATTACTAACTAATGAGAACTATCATTGGTTCCAAAATTAAACTCCGCAGCTAACTATGACCACTTTGTTGACCGCTATTAGAAACCAAACATGAGTTCTTACTTGGGAATAAATGCACAGACAAAATAGCCAAGTCCCCAATCTTAGTCGTTTTCTTTTGGTTTCAGTATAAAGTAACGGCCCATTCGGCAAAGTTGCCACAGGTGGCCGGTGGACGTGATCAGGACTAGTAGCTGCTAGCTGAAATTCCATTTCTTGAAACTCAAGCTTGACACCTTTCACATTCTTTCGCTGTAGACATTATGATGCTTGTTTCTGTAGATTTCTTGACCTCTATTACTAAAATGACAAAGAAGACAAACCCTGTAAGACTATATATATAGCAAAGCTCCACTCACCCTCTTCCATCACAGCGCAAAGAAAGCATTTGCATACTCCTATTAACTCCACCTCTACACCAAGATATACCCCCCAACAACAAACGATGAAGAACAGCGTGATGATCATCTTCCCAAACATCCTCATTGTTGCTATCTCCGCCTCCCTTTTCATGTATCTCGCAGACAGTAGAAGCCCCGCATCAATCACTTGCAGCACTGTCGAACTTAATGCGATGCCATGCCTTCCATACGCCGAAGGCGACAAGCCCACAATCGACCCCAAGTGCTGCACCGGTCTCCAAAATCTCGTAGCAACTGCAACATCCAAAAACGACAAGGTGACAACATGTCATTGCTTGGAAGATGCTTTCCAGAAGTTTCCTGCTATCCAGGACCAGTATATGAAAGCGATTCCAAACCTATGCAACGTTACGGTTCCTTTCCCTCTCTCAAAGGAGATGAAATGTGACAAGTAAGTAGACTCACTACCTAACACCAACTCTCTAAATTTTCAATAATGCTTGAAAAATATTTAGCATATTCTATTCACGAATATTGATCTAACATTACTTTATTCTCATGTTTTTACCGCAGCATCACACAAATCACCACCACCTATTAGAGCCACATCCCAAAGTTGAATGTATTTCGGGGAAAAAATTGATCAACATCTACATGGTTACTAAACCGTAAAATTATTTCGAAGTACTTGTATATGTTCAATGATACTCTATATTGTATACGAAAAATGTAAGAAAGAAGTAGCTCATTTCCCTACAATCTACATATTTAGTTATAATATACTTTTCTCATTTTATCCATTTATAGTCGATTCCTTATCTGGGTTGTGTATGTTAAAGATAACTATATATGTATACCATTTCTAAGAAAATTGTACTAAATGTGTCACTATACATGTCTCAAATAATTTAGTTTTCTATGCTTCTTTGCTATTAGGGAACTTTTCAAAATTCGAGTATGTCGTGTTCATCTCCAATTTAGACAAAGAAAACGTACTTAATCATGAAACAAACCTAAGATCAGGTTTTTGGATTTAATGGAGGGTTTTGAAAAACCCACCATCTTTTATAGAAACTATCAAAACAAGGATCGAGCTTCACGTGTGAGTAGTGGGGTTTTGTTGACAGTAATGGCTTGTTTCACATACTCGCCACTCTTACCCGCTATCTTCTACAAAATGCCTCCAAGCTATGTATTTTCTCCATCCGACATTCAAATTCGCCCAGATGGATAATGACAATATCTTGTTTGTATAAAAAAAAACTAGAGGGTTGTTATTTGCCGACCGGTAAATTACTATTTGCCGCCCACAGTTTTGAAGTAAATGATGAATTGCCCTTTATGATTAGGAAACCCTCCCACCAATACCGTCGTCTTTCCTCCCTTGTTGGAAAATCGTCGCCTAGCACAATACCCTTCTTCCTCCTGCCAAAGCCAACCCTTACCCCTCTCAGACAATGCTCCCCGCCCAACACTTCCTCCTCCTGTCCCTACCCGACAACAATTCACCGCCGACCACAAACCAAACCCCAAAATCCATTCCGACCTCGTTATTGTCTTCCCGACATCGTCGTCTCCCCATCGTCAATGGAGATCAATGGTGGGACGTCGGAGTCTTGACGGAGTGGGGTGATCCGAATTGCGGCGTCGGGCCACGTCCAATCTGCAGCGTTGGACCTCGTCCGAAAGTTGAAATGGAGAAGGAGAGGAGGCAGAGAGGGTGTTCAATGGGAAGCGAAGTTTGAGGGAGGTTAATTGGAGAGAGAAAGTTATTAATATTATTGGTTTGTTGTTATATTAAATGATAATGGTATAGGATTCTGTCATAAGTGAGATAATGGATTTTTTACTAGTATCATTATTAATTCAATATTAATATATATCATTTAATTAGGAAAGGGGTTGATCCGGCTTTTGCAGAGAGAAAAAAAAAGAGACGAGCACAGAAGCCCTAGGTTTTTTTTTATTTTTATGATGGTGAGTAATGGAATTAAATAAAAAGAACAGTGTACAGATAAAAAAAACAAAAAACAAAATCAGAGAGGAAACTAAAAGCAAAGCTGCACCAGTAGTGCACTCCTAAAGAAATAAAGGGAAGAGGGCAAAAATACCGAGAAGAAAAACAACAAAGTAAAGGCAGGTCAATAAACAGGCACCACCAAAGAAAGAATGAACGACAACCATCAGACTCAAAATCTGGTTAGAAAGGACCTGATCCAGGCTACCCCTTGATCCTTATCAATTTTCCACGAATCGTGATCAACTCATTAACAGATCTTCCAATCTTGCGACACACCACCAAAGCCGGGAGAAATGCTTGCTTGCAGATCCTCTGGTTTCTCTCGAGCCAAACGAACTAGAAAATGACGTGCAAACAACAAGATATACTAACAAGCATGATCTATGGTCTCCAGTTCCATTCCGTGTGGAAATCAGGGACACCTGGAACAAGCATGACCTCGAAAATCCTGGCTCCGCGACTGACAGTGGCACCAGCGACGCGGGGAAACGACTCGGCCAGAGCAGTACTTGGAATCCAAAATTCATACCAGAAAGAGTCTCAAACGCCACCACCAGGATTGATCGACAACAACTTCCACACCTCCTCATGCTCCTTTGAAAAATAGCCCAGACCGAAGAGGAGAAACCCCGTTTAGGCCGCACAGTATGCCATCAGAAACCCTTGAACAAAGAAACAAACACACATTCGACCATAACCACAACACAACCCTCGAACCAAGGAGCACAGCAGGTCCCTTCTCTATTAAATTATGGCCACTAACTCTCTAAGTCTACTTATACCATCCTTCGCCGGTATAAGCCCGTGAACAGCAATCCACTCCATCACCTGTCTTGCCGCTTTTCTCACCACAACCGAAGATGGGAGATTTTTATCCTCAAACACTCTCTGATTTCTCTCAAGCCACACCGCCCACAACACACAAACCAGTCTTCGGCTCTTTCTCCATCCGTACCAGGCCATCTTGAGATGATGTATTTAATACCACCAGTTTGTCCAAGCCAATAGTTCCCCCTGTTGAAAATCTTCCTCCGGACGTCCTTAACAAAGCCGCAGTCCACTAACAAATGTTGAGCAGATTCTTCACTCGCAAGACAGAGACAGCATCTGTTAAACAAAACAATTCCTCGCCTCTTCAGATTGTCTAGAGTTAGTATCCTGTTATGAAATACAAGTAATAAGAAGAAACAAATTTTGCTTGGAATCCACGGCTTCCAAATTTTCTTAGTAGGGAAATCTGGTACGCCTCTGAAATCCTCATTAGCCAGTCTTCTGTAAAGAGACTTAACCGAATACTTTGAATTTGCTTCCATATTCCACTTTAACCTGCATGGACTATAGAAATTATCCGAGATATCAACAATTCCCAGTAAATTGCATAACTCTCTCCTTTCCCTCTCAGCCCCACCCCTTAAATTAAATTTGAATTCAACATTCCAACTCACCACCTCACCGTTAAAAGATGCAACGTCGGAGATTAAGGCTTTAGGGTCATCGGCGGCAGGAGCAACGCGAGGAAACGAGGCAACAAGAACCTTACCTGGGATCCAACAATCATGCCAGAACGAGACCAACGTCCCATTACCCGGCTCCACGTACGCAAACTTCCAAAATAAGTCATACTCCTTGCTGATATTAGCCCAAATCGATCTAGAAAACCCATTATGTGCACGTTATGTCTGCCAGACAGACAACTGATTTGGATATTTGAGGTTGATTAACTCCCGCCACCAACTACCCCTTTCAAACGCAAATCTCCACACCCACTTGGTCAATAACGCATCATTCAACCTTTTCAAATCATGAATATCGAGCCCTCCTTCCTTTTTTTGCCGCTTTACAGACCCTCCAATCAACCAAACTCACTTTGTTCCTATCTGCCTGTCCATTCCATAGGAAATTTCTTTGATACTTTTCCAGCTCCTTAACAATCGACCCAGGTGCTTTAAACAAAGAAAACATATAAGAGGGGCTGCTAGAAAGGACAGACATGATAAGAACAAGTCTTTCCCCATACGATAAATTTCTGCTTCCCCACCCACTTAGTCTTTTCTGATACTTCTCTACTACGCCATCCCAAATCGCTTTCTCGTTTGGTTTAGCCCTAGAGGAAAACCCAAAAATATCTGCAAAAAACCTTGGTTCACCAACATCACCCACAGTATACATTACAGACTTGTCCAAATTAATCCTCAGCCCAGTCACAGTTTGAAAATAGACAAGAGTCGCAAGAAGGTTCAGAATCTGCTCGTGCTTTGCATCACAGAAGATGAGTGTATCGTCAGCGAACAACAGATGCGTAACTTCCCCTTGCTTACTCTCCTCATTCATGAAGAAACCTTCAAACCTCCCATCTTCTCTCACCCGTTTCAACATCATTGACAAAATTTCCATAATCAATACGAAGAGTCCCAGAGATAAAGGATCCCCTTACCACAAGCCTTTCGCAACCTCAAAAAAACCTTTAGCTTCTCCGTTTACCAGTACCGAAATGTTAAGAGAGCACATCGATCCTTTAACCCACCTTCTCCATCTGTCCGGAAATCTCAAAGACTCCATTATCTTCATTAGGCAACCCCAATTCACATTATCGAATGCATTCTCAACATCAAGTTTGAACATAAGACCAAGCCTCTTACTTTTTCTTCTGCTGTCAACGAGTTCATTGGCCAATAAACCAGCCTATGAAATCTGCCTACCACGAACTGATGAGTGTTGATGATGCATAATGAGTTTGGGCAGCAGCACCCCCAATCTTTTGGATAGCACATTGTTAATAAGTTTGTTACAGCTGCCGATCAGATTAATAGGAAGTTGATCCTTCATTTCTTCCACAACATCTTTCTTGGGCGCCAAACACACAAAAGAGTGAGTTACACTCTTGCGGTCCATACACAACTACAAGATGCCATTCTTTGGAAGTACTCAGCTCCACTAGATCAACAGCAATGAAATAATTACCTTCAGTACTAGAAGTTTTCAAATAAAACAGCTTATCCCAGACCACAACAATCCCCCCCAACGCTTCCTACAACATCCTTTGCAACCCAGTCGCACCTATGGAACAGACTGCCAATCAACCTATCATCACACTTTGCCCATTTGGTTTCAATTAGACCCACAATTTTAGGTCTATGACACCCGATAATATTTTTAACTCTGCATCTCTTATCCCAATCTCCTAATCTTTCTTTGATGTAGACCTTTAGCCGCCTCCGTGACTACATCCTCCGTCTTCTCTTGTCCCTCTTCCAACTCTAAATTCAGCAATCTTCCAATCGACCTACATGTCTGACACATTGTTTCTTCGTCAAAAGGAAAAGCCTCTGTATCCCAGATTTGTATCGATTCACTAACCACACACGAGGGAGAAGGGAGCTCGCTACAAGCCGCCAACACGTCGCTTGATCCCAGAGAAGAGTGTGGCGGAGATAGCGGCACCAAGCTCACCAATTCTTCCTCCTGGTTCTCACTTGTCATGCTCTCGGAAGTCAATGGTGAAGCATACATCTCCCCTGCTTCTGGTAGATCGTCTAAGCCGAAAACCTCCCCAGTCTTCTTTTGCAAACTCCCTGGGATTTCCTTCTCTCCATATATTAAATCCAGACTCAAAGATAATTGTGCATATCCATTGTGGACTGTACCAAAATGGAAAACAGGGCCATCACAGGCCCACAAAATGCGATAAGAGGGGAAGGTCCATCCAGGAACGCCAAACTCAGCATTTCTCACAAGCCCCATCACCACTAAAACTTTCCACTTATTAATGGGCCTAAAACTATCCCGGTTCTGACTAGCCCAATCCTTTTGGATAATATCCTTACTCCCTTTGGTTCTCCCAGTATTCATCCGGATCGGACCTTCCTTCCTCACCCAGTTTGATACGAATCTTTTCCTGCCAGACTTCACAAATTGGCGGCTACCATTCCCATTTACCGAAGGGATGCTAGTGCGAGAAGTCCCTCGTTTTTTGCCCCAACGTGCATGTTTATTCAAATTAGACCCCAATTCCAAAGACATGCCTTCTGCCCTCGCCGCTTTGTCTACCTTCTTCTTCCCAATTCCTGGTCCGACTTCACCTCTCACCGGCGGCTGCATAATACCAATCATGAATTCCAATCTTCTCAGGAATATAGCCATTCTTCTTAATCCTAATACGAATGTAGGGAAAACACCATGAATTCCAATCAATCTCTATAAAGGCGCCACAAAAGTCGCCAATAGCTTTGATGAGATCCACACTCTTAAGATGCAGGGGAATGTCAACAGCTAGTATCCACGTCTCCCCAACTCTGGAATCAGACTCCTTTTCTTTCCAGTCTGTCACACTGATAGAAGCACCTTGAAACCTCAGATGATTTAGTTGTTTGATTCTCAAAGCTTCCTCTATGTTCGGACACACCAATAACCCACTGCTATCGGACCTGTCCTTGAGGATAAAATTATCATCAATAGCCCAGTTTGACGTCGCCCAAGACCTGAACCTTTGCATATCTTCCGAACTGATGATTCTTGTGTTATCTCCATTGAACCTGATTACCAAGCTTCTTCCCTACAATTATAACTCATCAATAGACCTTCCAGTCTCTTTTGATCCTGCAAATACAATAATAAAATATGATAAATGGGTTCTCCTAGTTCATCATTTGTCACTATCACATGTATACTCTTCTCAGCTTTAGTTATCCTGAATCTTCTATATCAAATACAAGCTAGAAAGCTATCGACATTACTAACAAATCCTCCAGGAAAAAAATATTTCAAGAATATGACGAGAGGAGCAGCATTCTTGACCGAGCACAAAAATATGGAAGTACTTTCCATGCCTTGGCTAAAGATGACATCAATGTCGACTGCATTGTTCCTAAAATACTTACTTGGGAACATAATTTTTATGCCATTGGGAAAGCAGCAATGTTGGGGGCATTTGGATCGATGTATATGTATATTTATATATTACCTGTGTCAATTGCATGTTGTCACCTAAGATCTATTTGCAAGTAAAATGAATTGATTTAGCATGAAAGTTGTCTTCGAATTTAAGAAAAGACACTTAAGATCCATTTTTGTAAGGGATGAGTATTTTTTTTTAATTTTGACAAAGCATCAAGAAGTATAAGGAAATTCATTGTCAAAAATTCTAATTGTACTCAGGTATATTAAGTTCAAAACATAATTATATATATGAAGAGAATAATATATTTGTTTAGTTTCGACAATCACAATTTAAACCCTCTCTATTACATTAGAATCCGACCAATTCATTGTATGGTGAAAACTAAAGATGATGATATTCATCAAAGAGATCGATTCACTTTACAATCTGGGTGTTCAGTTTTATTAGTTTAGTGTCTTTGTTTCTTTTTTTTTTTTCTTTTCTTTAGGTAACACATTAGCGTTTTAAGTTAATAGATCAACAATGACACACAAACAAGTGGCATGCATGAAGGGAAAACATAAAAGGAATGAGAAAAATAGAAGTGTTTGTTTTACCAAAACAAGCTAGTGGTTAGCTCTCTACTTTTACATTATACTTTTCCTAGTTTCTTTTTTTTTTAATTATAATTAATAAAGTCACAGGTTTGCAATTTTAAGCTTCTCGCTTTTCAATACTAAGTTCCTTCCTAACTCAATTTTTATTTTAAAAACAGAATACTAAGGAAGAACAATAAGTTATGTGAAAATTTGAAAAGGATTCAAAATAGGGTTCAAGGAATATAAATTGGTTTATAATATGGTGTAAGCTTAGAAGGAGGTTAGTTTCAACGGCATTTGACGAATGGATATAATGATAACTTGATAAAATTGGTACTTTATGGCATTGGCTATACCTATGTCTCCATCAACAGCAATGCTCGTAGCTGGTTTTATTTGTATTCGAATCCATACTGCTTCCATCTAACCCAATTCATCTCGAATCTCGAAAATAATGACTCGCCACCTATTACTCAGTTTCAAATTATCAGTTTGACTTTATCCTGGGCCTCGAATTCTATGGCCTTAAAAATAGCTATAACAAGTAAAGATAGAGGCAAAAAAAAGGTACCCCACTTTCTAGTTATTTTTCGTGGCATTGTATTATTTCTCAATCTGTAACATAAACAATGGATGAATGTCCCATACCTGTTGAAATCTTAATAACAATCATACTTAGCGTCTTAATATGGCAATGACGTTCTTAGTTTGCTCTAATATGTATGATTGTATTGATATGGCATCCAATCCCATTATTGTATCTCAATTTTAATGAAATACAACTCATGCTCATTTATTCGTTTTACAGTTCTACTAGAAAAAACGTTACAGATGTTTTTGTTGCACGCCATGTACATTTACTTCTCATACCCATGGAACAAATTAATCGTATTGAAGGTAACCATCAAAAGCATTATCAACCTAGTAAACTAGAATAACTAATCGTCTTTATTTTGAAAATTAGCATGATCCCTATAAATTGATTACCATCATAATGGTGGATTCAAATCTCCCGAACGAGTAACTAAGAGATACAATTATAACCCATCAACAGACCTTCCAGTCTCTTTTGATCCTGCAAATACAAAAATAAAATATGATAAATGGGTTCTCCTAGTTCATCATCTGTCACTATCACATGTATACTCTTCTCAGCTTTAGTTATCCTGAATCTTCCATATCAAATACAAGCTAGAAAGCTATCGCCCTTACTAACAAATCCTCCAGTAACAATATTTCAAAAATATGACGAGAGGAGCAGCATTCTTGACCGAGCACAAGAATATGGAAGTACTTTACATGCCTTGGCTAAAGATGACATCAATGTCGATTGCATTGTTCCAGAAATCCATACATGGGAACATGATTTTTATGCCATTGGGAATGCAGCAATGTTGGGGGCATTTGGATTGATGTATATTTAAATTTATATATTACTTGTGTCTATTGCTTGTTGTCACCTAAGATCTATTTTCAAGTAAAATGAATTGATTTAGCATGAAAGTTGTGTTGAAATTTAGAAAAGACACTAAAGATCCATTTTTGTAAGGGACGAGTATTTTTTTAATTTTGATAAAGTATCAAGAAGTATACTGAACTTCATTGCCAAAAATTCTAATTGTACTCAGGTATATTAAGTTCAAAATATAATTATATATATGTGAAGTGAATAATATGTTTGTTAAGTTTCCTACAACCACAATTTAAACCCTCTCTATTCCATTAGAATCCGACCAGTTCATTGTATGGTGAAAACTAATGATGATGATATTCATCAAAGAGATTGATTTACTTTACAATCCCGGTGTTCAGTTTTATTTATTTAGTATTTTTGTATCCTTTTTTTTTTTGTTCTTTTCTTTAGGTAACACATTAGCATTTTAAGTTAATAGATCAACAATGACACACAAGCAAGTGGCATACATGGAGGGAAAAGTTAAAAGGAATGAAAAAATAGAAGTGTTTGTTTTACCAAAACAAGCTGGTGGTTAGCTCTTCGCTTTTACATTATACTTTTCCAAGATTCTTTTTAAAGAAAATTATAATAAATAAAGTCATAGGTTTGCAATGTTAAGCATGTCATTTTTAAATACAAAGTTCCTTCCTAACTCAAATTTTATTTTAAAAGCAGTATACTATGGTAGAACAATAAATCACGTGAAACTTTGAAAAGGATTCAAAAAAGGGTTCAAGGAATATAAATTTGTTAATAATGAGGTGTAAAGTAAGAAGGAGGTTAAGTTCAAAAACGTTTGACGAATGGATATAATGATAACTTGATAAAAGTGGTCTTTTATGCCATTGGCTATACCTATGTCTCCATCTTTCATATTTGTTGTGTCACTACTTGAGCTCGTGTACAGATTAAGCGTAAGAATCATGCACAGAGAGATGTATCACCCAAGAAAGAATGGAACATGAATATATCTCACTTGGCTTCCTAGATGCTCGGTCTCTCAAACAAGTTGACTACTATGATCGCGCCATTTATGTATCAAAGTCAATAGATCGCGCAATTCCAAAATGAAACTAAAGAGTTGCCACTATAATCACGAATCTTTTTTAGTTTTGTTTTCAACATTCACCACTTACAAATTCATGGAAAACAATAGGTATCAATAAATCACACCCTTAAACACTTCAACTGGAAATGAGAGTTAAGATAGGAATGAGTTACCGATAGAACAGTAATTGAATAAATATGAAGAGTGGAATTTCGTGATGATTTCTCACGGGAAATGATAGAACAAAAAGAGTACCAAGAACTAAAATGATACACGGAGAGTACATATCAAGTTCATTAGAATCAACCAAACTCATTAGTCTACATAAAAAAATAAACTAATAAAATTTTGGCTACCATGAGAGAAAATAAAAACAAAACTCAAGACACTAGAACAAAGGTGATCAAAAGTATAATATTATATTTGGTCAACAGCTATGCCCATAGCTTGATATAATCAAAGTTGCGCAGGGTCAAGCTTCTCGAACCAAACAGAACCAGATAGGATGGAAATCGATCGGACAGTACTCACCCGTGAATAAGGGCAATCGATATATGAATCGATCGGACAGATTCAACTCGGAATAAAGGGCAATCGATATGGGTAGCTCGCCACAACCAGGGTGATTACCTAGCTGATAAGAGTCGCTCTAGCACTCTGGAGATTCTCGACAGAGTAATTAGGGCAAATTCCGCGTAGGGAACTCGGCTTTAGCCTCTGAAATTCAATAATAATCGTCTAAGGGTAAAACCAACGTGTTCAGCCCTTTAAATAGGCAAAATACAACCCAAATCCGACTCCAACATGGAAAAACAATCATAAACCGACTTTAAAACAAGGAAACTCGGAAACAGCCCAGCAAACCCGTTAAGGCTGGACCCGTTAAGCAAACCCGTTAAGGCTGCTTCTTGCAATCTGCCTTCTCTTCAGCACTTCCTCCTTCTTCCTCCACTTGAATCATCATATATGGCTTCCCTCGAAATAGCTCCACATCCATGGCTCCAAAGTAGCTATCCAAATATGTCGCAAGATTCACCTTCAACGTCCTTGTCTTAGCACGTGTGACTGGCCCATTGATGTCCTCATCAGCCCCTCCTTCTTCAAAAGGATTTGCCCTCAAATCCGAATTGCCATCCAAATAAGGTGCAAGGTCAGAAACATTAAACGTTGCACTTACTCCATACTCTCCCGGCAAGTCGATCTTGTAGGCATTGCTTCCAATCTTCGAAACCACCTGGAAAGGACCATCACATCGGGGCATTAACTTTGATTTCCTCTGCTGGGGAAACCTCTCCTTCCTCAAATGCACCCACACCCAGTCGCCAACTTCAAAGTGCCTCGTTTTTCTGTTTTTGTTCACATTGCGCATGATCTGCTCCGTCCTTCTCTCAATGTTCAATCTCGCCTTCTCATGTAAACTCTTCACGAACTCAGCTTTCTTGGCTCCATCGAGATTGACCTGCTCATTCAAAGGTAATGGCATCAAATCCAAAGGTGTGAGTGGATTGAAACCATACACGAGCTCAAACGGAGTGAACTTCGTCGTCGAGTGCACCATCCTGTTGTAAGCAAACTCTACATGGGGAAGGCAGTCCTCCCAAACCTTGATGTTGCTCTTGATCACAGCTCGAAGCATCTGGGATAATGTTCGATTGACCACCTCTGTTTGCCCATCGGTTTGAGGGTGACATGTAGTAGAGAACAACAGCTTCGTCCCCAGTTTGCTCCACAACGTCTTCCAGAAGAAACTCAGAAACTTAGTATCTCGATCGGATACTATGGAACGCGGCATCCCATGCAATCGCACCACTTCCCTGAAAAACAAATCAGCCACGTTAACCGCATCGTCAGTCTTATGGCATGGGATAAAGTGTGCCATCTTCGAGAATCGATCCACCACCACGAAAATCGAATCTCTTCCCTTCCTTGTCCGCGGCAAACCAAGCACAAAATCCATAGAGATATCGATCCATGGATCATATGGAATCGGTAGCGGTGTGTACAATCCAGATGATTGCACCTTCGACTTGGCCTGCTTGCACTCCACACACCTCGCACACAAATTCTCCACGTCTCCCTTCATGTGCGGCCAATAGAAGTGCTCTTGTAGACAACTCAGCGTCTTGTCTACACCGAAATGTGCCATTAAGCCTCCTCCATGAGCCTCTTTCAACAACAACTCTCGAAGTGATGATCGGGGAATACACAGCTGGTTAGCTCGAAACAAGTAGCCATCACTTCGATAGAACTTCCCATCGCCATGCTGCTCACAAGCTCTATAGATCTCCCCAAAGTCAGCATCATCAGAATAGAGCTCCTTGATATGCTCGAAACCCAAATACTTCACCCCCATTGTCGTGATCAACGAATGCCTTCGAGATAGGGCATCAGCAACTACATTTTCTTTGCCCTGCTTGTACTTGATCACGTATGGAAAGGACTCAATGAACTCAACCCATCGAGCATGTCTCTTGTTCAGCTTGTGTTGAGCTTTCAAATACTTCAACGACTCGTGATCAGTGTGAATCACGAACTCCTTCGGCCAAAGATAGTGCTGCCATGTCTCTAAGGCTCGAACTAGAGCATAAAGCTCCTTGTCGTACGTCGGATAGTTGAGGGCAGCCCCACTCAACTTCTCGCTGAAGTAAGCAATCGGCTTCTTCTCTTGCATCAACACTGCTCCAATTCCCAAACCAGAAGCATCACACTCCACCTCGAATGTCTTATTGAAATCCGGCAACATCAGAATAGGTGAATACGTGAGCTGGTGCTTGAGCAGCTCGAATGCTCTGGTCTGCTCCTCTCCCCAATAGAATGTCACGTTCTTCTTGATGATGGATGTCAATGGTGCGGCAATGGTGCTGAAGTTGGGCACAAATCGACGATAAAATCCAGCAAGCCCATGAAAACTCCGCACCTCATTCACGTTGGTTGGAATAGGCCAATCGCGAATTGCTTTCACCTTCTCTTCATCCACCTTGACTCCATCTGCACTCACCACAAAACCAAGAAAAATAACACTAGAAGTGCAAAACGAGCACTTCTTGAGGTTAGCATACAATTTCTCCTTTCTCAACATCGCCAACACCTCTCTCAAGTGATTGAGATGATCCTCCATGCACTTCGAGTAGATCAGAATGTCGTCGAAGTATACGACCACGAACTTGCCAATGAATGGCCTCAAAACATGGTTCATCAGCCTCATGAACGTGCTAGGAGCATTGGTTAAACCAAAGGGCATCACCATCCATTCGTATAGACCCTGCTTGGTCTTAAACGCAGTCTTCCACTCGTCTCCCTCCTTCATACGAATTTGGTGGTAACCTGATCTCAAATCAATCTTGGAAAACACCGTAGAGCCATGTAATTCATCAAGCATATCATCTAATCGTGGAATTGGATGACGATACTTAACTGTAATTTGATTGATGGCTCTGCAGTCTACACACATCCGCCAGGTGTGATCCTTCTTTGGCACGAGAATCACCGGAACTGCACACGGGCTCAAACTTTCTCGAACATGCCCCTTCTCCATGAGCTCGTCAATCTGCCTTTGCAACTCTTTGGTCTCTTCCGGGTTAGCTCGATATGCTGCCTTGTTTGGAATTTGAGCTCCCGGCACGAAATCAATTTGGTGCTCAATTCCGCGAATAGGAGGCAGCCCCTTCGGTGCTTCCTCTGGAAACACATCCTCGAACTCATCCAACACCACTCTTGCTTCGGCTGGAACTTCTTGGACTAGCTCTTGATTGAGCAGCACGTCCCTGTACATGAGCACAATCAAAGGCTCTCGTGCACAGGCAGCTTGCTTCAAATCTCCATTGCGTGCTAGCATCACTGCCTTCGAATCCACAATTCCAGCTCCCTCTTCTCCTTTCTTGGCCGAGGCATTACTTGCCTTTTCTTGCTCTCGACGTTGCTGCATTTGGAGTTGATCTCGATATACTTCACTTGGAGACAGAGGCTTCAACACAAACTTCTTTCCTCCATGTTGCAACTTGTACTTATTTGTCACTCCATCATGCTGTGCTTGTCGATCAAATTGCCATGGCCTGCCAAAAAGCACATGTGCAGCTTGCATAGGCACTATATCACACAAAATGTCATCTTTGTAATCTCCAATCTCGAACTTCATTAGTGCCTGCTTTGTGACCTTGATGGATCCGTGATCGTTAAGCCATTGCAGCGTGTATGGCTTTGGATGCTTCAACGTAGGCAGCCCTAGCCTCTTCACCGCACACGCACTCACAATGTTCGTGCAACTTCCTCCATCGATCACTAGAGACAGCAACTTCCCATCAACTACACATCTCGTATGGAAGATATTTTCTCTCTGTTCACTCTCCTCCTTAGGCTGCAAAGACAATACTCTCCGTGCTACAAACAAGCTGCCTGGAGATGGTTCCATTTCCATAGACTCATCGACATCACAATCGGTGGTCTCTTCCTCTTCCTCCGATACATACTCACCATTATCAAGCAAGATCAGGGTCTTCTTATTGGCACACTGGCTCGCAATGTGTCCTCTTCCATGGCATTTGAAACAACGAATTTCCCCCGACGATCCACCTTGCTTCATAACTGGATTTGCACCATCAGCCCTTGCCGCGGGTCTAGGAGCTTCTTTCTCGGGTAGTTGCGGCTTAGGGTTGGTTGCAACTCCTTGGCTCGAACGTGTGGAATTCATGGAGGGTTGAAACCTCCTATTTCGAAGCTGTCGTTCCACTTTACTTGCCATATCCACCAAATCTTCAAGTTCAAGGAACGGTTGTATCTCCACCACGTTCTTGATCTCTCGATTGAGACCATACAAAAAACGAGCTATGGTAGCCTCGCGATCCTCTCTCACATCAGCACGTATCATCAACACTTCCAACTCCTTGTGATAATCTTCAACGCTTTTAGTTCCTTGCCGGAGAAGCTGGAGGTTTTGATACATATCTCGCAAATGAGAACTCGGTACAAACCGATCCCTCATAATTCCTTTCATCTCATCCCACGTCTCAATAGGACGCTGTCTGTTTCTCCTTCGTTTCATTCCCAACTGATCCCACCAAACAAGTGCATAATCCGAGAACTCTAGGGCAGCCAATGTCACTTTCTTCTTCTCGGAGTAGTTATGACAATCAAACACTAGTTCCATCTTTCGCTCCCAATCCAAATAAGCATCAGGGTTCGTGGTACCGCGAAAAGGTGGAATCGTGACCTTGAGGTTTCGCAAATCATCATCCTCCTCAAAGCCCTCTTCTTCCTCGTCATTAAACTCCTCTTCATGATGTTGCTGCCGCCCTCTCCTTTCAGCTCGAGGCATTCCAAGGCGTCTATGCTGGCGCATATGACGCTGTACTTCGTGAACCAAGGGTGGAGGAGCTCGGTTTTCCCTTCCTCTTTCTTCTTGTCGAGGTCTAGGGTTAGGGTTTGCATCGACCACAATCGGCTGCTGGAGCCTTGTCTCGACAGCCTCCATCCTCGTGGCTTGCTCGGCAAGCCTTGCGGTTTGCTCTTCTTGAGCACGAGCAATGTTCTCCAATTGATTTCTGATCGCTTCGAGTGCTGCTTCCATGTTTGCGATGCAAGAAAACTCCAAGAACACAAGAACTCGCACCACCTGCTTCTTGCCTCGCAAGAAACACCAAGAACTCCCAAGAACAAACAACCTCCTGTCTTGCGGCTCAAGAAAAAGCCAAGACCTTCAAGAACTCGCACAAAACCACCAAGAATACAAACAAGAACGCACAAGATCTTCAAAAAACTTCAAGAACACGCCACTGATTTGAACCGGGCTCTGATACCACTTGATATAATCAAAGTTGCGCAGGGTCAAGCTTCTCGAACCAAACAGAACCAGATAGGATGGAAATCGATCGGACAGTACTCACCCGTGAATAAGGGCAATCGATATATGAATCGATCGGACAGATTCAACTCGGAATAAAGGGCAATCGATATGGGTAGCTCGCCACAACCAGGGTGATTACCTAGCTGATAAGAGTCGCTCTAGCACTCTGGAGATTCTCGATAGAGTAATTAGGGCAAATTCCGCGTAGGGAACTCGACTTTAGCCTATGAAATTCAATAATAATCGTCTAAGGGTAAAACCAACGTGTTCAGCCCTTTAAATAGGCAAAATACAACCCAAATCCGACTCCAACATGGAAAAACAATCATAAACCGACTTTAAAACAAGGAAACTCGAAAACAGCCCAGCAAACCCGTTAAGTAAACCCGTTAAGGCTGGACCCGTTAAGCAAACCCGTTAAGGCTGCTACTTGTAATCTGCCTTCTCTTCAGCACTTCCTCCTTCTTCCTCCACTTGAATCATCATATATAGCTTCCCTCGAAATAGCTCCACATCCATGGCTCCAAAGTAGCTATCCAAATATGTCGCAAGCTTCTCCTTCAACGTCCTTGTCTTAGCACGTGTGACTGGCCCATTGATGTCCTCATCATAGCTGGTTTTATTTGTATTCGAATCCATAGTGCTTGCATCTAACCCAATTCATCTCGAATCTTGAAAATAATGACCTGCCACCTATTACCCAGTTTGTAATTATAAGTTTGACTTTATCCTGGGCCTCGAATTCTATGGCCTTAAAAATAGCTATAACAAGTAATGAAAGAGGGAATAAAAAAGGTACGCCACTTTTTAGTTATTTTTTGTGCCATTTTATGATTTTTCAATCTATAACATAAACAATGGCTGAATGTCTCATACTTGTTGAAATCTTAATAACAATCATACTTAGCGTCTTAATATGGCAATGACGTTCTTAGGTTGCTCTAATATGTATGGTTGCATTGATATGGCATCCAATCCCATTATTTTATCTCAATTTTAATGAAATACAACTCTTGCTCAATTATTCGTTTTACAGTTCTATTGGGGGTTATCTGGCTAAAAAATGTTTTATTTAGATCGATTAAAAAATTACTGGTTTTATTAAATTTTAAATTTCTAAAACAAATCTAAGGTGACCGAGGGTCATAGCCACTGCTTATGACCATCAGCTTGATGGGAAGCTTTCTTCCAAAATTGGAATTTGATAAAATAGTTGGATTGGGGTTGGGACTAAACATTAAAATGTTAAAAAACAAAACAAGACAAATATTTAATGATCACAACCATTGCTTTTGATATAATTAAATAAAAGAATTAAAGTCTTAGTAGGATTGATATGAATGGTGGTTGTGGTTGATATAGCAATATGCTATGTTTGGTTAATTTGTTAATACTAAAAGTCGAGATTTGTTGGTATTCTGCCAAATCTGAGTTTAGATCCAAAGGGTCTAAACAGGCAGCAACTTAAACAAAAGGAGGCACTAGATCAAATATTTAATAGAAAGTACCATAAAATATCAAATCTAATAACATGTATACTTTTTTTTTATGAAAAATAACATGCATACTTTAATAGGCATAAGTTAGCTTAAACAACTTTAACGATGAGGGTTGACCTCCATTCGCGCCGCCAGCACAGCTTCTCCATTGCTTTGAAAGGTATGGTGGGGCAGTGAGGATCGTCCTCTTCAGGGACTTCATCGTCCAGCTCGTCCTCTCTCATGGTCACTGCCACATCCTCCTATCAGACTCCGCAATGTACCACTCTTCTTGGGTTAGTACATCGGAGAATAATTTGCGCGGCCCTTGATTCCAGGCCGATTTAGGTTGTCGTGCGTCGGGAATAGGTTGCGGTGGGTCTTCATGCATGGGGATCGTCTCGAACATAAGGTTCTCTGCCATGGGTTTAGCTCGTTTTTTCGCCTGATGCGCTTCTTTACCAGCCTGCCCGTTGGGTGAAGAAGTCGTCGATGCCGGCCGACGAGTACCCAAGTCCTGGCCCGGAAGCCCGGCGTCCGGGGGGTGGGGGCGTCCCCCGTCGCGGGCGTAGCCTTGGCAAGTGCTGCGCTCAAAGGTTTCGGTGAATCGCTATGCCCCGCGCTCTGGGAAACTGGGAGCTAGATGTTTTTCCAAAGGACTGTGTTTTGTCAAACACTCGACTTCCGTTAATTATTAGTAGTGTTTCGTATTATTATAGTTAATTGTATTATTTCATATGGATTATCTTTTCAATAAACTGCCATTATTGTTCTTACTAAAATGCATCAATCACTACTAATTAAAAATTAAAACCAAAGTAAGATAGTCTAACGGTAAAACTCCCGGGACAGTGAAGGTTTAGGCGTTGTAGATTCCAGGTTCAAATTCAAGCGAGGCCCGTTGGTGTTCCTGAAAGTATAAGATTGCTGGGAGCGAAGCCCCGTTGGCGTCGAAATTGAATGCAGGTGGCCCCCAGGTTTAGTAGGACTAGGGATGGCAATTTCGACCTGACCCGTTTTACTCGACCTGTTTGCCCTGTTTTGGGGCGGGGCGGGCATGTGTACTCTCATCGACCCGACCTGCCCTGACCCGCCTAGTTCTCGACCCGTTCTTGCCGAAAATACATGTAATCTCAGTCAAATTATTTATGAAGTTATGATTTTCTTACATTATATTTTAGTTCGATTAAGACTAATATGAGTAATTTTGCTCGGTCTCAGCAAGTTCCAAAGTTCCATGATAAGAACAAGATGCTTTCCCTTCCCTTTGCTGGTTGGGGCTACATTAGCTTGCTTCACCATTTCTCCGTTATCCCAACATGGAGAGATGGGAGGGATGAGTAGAGAGAAGCATTACTGTATATCACCCCTGGTTTCTGTCAACGGGTTTGATAATCATCTTGCTTTGTTGTGTCAGTCAGTCATCTAACGGCTTCAGCTTTGGTCTATTCCACACGACAGAAATGCTCGTCCACGCGTATTCAGGTAACAATTCGAGCAAGAATGCTTTAGCCCTTGGGGGATTCTGGCAGAATTCGAAAATTCAGGTTGAACTGTAACTCGTATCTTTCTTGTTGTGTAAGGCACTCTTAACCCTTATGGAACTCTAGACAGTTGGTTAACTCGTGCGTGATTGATTGTCAGTTAAGACACTAATATTTGGAATGATCTGTGATTGTAGGCATTAGGGATTTTGAAAACCCAAGTGTGGGATTTCAAAATAGCTAATGAGGGTCAGCTATTCCAATATTTTCAATGTGACCCTTCCTCCGTGAGACCCTATCTTCTTCCATTTTTCCTCGGGTAAATTGCAAGATTGGTCACTAAGATTACTAAAAACGTTCGTGTTTGGTCACTATAAATATTTAATTCCATTCATGGTCACTAAAATTAATTAAATGTTTCAAATTTGGTCACTCTCCGTCCAACTCTGTTATCTTTTACTTATGTGGCAGTCAACACTTATAGTTGACCGTTAAACATGTGACATGGCTATTAAAAAATTAAAAAATAAATAAATTTATTTTCTTAAATTTCCACCTCATTTCCAACTATTAAAAAGATAATAATAAAATTAATTTTTTTATTATTAAAAAAATTAGTCGCCCGCCCCTGCATTTTCCCACCGCCGCCTCCCAATCTTTCTTCTCGCCGCCGTGTCCCCTAGCCGATGAAGACTGAACGAGATCCTTCCGATTAACCTCTCCCTTTCCTCTCTGCTCGTAGTCGTCGCTCACTCTTTAGCAGCAAGATCGCCGGCAACTCTTCCAAATTCTTAGCCGTCGCCACTCACTCCTTCACCCACAAAATCTCTATCGCCACTCACTCCTTTGCCCCGAGATCATTCCATTGCTCACTCCTTGCGCCGATGAGCTGTTCGGGGAATTACGGCGACGACAAAGGGCTCCGAATGGATAAGAGAACCTAGGCTATAATCCATTATTAGACGATAATTAGAGGCCCTCCAGCCTTTCTTCACTCCTATTAGATATTATAGCTAATTTTTTATTTTAATTTATGGTAAAAATGATGTGAAAAACATAAAAGATTAACTTTTATTTATTTTACTATTTTTAACCGCCACGTCACTCATTCAACGGTCAACTATGAGAGTTGACTGCCACATCAGATAAAGTTAACGGAATTGGACGGAGAGTGACCAAACTTGAACTGCGGAACTAATTTTGATGACTACAAACGCAATTAAATATTTGTAGTGACCAAACATGAACCTTTTAAGTAAACTCAGTGACCAAACTTGCAATTTACCCATTTTTCCTCCTCCTTCTAATCTTCTTCCTTCTTCATCCCCGCGACCAACACCAAGCCACAAACGCTAAATATGTTTCTCATCTCCCAAATCTCATCGTTTCTCTTCTCGTCTCACCAAGGCGCCATGGGGGTGATGGTTTGGTACCCACCCTCTTGGTACCTCTTGAGGGTGGTGGTATGATGCTCACACTACTTACCACGTCCTGGGGGTGGTATGATGGTGGCCGCCCCCCTTGGCACGTCCTGGGGGTGGTATGATGGTGGCCACCCCCCTTGGTACCTCCTGAGAGTGGTGGTATGATGCCCACCCCCCTTTCCACGTCCTGGGGGGTGTTATGATGGTGGCCACCCCCCTTACCACGTCCTGGGGGTGGTAGCGGTATGATGCCCACCCCCCTCTGCGTGTCATGGGGGTTGCGGTATATCGCCCACCCTCTCTGCGTGTCATGTGGGTGGCTCCCATACTTAGCCAAATTTGGAGATGCATGGCGCGCATGGTGGCACAGAGTAATGGGCCCAAAAACCCAATCCTCATGGCCCACTCAACTGATTTAAACTAATATGATTAAGTTGGCCTTATAAAGCCATTTAATTTCTTGTTTTAACCGATGTGGACCAAGTCTTTGTTGGACTGGTGGAGTTGGTCTCACTTCATCAAGTCTAAGATTCCTTTGGCATTGGGCACATAGCTTCTCCACCTCACTAGACACCTTAGACGCGGCCGAGTTAGCCTGCTTGCCCCTCGATGACTCTACCTGTTCCACCACCATCACATTGGGGGTCCCTTGTTGCGGTGTTGTGTCTAACACCAGCTTGAAACGGGGAAGTTCAATCTTGGAGAAGTCTAGGTTAACCATGTTGACACTAATCACGTTGGGAAACGGGTTGGTATCCACCAGCATGGCATCCCTCTTTGTCTCAGGGAACTTGATGCGTCCCTTCTCGATGGCATCCTGCAATACATTGCGAAAAACCACACATGATTCAGTAGAGTGTGACATGCTATTATGCCACTTACAATACTTCTTTCCTTTTAACTTCTCTGGGGGTGGGATGTTATGCCCCCCTGTCAGCTTGATTTGACCATCTTTGTAGAGTTGGTCAAAAATTAGGTCAGCTTTGGAAATATCGAAGGAATATTTTCGTGGATGGATGGGGGCACGATTTGGTCTACCCCCTTGTGGTTCGATATCCGTCTTAGCCAAAGGAGCACATACATATGGCTTCCCTGGAGTTAACTCAGTCAGGTCTACGTCCAGCTCATTGGTCTCTTGGCCAATATGGTTAACAGGGTAGCCGATGTTGGGGAAGTATTGCCCCCTTGAGGCACTCCTCCTATTCTCCTCTTCTTGAAGAAGAGATTCATATCTCACCGCACAAGACAAAAGCTGGAACAAGTCGGAGAATTCTCTATCTTGGAATTTCTTTCTTAACTCAAAACTCAACCCCCCTTGTGCTAACTTGACAAACTCTCTCTCTGTTAAGTTGACAAAACAACGATTACGAGCATTCTCGAAGTTTGTCAAGAAGTGCTCCACTGACTCCCCTGGCTCTTGGCGCATTCGTGCCAAATCAGCCATGGAAACCTCACGCTCAGATCTATAGAGCTGAGCATGGAAGATTTGCTCCATTTGCTGCCATGTTTGGATGGAGTTGGATGGCAAGTTGACATACCAATCAAAAGCAGGTCCTGTCAATGAGTTTCCAAATAATCTTAACTTAATAAAATCTCCTACATCCCCACACTGGACAGTAAAACGTCTAATGTGCTCCACGGTAGACTGGTCCCCTGTCCCAGTGAATGTGGTAAACTCAGGCACCCTAAACCCCCTTGGGAATGGGTAGAGTCTATCCACCCACTCAGGATATGGTTTTCCATAAACAGGTGGCATGGTGGGCCTCACTCCCATGCCAAATTGCTCGGCAAGAAGTTGATCCATCTGATCCCTTAGAGTGTTGGGATCATGCCCCCCTAGTTGCCCCCCTTGGGGTACGAAACCCATGGGGTCCATGTCATGCCCATTGAAATGGGGTGGCATGGGTGTTGGGTATGCTCTCAGAGGAACTTGATCTCCCCCACCTAAGCCTACTCCCCCTCCCATGTGAGCATGCACCGTATAGGGCCTTGCCACTGGTATGGGTATGGGTGGCGGTTCCACTGGTGCAGAATGTGTAACTCCCAAATTCTCACCACATGGGGGAATTTCTCCAACTCCCACATTGGGTATCCCTTCCACTTGAGTAGTGACAGGAATCTCGCCGTGATTCATGCGGTGAGGAGTTGGTTGGTTTGTCATAAGTGAAAAGAGGTTATCTTGCCGTGGCTGACCATTTCCGCTTCCGACGGGAGATGAACTAAAATTTACATAATTGTTTATGGGGTTTGGATTCTCGCCATCTAATGGAGAGCTCTAGATTGAATTATTGGAGTGGTTAAAAACCTTCTAAACTCATCAAAATCACTTTTGTTCTTATTAACCACTTCAAATAATTGACTTAGACGTCTATCAACTCTAGAATTAAGACAGTCCATTTGAGAATTTACCTAATGAGAAGCAGCTCTAGCCTCCTCCATCATGTGACGATTCTCCACCGTCATTTGGCGGTTCTCCTCTGTGGCTTGACGGTTCTCTGCCACCAGCTTGCGGTTCTCCTCCATCATTTGACGAAGGACCCCCACTACTTCACCAATATATCCACTAGACGTCGCCGTTGATAGGATCTCTGCCCCACCATTGTTTCCGGCCACCGCCTCTGACACTTGGCCATGTTCAATGTTGGCCACCTGCTCCTCCACAAAACCCGTCGGAGGGTCACCATCTCGATTCCTCCGCCTCGGAGCCATCAAATCGAACACATGTGTCCCACCAGGTGTGCCAATTTGTTTTCCCAGCGAGCAAATCTAGATGAACAGAATTGGATTTGCACCTTTGACTTCCAAACAAACGATTAACAAACACGGTCCACACCTCTTTGAACAAAGTTCAAACAAGGGTGTTCGATGTTCTTGATGATCTACGAGGCAAACTAAATTACATTAACTCTACTCCTACGGAGATTCAGTGAGAGCTCCGAAACTACAACTATGGCTATGACTACATTTACAGAGGAAAAGGTAAAGATAAAAGGATTAAATTTGACATTGTGTTGTCTGGTGTGATTTTAGCGAACCCTTTCTCTGTCATCTTCACCTCCTATTTATAGCCATCAGAAGTAACTGCCCCAAGAAACTGCACTGCTGACGTGGAGTGACGGTTACCCTCTCAACTGCTATGACGGTTAACCTGATGTTGGAAGTGGGATCCTCTTCAGTCTTGACCCCCTCATCTTGAGACCTCAACCTCTGCTTTTGGCATCTCCTCCGTAGTTTTGCTTATCCATAGAGTAAAAATGGCTAAGGCATGAAGGAATACCACGTACCACATATGGGTGAGTATTTGAATCAAATGGATTAAAAATGGCAAAAATTACTTCACCATTAGAAGAGTAAAGAGACCACGTGCTCACATGACCCCCTTGCCTTGGCCATACCATGGGGGTGTACGTTGGTGACCTCTCACCATACCGATGGGGGCATCCCCCATGGGGTCATATGGATCACCCCAACACTATATCATCCTCATGGGAGCTGGCGTTGGTGACCCCCACCCACTATTATCTAGCAAACCAGATTAAGATGGAAGAACTAAAACTACTCTAACAAACTACAGTTAAAGTTAATCTAATTACAGGTCGGGAACTCACTTAGGTATGATTCCCCCTAGCCACTAGCCAGATTAATGATTGATGATCTCTAACTTGTTTCATTTTCATTCACAATGCGGAGAATCCTTGACTAAACCTTGAATCTCGACTAAAGGATCAAGGCCCTCTTGAGTCAATTGCCTAGAGGGATGTATCCTTCTCTAGAACAACCGATCAAGGCGTTCTGAACTAGATTCCCTCTATCGAATGAGGTTCTCAATCGATACAAAGCATTGAATCAACCCTCGACTAAAGCAATCGATCCAATACTATCAATCTATGGTGCTCTATTGACCTGATCAGGTATTCGCTCTCATAGGATCAAAGCAGAATCAATAATCTCGACTAAAGCAGAATTGAATCATGAAAACATGCATAGATTGAATATGAACTCAAGATTATCAAGTAAGAGTACTCATACAATCATCCAATCAAACAAACATAGCTAGGGTTCCTCAAAACCTAAGTAAAGGGAAGTTACTCCATAGAGAAGAGAGAGACTGCAGTAAGAATCTTCAGATGATCAGTCTTCAAGTCCGGGCTTGTTCCTCGAGCTTCCAAGGCGAAGAAATCCTCCAATTCCACTCCAAGAATTCCCTCAAATCGCACTCTCTCTCTCTTTGGTTCGTCCCTTGGGTGTTTGGGATCCAAAACCCTGCTCTCTCTTGCAAAAACGCACAAAACAGGCTTTTAACAGCCTGTGCTCGCGAACCCCGGCTCAAGAATTGGGGTAAAAACATGTGCACTCAATGGTCTATCAAATTCCCCCACACTTAACCGTTTGCTTGTCCCCAAGCAAACCTAACTCAAACCAATGCAACTCTCCAGACCTCTATAGCAACAAACAACCCTGATCGTCGGTAGAGGATTTCCTAGATCATATAGCAGCTTACGAGGTCAACTGGTCTTCTAAGACATTCCCTATCTCTCTCAATGCGAGTACTAGATTCAAGCCAGGATCATGAGAAGAAGTAGAAGTAAGATAGCCAGTTCATGGATAAAGGGACTCACACCATTCACAACCAAGGACTCGTTGTACCGGGTGCTCTTTCACTTCATTTCACCGTTGGAACCCCTTTTTCACTTTCATTTACTTCTTTTTTCATTCACTTAGCGGGGTTCCAACTGCAGTCTTTTGCACGGTCGACCCTTATTAGTCGAGCAAGAGCAATTTCTGTACATCTGGCGCTCGCCAGAGTACTTCTTTTAACTCCTTTTCCTCAACTCGTGTGGAGGGTCAATGAAATTAAGGGGGGTCGGAAGCTCTATCCGTGCCCTTAAAAACACATCCTCAAGTAGGCAAACCGTTCAACGGGTGAAATTTTACTTGTACTAGAGACACTTAGCTTCACCTTGTAGGAGTACCCCACTAAGGATCACTAAAATCTCTTCCAAAACCCGATTTTGTGCAATGAACGGTGCCACACACGTTGGGCTTACCCCATGTTTAAGATTTCAATGATTTCGACATGGAGGACCAACTGCTTTTCATTTCCACATGAGCACCTGTTCGATACACGAGTCCATAACACAATCCAAACAGAGTCACCATTACCACATGAATTCAACGGTCTTAGCTCCACTAATTCACAAAATCAACTGGCACAGCAGAGAGCTAGATAGGAAAAATCTTATACTTCAACATCCTCCATAGTGCTACACTACCTCCCTAGGTTGCACATTACTATAGAGACTGTCAATTCAAAGCATACTGAGCAGGCAATTTGCAAGGAAACACGTACTTGGAGCCCTCAATTTAAAAATTTGGACAGTGGACTAGGCTCCAAGCACAAAACAGCCAAACATTCACGCATACATAATCGAACATCCCCCACACTTAAGCACGACATTGTCCTCAATGGAGGAAAGATAAGGAGGGTAGAACGAAGTTACCAGATCAAGGGTGAATGATGGTGGACGGGCAGGCGGTGCATTCCAGGAGGAGAGAGTAGTCGGAACACAAACACCACACAAAATCTCACAAAGGTTGAGTTATTGACTCTAAAATCAAAGAACAAAACTGACTCAACCGAGGAGAAATAGAGAAAGAAATGCAAACCGACTGGTTGGGTTGCCTCCCAACAAGCGCTTCTTTCACGTCGTGAGCCGGACGATGGCTCCTAAGTTTCGGTCCACCCCAAAACCTCCTTGAAGTTGAGGTTCTCGTCGATGAGGTGGAGTCTCAAGTCACGAGCATGTGGTATGACAGGTGATGAAGCTCGTGCACTTGATGCAGATGAAGTCTCCACCCTCGAGACCTCTTTCTCTTCTCTCGTCTCATTGCCCCAAACAGATATGACAACATCGATTGACCACCATCGCGTCCACCAAGAGGGACCGATGTCGATGTGGCCTTGGTCTGGCAAAGAGACACTGCAAATGGGTCCTTGCTAAGTAGTTCCTCGAAGTTTGGTGGGGATATCACATGTAACTCATGGCCGGTGCAAGCCTCTTCCACCTCAACTTCGTCCTCGGCCTGGACAATTGCTTCTTCAACCCCCTTCCTTCTTCATGTGGTATCACCCCTGGGAAATGATCAAGAACTCCTTCTGCTTCACTTTCGTCATCCTCCACAACTTCTTTCTGCACCCTTTTTGCTCTTCTTCTTCTAGCACGGATTGGAGAGCAAGTTGCCAAGCAATTTCTTTCATGAGATCTTCTTGCATCTCCTCACTCATGCCCGCCTCTTCAAAGCTCAGTTTGGGATGTGGGAAGGTGTGGTCGGCTATGACAGGACATTCCTGATCATGATCATCACGGGAGCTCTCCGTGACAACTTCTGTGTGCTCCACAATGTCCTTGTAGCCTTCTTCTTCCTCCTCCTCTTCTAGTATGGTAGCAGAAGGGTGATCTGGAGCAGGTTGTGCAAGATCGCTCAAGATCATCGACGCTCTTCTTAATGCTCAGGAGGATCTCCTCTGTTTCACGATAGGCCTGGGTACAAAGATCCATCCTGGAGCATGATCTCTCACTGTCTCGAGCAAACTGCTCCATGAGAAGCCTCAATTCATAGTTTGGATCTGGCTGTGGAGTGTAGCATGGCTCTGCAGAATGGCCCGTGAAGGCCGCCATGGTAACTCCAGCTGATGGCCCTTCTGGTTGTGGGAGAACTTCTTCTTGATAAGGAGGTTGTTCTCTATATGCCCAGGGGTCTGTTGTTCTCCGTAGTAAGGGGGTTGGTACTGGAACCCGAATCCATAGTCTTCTCCTCCTTGATTGCTCCAGGGAGTCTCGGGGTAATACCACTCGGATGGTGGTGGATACCCCCAATGGTTGGAGAAGCCATGAGGATCCATGATTCAGATCTGCACCAACAAAAACAAAAACACCCAAGTGAAAAGCAAGGGTGGAAAAGAAAAGAAAAACGCTAAAGTAACAAACTTCTGCCTTTCCTAATAATCTAGAAAGTCCCCGGCAACGGCGCCAAAAACTTGACTCGCTATGACACAACTCCTAACAATGGCCAAGTGTAACCAATGAAAGGGACTGCAGTATAGTGGCTCAAGTAATAAATATCGAATCCACGGGTCTCTAGAGTTACTATTACTCAGCTTCAGTTCATTATCTAGCAAACCAGATTAAGATGGAAGAACTAAAACTACTCTAACAAACTACAGTTAAAGTTAATCTAATTACAGGTTGGGAACTCACTTAGGTATGATTCCCCCTAGCCACTAGCCAGATTAATGATTGATGATCTCTAACTTGTTTCACTTTCATTCACAATGCGGAGAATCCTTGACCTTGATCTCGACTAAAGGAACAAGGCCCTCTTGAGTCAATTGCCTAGAGGGACGTATCCTTCTCTAGAACAACCGATCAAGGCGTTCTGAACTAGATTCCCTCTATCGAATGAGGTTCTCAATCGATACAAAGCATTGAATCAACCCTCGACTAAAGCAATCGATCCAATACTATCAATCTATGGTGCTCTATTGACCTAATCAGGTATTCGCTCTCATAGGATCAAAGCAGAATCAATAATCTCGACTAAAGCAGAATTGAATCATGAAAACATGCATAGATTGAATATGAACTCAAGATTATCAAGTAAGAGTACTCATACAATCATCCAATCAAACAAACATAGCTAAGGTTCCTCAAAACCTAAGTGAAGGGAAGTTACTCCATAGAAAAGAGAGAGACTGCACTAAGAATCTTCAGATGATCAGTCTTCAAGTCCGGGCTTGTTCCTCAAGCTTTCAAGGCGAAAAAATCCTCCAATTCCACTCCAGAATGCCCTCAAATCGCACTCTCTCTTTGGTTCGTCCCTTGAGTATTTGGGATCCAAAACCCAGCTCTCTCTTGCAAAAACGCACAAAACAGGCCTTTAACAGCCTGCGCTCGCGATCCCCGGTCGGGTATTTTAGGTGCCCGGTCGGGGATTTTTGAAACGCACCGCGATGGACAGGGGCTAATACCCGATCGAGGTCAAGAATACCCAATCGGGTATTTTTGCTCAACACCCGGGCACCCTTCTGCTTCTCAAACGTCGAAAAGTGATTTTCCCTGATCTGCTGAGATTAATACCCGGCCGGGTATTTTTGCTCATGGTCGGGTATTTTGCTCCTCCAGCACACTTCAACTCAAACGTCCTCCTTTCGACCAGAAACTCGTTTCTTCGCCTCGATGCCAACGCCAAGCCCTGAAATATGACATAAACACACAACCTAGCGTGAAATCGGCTTAAAATACGAGAATCAACATCTCAAACGGCTCAAGAATAGGGGTAAAAACATGTGCAATCAATGGTCTATCAATCACCCCACCACTATATCATCCTCATGGGAGCTGACGTTGGTGACCCCCCACCCCCTGATCATACCATGGGGGTGGTATGTTGGTGGTCCACAGACCACCTAATGGGGGTGCTCCTTACCACCCTCATCATCTTCCATACTTAGCCACATTTTACCTCTTCTCGTCTCACCAAGGCGCTATGGGGGTGATGGTCTGGTACCCATCCTCTTGGTACCCCTCTTGAGGGTGGTGGTATGATGCTCACCCTCCTTACCACGTCTTGGGGGTGGTATGATGGTGGCCACCCTCCTTGGCACGTCCACGTCTGCGCCGTTGCGGTATATCGCCCACCCTCTCTGCGTGTCATGTGGGTGGCTCCCATACTTAGCCAAATTTGGAGATGCATGGCGCGCGTGGTGGCACGGAGTAATGGGCCCAAAAAACCAATCCTCATGGCCCACTCAACTGACTTAAACTAATATGATTAAATTGACCTTATAAAGTCATTTAATTTCTTGTTTTAACCGATGTAGTACAAGGTTAATTTTTAGTGTAAACAAAACCAAACATGAGTTCTTATTTGGGAATCAACGCACAGACAAAATCGCCAAGTCCCCAATCTTAGTCGTTTTCTTTTGGTTTCGGTATAAAGTAACGGTCCATTCGGCAAAGTTGCCACAGGTGGCCGGTGGACGTGATCAGGACTAGTAGCTGCTAACTGAAATTCCATTTCTTGAAACTCAAGCTAGACACCTTTCACATTCTTTCGCTGTAGACATTATGATGCTTGTTTCTGCATATTTCTTGACCTCTATTACTAAAATGACAAAGAAGACAAACCCTGTTAGACTATATATATATAGCAAAGCTCCACTCACTCACAGCGCAAAGAAAGCTTTTGCATACTCCTATTAACTCCACCTCTACACCAAGATATACCCTTATACCCAACAACAAACGATGAAGAACAGCATGATGATCATCTTCCCAAACATCCTCATTGTTGCTATCTCCACTTCCCTTTTCATGTATCTTGCAGACAGTAGAAGCCCCGCATCAATCACTTGCAGCACTGTCGAACTTAATGCGATGCCATGCCTTCCATATGCCGAAGGCGACAAGCCCACAATCGACCCCAAGTGCTGCACCGGTCTCCAAAATCTCGTAGCAACTGCAACCTCCAAAAACGACAAGGTGACAGCATGTCATTGCTTGGAAGATGCTTTCAAGAAGTTTCCTGCTATCCAGGACCAGTATATGAAAGCGATTCCAAACCTATGCAATGTTACGGTTCCTTTCCCTCTCTCAAAGGAGATGAAATGTGACAAGTAAGTAGACTCACTACCTAACACCAACTCCTTAAATTTTCAATAATGCTTGAAAAATATTTAGCAAATTCTATTCACGAATATTGATCTAACATTACTTTATTCTCATGTTCTTACCGCAGCATCACACAAATCACCACCACCTATTAGAGCACATCCCAAAGTTAAATGTATTTCGAGAAAAAAATTGATCAACATCTACATGGTTACTAAGCCGTAAAATTTTTTCAAAGTACTTGTATATGTTCAATGACACTCTATTCTGTATACGTAAAATGTAAGAAAGAAGTAGCTCATTTCCCTACAATCTATATATTTAGTTATAATATACTTTTCTCCATTTTATCCATTTATAGTCGATCCCTTATCTGGGTTGTGTATGTTAAAGATAACTATATATGTATACCATTTCTAAGAAATTTGTAATAAATGTGTCACTATACATGTCTCAAATAATTTAGTTTTCCATGCTTCTTTGCTATTAGGGAACTTTTCAAAATTCGAGTATGTCGTGTTCATCTCTAATTTAGACAAAGAAAACGTACTTAATCATGAAACAAACCTAAGATCAGGTTTTTGGATTTAATGGAGGGTTTTGAACAACCCACCATGCATCTTTAATAGAAACTATCAAAACAAGGATCGAGCTTCACGTGTGAGTTGTGGGGTTTTGTTGACAGTAATGGCTTGTTTCACGTACTCGCCACTCTTACCCGCTATCTTCTACAAAATGCCTCCAAGCTATGTATTTTCTCCATCCGACATTGAAATTCACCCAGATGGATAATGACGATATCTTGTTTGTATAAAAAAAAGGGCTAATACCACTACAACACCCGAACTATGACGAAAATGCCACTTGTATCCTATTCTTTTCAATATTCCATCTGTGTCCTGAACTATTACTCCGTTAGTGTTGACTGGCGTTGACCGTTAAAATTTAACAGATTGTCTAGTCAGCGTTGATGTGGAAAATGACGTGGAATTTTAAATTTACTTTTTATTTATTTTATCCTATCACTTAACAATATAATTAAAACAAAATAAAAACCTAATTTATTTATCTCTCATTTCGTCCTCATCCCCACCCCGATTTCTCCATCACTCGTCATCTTCAACCCCCCTCAATCGGCAGAGAGTTTCTCGGTTGCGACCACAAACTCAGTCCTCCCAGCATACTGCTTTCGCTGCCAGCTTCTGTCATCTTCGAGCTACGGAATCCCCCAAGTCGACGCATTCTCCGATGAGGAAGAGGATGCGGCCATCGTTTTCAGTTCTCTGTGTTTTCGTAGCTGTTCCAGTGGCGGAAGAGGAGGTTTCAATTTCTACTTTTGGCAGCGGCGGAGCCGGAGTGGTGAACGAGCAAGATTCTAGAGCTTCCTCGACCACCTTCAATTTCTCTTCTCCCGAGGGTTGGAAACGGGAAGGGAGATCTGGTCGGTGGGTTGAGAATTGCAATTTCTAGGGATTGGATTTGCTGCCGATGAAGGGTAAATCGCTGGGAGTAGAAGGACGGAGATGCAAAGGGATTTGCTACTGATTGGGGATCTCTGAGGAGGTTGTGGTGTTTCTCACCTGCTTGTCGAACTACTCCCACTACTGCGAAGATCCGCCGCCGCAAAGAATTCCTGTTCCCCAGCTCCCCTCGCTCGTGAATCCCTTCCAGCCACTCGCACTCCGCTTTCCCATCTTCGGTTGGTGCCCGCCGCTCTTGCTTGTTGACGCGATTGAGGAGATGGTGGTTAGATGGACAACGACAACAATGAAATCTGAGAATGCACAGAAGCAAACTCCGATTGATTAGCGGATAAAAGCCGAATCATAGGAAGCAAGATTATATTTAACTGGGAAATCCCAAGGGTCGTGCTTATAGAGATCGATTTCAGCGGTAGTCGGAACGAAAATCCGATGGAGGCGCAAAGAATTCCTGTTCCCCAGCTCCCCTCGCCCGACCCAGATTCGCCGCCACAAAGAACTTCTCCCAGTCCCAATCCCTAGCAAAACACGCCCTCGTCGAGGCCGAATCCGCCGCCGCCCTCTCCCTCAAGGACCCAGCCCTGCTCGTCCTCAAATCCGTCGCAGAGAGGAGGGAGACGATCGGCCAAATCAATTGAGATTTTTCTTTTTGAATTTTGGGTTTTAGAATATTATTTAGTAATATTCTTGAATTTTATTTTTTTTTCAATTTTTAATTTTCAAAGTTTTATTTAATTTAAATTAAAAATGTGAGGTGTCAATGACTTGGCATTGCCACGTCAGCAAAAGTCAATGTTAAGTTGACCTCCGTTTGGTCAACTGTTATCTTTAACGGTCAATGAAATTGGCAGGATACAAATGACACAAACTATAATAGTTCAGGACACAAATGGAATATTGAAAACAATAGGACACAAGTGGCATTTTCGTCATAGTTCGGGTGTTGTAGTGGTATTAGCCCTAAAAAAAATTAGAGGATTGTTATTTTCCGACCAGTAAATTACTAATTGTCGCTCATAGTTTTGAAGTAAATGACGATTTGCCCTTTATTATTAGGAAACCCTTCCACCAATACCGTCGTCTTTCCTCTCAGACAATGCTCCCCGCCCAACACTTCCTCCTCCTGTCCCTACCCGACAACAATTCACCGCCGACCACAAACCAAACCCCAAAATCCATTCCGACATCGTCATTGTCTTCCCGACATCGTCGTCTCCCCATCGTCCACGAAGATCAACGGTGGGACGTTGTAGTCTTGACGGAGTAGGGCGGTCCGATTTGCGGTGTCGGACCACGTCCAACCTGCGGCGTCGGACCTCGTCCAAAAGTCGAAATGGAGAAGGAGAGAGAAAGTTATTAATATTATTGTTTGTTGTTATATTAAATGATAATGGTATAGGATTTTGTCATAAGTGAGATAATGGATTTTTTACTGGTATCATTATTAAATCAATATTAATATATATCATTTAATTAGGAAAGGGGTTGATCCGGCTTTTGAAGAGAGAGAAAAAAAAGAGGCGAGCACATAAGCTCTAGGGTTTCCTCAGCCTATGTTGGCGGTGCCTACACCGCTGACCGGGGCAGGAGGCTCCGACAAACCCATGGTACGAGAAACTGTTGCAGGACAACGCAGACCACCAACAAAATCATCCTAACTGAATCCGAGAGGAGATAGAGAGGCACAGCAGACAAAGAAACGAGCAAAGCAATCGTAATCGTTGGTTGATGAAGAACTAACTGATGCGGAGAACCCTAGCCAGAAGAGACGACGTTGCATTGCCGAACCGATCGACGTGGGGAACTGGTTCGGGTGCAGCGAGGAAGTTGTTTGGAGAGCAAGTAAGACAAGGTGTGTGGTATATAGCTGATTCAAACTCTTGAGAATATGGCGGAAGTAGTGAGGCAGGAGGGTCTGGACGCAGGATTCGAGGGAGAGGGAGATCCTAAATGTCCTCCTATCTATTTTACGTCAGCTGAAGAAAGAATGTTCAACAGGGAATGGACTAGTATCTGGGCGCTCTGTTTCCTACACGTTGGTGGCAAAACGGCTGAACAGTATCTGGGCGAGGGCGGGAACGATCCAAGTGATGTCAGCAAAGAAGGTGTCTTTTCTGGTTCGATTCACCAGTGGCGTGGACTACGAGTGGGCGGTAACGGGAGGCCCTTGGATGGTGGGGGATAATTAGCAAGTCGACATCTCATTTCTTTGCCATCAAAGAGAACATGGCGTCCCTATAGCTAAAACTTTAGGGACAATAAGTCGTCCCCTAAACATCATTTCTAGGGACGGAGTGTTGTCCCCCCATATTCGAGTTCATTGTTATGTTGGGTCTATATGGGGACAACTTATCGTCCTCTTTTCTATAAAGTGTGTTTACAAGTGGGAGGGGGTCCTGCGAGAACGCAAGAACTGATTAGCTAGCAAAGACCACCGAATGGCGGATGTGTGTGAATATGGATGGTTCTGTGAATTTGGTGTTGGGCAGCTCGGCGGCACGGGGTTCTCTTTGGGATGGAAGTGGCCGATTTATGGGAGCCTACGCGGTCAATCTGGGCGGTGGCTCCATTACACATGCAGAATTGTTAGGTACAGCGGAAGGACTATGACTCACCTGGGAGAAGGGTGCCGGGAAGGTAGTGCTTCAAACCGATTCATTTACAACTCTCTCGTTAATTCAGTCAACGGATTCATGCCATCCTCATTACACGATGACCTCCACAATTCGTCGACTACTCAAGAGGGAGGAAGTCTCGCTCGTTCACGTGTTCAGTGAAGCAAATTTTGTGGTGGATTAATTTGGCATCGGTTGGCCACCCCTACCTATCGGGTGCATGTCTTTAATACCCCTAGCCCTACATTGAGATATTGGTTGTACTTTGACACTATTGGGTTCAAACCCCATGTTTCATTAATAATTAAGGTTTAGAGCGCCCCTTTACGCTCTGTTTTGCAAAAAAAAAATTAGAAAAGGGGTTGGTAGTGATAAAATTTGTAAATCATGTAGAAGTAGTGATTAACGATATAAAATTATGTTAAATTAGAGTTTTTCCGGGTTACAGAACAAGACTATGTTGAAACAAACTAGTCAAAGGCCACTTGAAAAGGAAAGGAAGATCAGGAGCAAACAAGGAAAGAAGGCTGAAAATAAGAGAAGAGATCAGATTAAGGAGATTTGGTACAACAGTGCAAATCAAATCAGAAGATTGAGTCTCAAGCAAATCATCACAAATAAGGGAAGGAATTTGAATTACCAACGGCTACATTTCAACCTATAAAAGGCGACCTGAAGAACCAGCAATGCAAACCTTTTCGGAGATCAACAACGCTAGCTAGACAAGAGGGGATTTTGTGAGTGTAGCAAAATTGATAGAAAAGGGGGTTTCTCAAAGGGTTCGGGGAGAACAGCTATGAGGGTTAGTGTTGGGGAAACACTGTTACGAGTTGTTGGGGAAGCAATTCGGGGTTTGGTGAGAGTGAGTTTGATCGATCGGGTTGAGATTGATCAAAGGGTTCTTGGGTAGATATTGTTACAACGAACTTCAACGCAAGATCATTAGTGAATCGTCGGAGATCACACAAGTGTGAGTCTCCGGCCGTGGAGTAGTCAGTATTGGGATCCTTATTCTCCCAATACTGGAAACCCCGTAAAAATTGCGTGTCGCGTTCTTATTCTGCAATTCATTTTTTGTTTGGGATAGTCTGTGTATGTTCTGTTTCAAGTATGTGTTTGCAGGGAAATTCGATCAGGAGTAGCTAAGGAAGACGAAGTTCAAGGAAAGTACCAGAACTGGTTTGGAGAACCTTCTATGACCTGGTTTGATTTAATTTTCTAAGTAATTGGGCTTATAAGCCCATTTGGATAAGACGAAAGCTTTAATGGATTGGTTTCCAATTAATTGTCCAAGTGGGGTTTAAACTTTAATTAATTTTCTTAGCCGAGTTGTTTATTGGGTTGTGTGTAGAGTTTAGCCAATATACCTAAATAGATCAAGGTCTCAGTTGAAAGAAGCACTAGGTAGTTAGTTGTTCTAGTACGTAAATTGATTAAACATTAATTCTGTCTCTTATCTTCACTTGTGTCAAACATTATAATTGAGCTTACATTGTGGCCAAGTTATTGTGTCAAAACATTATTTGTTGGATCCACAGACCCAAAACTTAGGGCTAGAGTCATTAAAGGTCCATATGAGCTTAAGGCAGATCAAGACAAATGGACAGACGAAGACTTTGAAAAGTTTCAGCAAAACTGCAAGGAAACAAATCTTATGTACTGTGCACTTGGTCCAGAAGAATACCACAAAGTTGTTGGATGCAAGACTGCTAAGGAAATCTGGGACAAGCTCCAGGTTACTTACGAAGGTACTTCTCAAGTCAAAACATCTCGGATCAATTCTTTAAAACAACGATTCGAGTGTTTAAAATGGAAGAAGGGAGAAACTATCCGGAAATGTACGAGCGCTTCACAAACATTGTGAACAGTCTGGAGAACCTTGGAAAATCTTATTAAGTGGGGATCTTGTTAGAAAAAATATTATGGAGTTTCCAGAGAAATGGACTCTGAAGGTGACCGGAATAGAAGAAGCTAAAGACCTGGAGACTTTAACCATAGATGAACTCATCGGGTCATTAGCACTCATGAAGACAAGCTCAACAAGGGAAATTTGATAAAGGGAAAAAGGAAATAGCCTTCAAGGCTACCACATACAACGAAGACACAGAGGATCTTGAAGATATGGAGGATGAAGAATTAGCTCTACTAAGCAAACAAATTAGTAGATTGCTTGGAGTGAGAAAGAAAAACGAAGAGGAAACTTCATTAACAAGAATAGAGAATTTGAGAAAGAAGCTGGTGTAACAAAATATCCTCAATCAGAGCTTTCCATGAAAGCAAGAATGAACATCTTCAGCCAGTTAAGGTTCAAAACACTACCAAATGCTTTAGATGTGGGGAAAACTGGGCATATCAAGGCTGAATGTCCTCTAGTACGAAAAGATGAGCCATGGCTGCAACTGGAGCTGCAGCGAAGAAGAAGAGAAGATGAAGAGGAAACAAGAGAAGAAAGTTACATGGCTATTGACGTTGAGAAACCATCAGAGGCACAACTCAAACGAGGTAAAATCTTCCAACCATACTTATTTAGCGATAGTGATTACTATATTGATGATCAATTAGTGTCCACTATAAAGGAAATTCAGTTAGAGTTTGGAAATGTTAAAGTAAATATTTAAAATTAAAATCTGATTATGCCAAAATAAAAATTGAATATGATGAATTAAAGAAGAGGCGTTCAGATTAAATAAGAAATAAAAGAAACAACTAAAAGAAAGTTGAAGTCTTAGAAGATGAGAAATCGAGTCTCTTAGTAAAACTTCAAGACTCTTTAGAGGAAAATAAAATTGAAACCTCTAAGAAAGGAAGGTAATTTTCCTTAAATCATTCCACTAATGGATGTTGTGAAAACATAGGATCAATTCTTGTAGTAAAGGCAAATCAAAGATTTATGAAGAGTTTGTAAAACACGAGAGGAATGGAACTTCTAGACAAAGATATAGAAACATTGAATGTTTCTATTGTTATAAGTTTGGGCACATTAGGCGAGTATATAGGAAGAAAATACTAAATGAAAAATATAGAACTTTCTTTACTTGTCATCAAGTCGGTCACTCACATTAGTTAGATTTTGTCTATCAAAGATCACAAACAAACTGTATCCAAGAAAGTCTGGATACAAAAATCCAAAACTGTATGACTGCTAATGGCGCAGGTTTGCTTCCAAGTGAGCATGGAGGCAACTGAATGGATACTAGACAGTTGATGCTCAGACCATATGACAGGAAATCGAAACTTGTTCACCACACTCAAAGAAGGTAAAGGTGGTAAGATATTTTTTGGTGACAATAATTCTGCTGAAATAATAGGAAGAGGTATAGTAGTCTCAGATCCATGCATTGAGAATGTGATGCTAGTAAAAGGTCTTAAGCATAATTTGTTTTTTATTAGTCAAATGTGTGGTAAAGATAAGAGGATAATTTTTTAACATGATTGTTGCTACATTGAGTCATTGGTTGATAAGAAAGTGCTTTTCACCGGTAGAGAAAAATGATCAAATAGATTGGCATAGGAAGCTGGGACATGTGAGTATAGGGATTCTGTCTAAACTAAGTCATCTTGAGCTAGTTAAAGGTCTACCTAAGTTAAAAGGCAAAAAGGAGTTCTTTTGTGATGCTTGTGATAAAGGAAAGCATACAAGGTCTAGCTTCAAGAGTAAGACGGTAATACCACAACGAGACCTCTTGAACTACTTCACCTTGACCTCTTCGGACCAACCAATTTGGTAAGCTATGGAGGTAAGTCTTATGCTTTCGTAATTGTAGATGACTATTCTCGTTTCATGTGGGTAATGTTTCTAGCTAGCAAAATTGAAGCTTTTCAAAATTTTGAGTCTCTTACTAGGAAATTGGAGAATGAAAAACATCTAAGGTTGCTAACATTAGAAGTGATCATGGTGGAGAATTTATCTCTGAAGATTTTGAACTCTTCTGCAATAAGCTAGGAATAAGTCATAATTTTTCTGCTCCTGGAACTTCGCAACAAAATGGAGTTGTGGAAAGGAAAATTCGAACCTTGATTGATATAGCTCGAACTATGTTACATGACTATAGTCTGCCAAAGTACTTTTGGGCAGAAGCCATAAATACTGCTTGCTATATTACAAATCGAGCATTGATCAGATATGGAATTAAGAAGACTCCTTATGAGATTTGGAAAGGAAGAAAACCCCATTTGAATTACTTTCATCCTTTTGGTTGCAAATGCTTTGCATTAAACACCAAAGACCATCTTGGCAAGTTTGATGCCAAATCCGATGAATGTGTGTTCTTGGAATATTCCTTAACTAGTAAGGCATATAGAGTTTTCAACAAAAGGACTCTCAAAGTGGAAGAGTCCATAAATGTGATATTTGATGAATCTGCTAATGAGTGTGCAGATGAGATAGATGAAGATTATTTTGGACTTGGTGCAAACTATGATCAACCAAGGACACCAAACAAGGAGAAATGTGAACCTAGAATAATCATATCTGAAGACCAAGATAAAGCAGTAAGTACCACAAACTCACCAATCGAGCTAAAGCAAGATGTAAGGCAACCTCCACCACATATTGCCAAACGACATCCTTCATCGCTTATGATAGGAGGGCTAAATGAAGGTATGGTTACTCATTCTAGAAATTCTATTGTCGATACTGCTTTTGTGTCATTAGTTGAACCTAAAAACGTGTTAGATGCCTTGAATGATGAAAATTGGAATGTTGCTATGAATGAAGAAATGAGTCAGTTTGAGCGAGCAAATGTGTGGGATTTGGTACCCAGACCACCTAATAGAGTTATTATTGGGACTAAGTGGATTTACAAGATCAAATCAAATGAAAAAGGGGTAGCAACTAGAAATAGGGCTAGGTTAGAAGCTCAAGGGTATAATCAAGAAGAGGGAATAGATTTTGAGGAAACTTTGCCCAGTCGCTAGATTAGAGGCTATTAGAATGCTATGTGCTTTCGCTAGCTCTAAAGGTTTTAAACTTTTTCAAATGGATGTCAAAAGTGCCTTTTTAAATGGATACTTAAAAGAGGAAGTGTATGTTGAGCAACCACCCGATTTTCAAGATTTCCAATATCCAAACCATGTTTATAAATTAAAAAAAGGCATTGTATGGGTTAAAACAAGCTCCACGAGCTTGGTATGAAAAACTTAGTTCTTTTCTTTTAAGGAGAAGGTTTTAAAAGGGGCTCAGTAGATAAAACTCTCTTTATAAAAGATAAAGGACAACATCTTTTGCTGGTTCAAATATATGTTGATGACATTATATTTAGATCCTCTAGCAAAGAGTTGTGCGAATACTTTGAAAATATCATGAAAAGAACTTTTGAAATGAGTGCAATGGGAGAACTAACATATTTTTTTGGGATTTCAAATTAAATAAACAAGTCGAGGCATTTTCATTAGTCAAGCTAAGTATATTCAAAATATGTTAAAACGTTTTGAATTTGGGAACTTAAAAACTACCATTACTCCTAGGGCCTCTACCATTAAGCTGGATAAGGATGAATCAGGTAAGCCAATAGACGAGAAATTTTATAGAGGAATGATTGGGTCATTAATGTATCTTACTGCTAGTTGACCTGGTATCCAATTTAGTGTGTGTCTTTGTGCTAGATTCCAAAGTGCTTCTAAGGAAAGTCATCTGACTGCTGTTAAGAGAATCTTTCGCTACTTAGCTGGTACAATGGATCTAGGTCTATGGTATGATTGTGAGTCAAGTCTTGATTTACTTGGATATAGTGACTCAGAATATGCTGGGTGCATAGTTGATCGTAAGAGTACTTCCGGGTAGGGGTGGGATTCGGTCGGTAAACAATTTACCGTTTACCGAATTTACCGGTTTCGGTATACCGAAGTTGGCCAAATTGGGTCCTGATTACCGATACCGGTTTGTAACCGGTTTACCGATTACCGAATTACCGGTAAACAGTTATAAACCGGTATTACCAAAATACCGTGAGAAGCGATTTCGAGCGGTTTGTCGGTCGGTTTACCGAATATTTACCGAACCGAATTTCTGGAAGTGGGGTGATGTTGTAATATTTTGATTTTTTTTAGGGTTTGGCCGTTTGGGTAGCAACAAAACGCGGCGCAACACTAGGGAGTAGGGAGGGGGATTTCGGTTTCGGTATTACCGATTTACCGTCGGTATTTACCGATACCGTGTCCGGTAAACCGACTCCCCCAACTTCCCGCTCGGCTGCCGATACCGCCGGTAAACGGTTTACCATTTACCGCAAGTTACCGGTTCGGTAAAACGGTAAACCGTTTACCGAATTACCGTTTACCACCCCTACTTCCGGGACGTGTCAATTTTTAGGAAATTCTCTTGTGTCTTGATTTAGTAAAAAACAAAGCTCTGTTGCTCTATCCATCGCCGAGGCTGAATACGTGGCAGCTGGCCTATGTTGTACTCAAATTCTTTGGATGAAGCATCAACTTTGTGACTACGGGTTAGAAATAAAATCCATGCCCGTATTGTGTGACAAAACGAGTGCCATTAATATGGCTAAAAATCCCGTTCAACATTCTCGTACCAAATACATAGAAATTAGGTATCATTTCATTCGAGAATTGGTTGAAAAAGGTCAAATTCAACTTAAGTTCGTGCCTACAACTGATCAATGGACTGATATTTTCAATAAACCTCTAAGTGCTGATTAGTTTCAGAACATTCATCGAGAACTTGGGCTTATTCTTTCTAGTGAGCTTAAAGATTTACAATGTTAAAGCCCAAATTAACTTTTCTTAAAGTCTAGAAAAATACAATCATGCTCTCTAGCCTTGGGTACATTTGTTGGGCAAATATTTCTTAACTCTTTTCTCGGCCCGGCCCTTATTCCCTAGCCCTGATAATCTAAGCCTCTCTCAAGGCCTTGTGGGCCGAAGCCCAATTCCTCCCTGGCAATCTCCCTGTCACTCGTGCGACTCCTGGAAAGAAAAGAACTAGTCTTCTCTTCTTCCCCTGTTGTAGAACTGATGTCTAAAACCCTAATTTTTTTGTTTGATCAAATCTTTCCCAAAGTTACTCTCTTCAATTCATCGCCAAAGGAAGCTCGAATCTCATGATAGGGGATGCAGTCGAATCCAATCTTCTTCTCTTAATTGATTCTTTTAAATGGGTTGATTCGAACTTCCCCATTTCAAATTCTTTCCAATTAGGTTCTAGAATAGCCACTATAAAAGCCTCCATCGTTCCTCTAGAATTCTCATCCCAACATCTCCATCAAAAGCAGCAGAACAAATCTCTCCTTTCGCTCGTTCTTTCGACATGGCGCTGAGCAATCCCCAGCTCAATGTGAATCTTGCTCCTGCTTTAACCAATTAGAGGAAGGTTTAACCACAAATTTATCAATCTAACCAAAGATGTTAGATAACAACAATAAATAAAGAAGCTCTTCCCTCTCCTATACATTCTACCCCTCCCAAACCCTAAAGTTTCATTCCAACCAAACAACTACCTTCAATATGAACCCATTGAGTCCTACTACGACATTGTCTTAGAGACAAAATTGTCTCTGCCTCCACAAACAACAATCGTTTACATCGTCGAAATACTTTGATTAAATAGTTATATTTTACAATAATTTATAATTTATCAGAAATATTGTATAATATTATGGATAATAAACCAGCCTATGAAATCTGCCTACCACGAACTGATGAGTGTTGATGATGCAAAATGAGTTTGGGCAGCAGCACCCCCAATCTTTTGGATAGCACATTGTTAATAAGTTTGTTACAGCTGCCGATCAGATTAATAGGAAGTTGATCCTTCATTTCTTCCACAACATCTTTCTTGGGCGCCAAACACACAAAAGAGTGAGTTACACTCTTGCGGTCCATACACAACTACAAGATGCCATTCTTTGGAAGTACTCAGCTCCACTAGATCAACAGCAATGAAATAATTACCTTCAGTACTAGAAGTTTTCAAATAAAACAGCTTATCCCAGACCACAACAATCCCCCCCAACGCTTCCTACAACATCCTTTGCAACCCAGTCCCAGTCGAACCTATGGAACAGACTGCCAATCAACCTATCATCACACTTTGCCCATTTGGTTTCAATCAGACCCACAATTTTAGGTCTATGACACCCGATAATATTTTTAACTCTGCATCTCTTATCCCAATCTCCTAATCTTTCTTTGATGTAGACCTTTAGCCGCCTCCGTGACTACATCCTCCGTCTTCTCTTGTCCCTCTTCCAACTCTAAATTCAGCAATCTTCCAATCGACCTACATGTCTGACACATTGTTTCTTCGTCAAAAGGAAAAGCCTCTGTATCCCAGATTTGTATCGATTCACTAACCACACACGAGGGAGAAGGGAGCTCGCTACAAGCCGCTAACACGTCGCTTGATCCCAGAGAAGAGTGTGGCGGAGATAGCGGCACCAAGCTCACCAATTCTTCCTCATGGTTCTCACTTGTCATGCTTTCGGAAGTCAATGGTGAAGCATACATCTCCCCTGCTTCTGGTAGATCGTCTAAGTCGAAAACCTCCCCAGTCTTCTTTTGCAAACTCCTTGGGATTTCCTTCTCTCCATATATTAAATCCAGACTCAAAGATAATTGTGCATATCCATTGTGGACTGTACCAAAATGGAAAACAGGGCCATCACAGGCCCACAAAATGCGATAAGAGGGGAAGGTCCATCCAGGAACGCCAAACTCAGCATTTCTCACAAGCCCCATCACCACTAAAACTTTTCACTTATTAATGGGCCTAAAACTGTCCCGGTTCTGACTAGCCCAATCCTTTTGGATAATATCCTTACTCCCTTTAGTTCTCCCAGTATTCATCCGGATCGGACCTTCCTTCCTCACCCAGTTTGATACGAATCTTTTCCTGCCATACTTCACAAATTGGCGGCTACCATTCCCATTTACCGAAGGGATGCTAGTGCGAGAAGGCCCTCGTTTTTTGCCCCAACGTGCATGTTTATTCAAATTAGACCCCAATTCCAAAGACATGCCTTCTGCCCTTGCCGCTTTGTCTACCTTCTTCTTCCCAATTCATGGTCCGACTTCACCTCTCACCGGCGGCTGCATAATACCAATCATGAATTCCAATCTTCTCAGGAATATAGCCATTCTTCTTAATCCTAATACGAATGTAGGGAAAACACCATGAATTCCAATCAATCTCTATAAAGGCGCCACAAAAGTCGCCAATAGCTTTGATGAGATCCACACTCTTAAGATGCAGGGGAATGTCAACAGCTAGTATCCACGTCTCCCCAACTCTGGAATCAGACTCCTTTTCTTTCCAGTCTGTCACACTGATAGAAGCACCTTGAAACCTCAGATGATTTAGTTGTTTGATTCTCAAAGCTTCCTCTATGTTCGGACACACCAATAACCAACTACTATCGGACCTGTCCTTGAGGATAAAATTATCATCAATAGCCCAGTTTGACGTCGCCCAAGACCTGAACCTTTGCATATCTTCCGAACTGATGATTCTTGTGTTATCTCCATTGAACCTGATTACCAAGCTTCTTCCCTACAATTATAACCCATCAATAGACCTTCCAGTCTCTTTTGATCCTGCAAATACAATAATAAAATATGATAAATTGGTTCTCCTAGTTCATCATCTGTCACTATCACATGTATACTCTTCTCAGCTTTAGTTATCCTGAATCTTCTATATCAAATACTAGCTAGAAAGCTATCGACATTACTAACAAATCCTCCAGGAAAAAAATATTTCAAGAATATGACGAGAGGAGCAGCATTCTTGACCGAGCACAAAAATATGGAAGTACTTTCCATGCCTTGGCTAAAGATGACATCAATGTCGACTGCATTGTTCCTAAAATACTTACTTGGGAACATAATTTTTATGCCATTGGGAAAGCAGCAATGTTGGGGGCATTTGGATCGATGTATATGTATATTTATCAAAGAGATCGATTCATTAGAATCCGACCAATTCATTGTATGGTGAAAACTAAAGATGATGATATTCATCAAAGAGATCGATTCACTTTACAATCTGGGTGTTCAGTTTTATTTGTTTAGTGTCTTTGTTTTTTGTTTTTATTTCTTTTCTTTAGGTAACACATTAGCGTTTTAAGTTAATAGATCAACAATGACACACAAACAAGTGGCATGCATGAAGGGAAAACATAAAAGGAATGAGAAAAATAGAAGTGTTTGTTTTACCAAAACAAGCTAGTGGTTAGCTCTCTACTTTTACATTATACTTTTCCTAGTTTCTTTTTTTTAATTACAATTAATAAAGTCACAGGTTTGCAGTTTTAAGCTTCTCGCTTTTCAATACTAAGTTCCTTCCTAACTCAATTTTTATTTTAAAATCAGAATACTAAGGAAGAACAATAAGTCACGTGAAAATTTGAAAAGGATTCCAAGTAGGGTTCAAGGAATATAAATTGGTTTATAATATGGTGTAAGCTTAGAAGGAGGTTAGTTTCAACGGCGTTTGACGAATGGATATAATGATAACTTGATAAAAGTGGTATTTTATGGCATTGGCTATACCTATGTCTCCATCTTTCATATTTGTTCTGTCACTACTCGAGCTGGTGCATTGTGTCACTAGAATAAAGGTGATCAAAAGCATAAATATTACATTTGGTCAACAGCAATGCTCGTAGCTGGTTTTATTTGTATTCGAATCCATACTGCTTCCATCTAACCCAATTCATCTCGAATCTCGAAAATAATGACTCGCCACCTATTACCCAGTTTCAAATTATCAGTTTGACTTTATCCTGGGCCTCGAATTCTATGGCCTTAAAAATAGCTATAACAAGTAAAGATAGAGGCAATAAAAAAGGTACCCCACTTTCTAGTTATTTTTCGTGGCATTGTATTATTTCTCAATCTGTAACATAAACAATGGATGAATGTCCCATACCTGTTGAATTCTTAATAACAATCATACTTAGCGTCTTAATATGGCAATGACGTTCTTAGGTTGCTCTAATATGTATGGTTGTATTGATATGGCATCCAATCCCATTATTGTATCTCAATTTTAATGAAATACAACTCATGCTCATTTATTCGTTTTACAGTTCTACTAGAAAAAACGTTACAGATGTTTTTGTTGCATGCCATGTACATTTTCTTCTCATACCCATGGAACAAATTAATCGTAATGAAGGTAACCATCAAAAGCATTATCAACCTAGTAAACTAGAATAACTAATCGTCTTTATTTTGAAAATTAGCATGATCCCTATAAATTGATTACCATCATAATGGTGGATTCAAATCTCCCAAACGAGTAACTAAGAGATACAATTATAACCCATCAACAGACCTTCCAGTCTCTTTTTATCCTGCAAATACAAAAATAAAATCTGATAAATGGGTTCTCCTAGTTCATCATCTGTCACTATCACATGTATACTCTTCTCAGCTTTAGTTATCCTGAATCTTCCATATCAAATACAAGCTAGAAAGCTATCGCCATTACTAACAAATCCTCCAGGAACAATATTTCAAGAATTTGACGAGAGGAGCAGCATTCTTGACCGAGCACAAGAATATGGAAGTACTTTCCATGCCTTGGCTAAAGATGAAATCAATGTCGATTGCATTGTTCCTGAAATCCATACATGGGAACATGATTTTTATGCCATTGGGAATGCAGCAATGTTGGGGGCATTTGGATCGATGTATATTTAAATTTATATATTACTTGTGTCTATTGTTTGTTGTCACCTAAGATCTATTTGCAAGTAAAATGAATTGATTTAGCATGAAAGTTGTGTTGAAATTTAGAAAAGACACTAAAGATCCATTTTTGTAAGGTACGAGTATTTTTTTTATTTTGATAAAGTATCAAGAAGTATACCGAACTTCATTGCCAAAAATTCTAATTGTACTCAGGTATATTAAGTTCAAAATATAATTATATATATGTGAAGAGAATAATATGTTTGTTAAGTTTCCTACAACCACAATTTAAACCCTCTCTATTCCATTAGAATCCGACCAGTTCATTGTATGGTGAAAACTAATGATGATGATATTCATCAAAGAGATTGATTTACTTTACAATCCCGGTGTTCAGTTTTATTTGTTTAGTATTTTTGTATCTTTTTTTTTTTGTTCTTTTCTTTAGGTAACACATTAGCGTTTTAAGTTAATAGATCAACAATGACACACAAGCAAGTGGCGTACATGGAGGAAAAACTTAAAAGGAACGAAAAAATAGAAGTGTTTGTTTTACCAAAACAAGCTGGTGGTTAGCTCTTTGCTTTTACGTTATACTTTTCCAAGATTCTTTTTAAAGAAAATTATAATAAATAAAGTCATAGGTTTGCAATGTTAAGCATGTCATTTTTCAATACAAAGTTCCTTCCTAACTCAATTTTAATTTTAAAAGCAGTATACTATGGTAGAACAATAAATCACGTGAAACTTTGAAAAGGATTCAAAAAAGGGTTCAAGGAATATAAATTTGTTAATAATGAGGTGTAAAGTAAGAAGGAGGTTAAGTTCAAAAACGTTTGACGAATGGATATAATGATAACTTGATAAAAGTGGTCTTTTATGCCATTGGCTATACCTATGTCTCCATCTTTCATATTTGTTGTGTCACTACTTGAGCTCGTGTACAGATTAAGCGTAAGAATCATGCACAGAGAGATGTATCACCCAAGAAAGAATGGAACATGAATAAATCTCACTTGGCTTCCTAGATGCTCGGTCTCTCAAACAAGTTCTCTAATCAATATCGCTTAACAATTGGAGACGGTGGTTGACTACTATGATGGCACCATTCATGTATCAAAGTCAATAGACCGCGCTATTCCAAAATGAAACTAAAGTGTTGCCACTATAATCACGAATCTTTTTTAGTTTTGTTTTCAACATTCACCGCTTACAAATTCATGGAAAACAATAGGTATCAATAAATCACACCCGTAAACACTTCAACTGGAAATGAGAGTTAAGATCGGAATGAGTTACCGATAGAGCAGTAATTGGATAAATATGAAGAGTGGAATTTCGGAAGTCAATGGTGAAGCATACATCTCCCCTGCTTCTGGTAGATCGTCTAAGCCGAAAACCTCCCCAGTCTTCTTTTGCAAACTCCATGGGATTTCCTTCTCTACATATATTAAATCCAGACTCAAAGATAATTGTGCATATCCATTTTCGACTGTAACAAAATGGAAAACAGGGCCATCACAGGCCCACAAAATGCGATAAGAGGGGAAGGTCCATCCAGGAACGCCAAACTCAGTATTTCTCACAAGCCCCATCACCACTAAAACTTTCCACTTATTAATGGGCCTAAAACTGTCCCGGTTCTGACTAGCCCAATCCTTTTGGATAATATCCTTACTCCCTTTGGTTCTCCCAGTATTCATCCGGATCGGACCTTCCTTCCTCACCCAGTTGATACGAATCTTTTCCTGCCAGTTTTCACAAATTGGCGGCTACCATTCCCATTTACCGAAGGGATGCTAGTGCGAGAAGGCACTCGTTTTTTTCCCCAACGTGCATGTTTATTCAAATTAGACCCCAATTCCAAAGACATGCCTTCTGCCCTCGCCGCTTTGTCTACCTTCTTCTTCCCAATTCCTGGTCCGACTTCACCTCTCACCGGCGGCTGCATAATACCAATCATGAATTCCAATCTTCTCAGGAATATAGCCATTCTTCTTAATCCTAATACGAATGTAGGGAAAACACCATGAATTCCAATCAATCTCTATAAAGGCGCCACAAAAGTCGCCAATAGCTTTGATGAGATCCACACTCTTAAGATGCAGGGGAATGTCAACAGCTAGTATCCACGTCTCCCCAACTCTGGAATCAGCCTCCTTTTCTTTCCAGTCTGTCACACTGATAGAAGCACCTTGAAACCTCAGATGATTTAGTTGTTTGATTCTCAAAGCTTCCTCTTTGTTCGGACACACCAATAACCAACTACCATCGGACCTGTCCTTGAGGATAAAATTATCATCAATAGCCCAGTTTGACGTCGCCCAAGACCTGAACCTTTGCATATCTTCCGAACTGATGATTCTTGTGTTATCTCCATTGAACCTGATTACCAAGCTTCTTCCCTACAATTATAACCCATCAGTAGACCTTCCAGTCTCTTTTGATCCTGCAAATACAATAATAAAATCTGATAAATGGGTTCTCCTAGTTCATCATCTGTCACTATCACATGTATACTCTTCTCAGCTTTAGTTATCCTGAATCTTCTATATAAAATACAAGCGAGAAAGCTATCGACATTACTAACAAATCCTCCAGTACAAATATTTCAAGAATATGAAGAGAGGAGCAACATTCTTGACCAAGCACAAGAATATGGAAGTACTTTCCATGCCTTGGCTAAAGATGACATCAATGTCGACTGCATTGTTCCTAAAATACTTACTTGGGAACATAATTTTTATGCCATTGGGAATGCAGCAATGTTGGGGGCATTTGGATCGATGTATATGTATATTTATATATTACCTGTGTCAATTGCATGTTGTCACCTAAGATCTATTTGAAAGTAAAATGAATTGATTTAGCATGAAAGTTGTCTTCGAATTTAAGAAAAGACACTTAAGATCCATTTTTGTAAGGGATGAGTATTTTTTTTAATTATGATAAAGCAGCAAGAAGTATAAGGAAATTCATTGTCAAAAATTCTAATTGTACTCAGGTATATTAAGTTCAAAACATAATTATATATATGAAGAGAATAATATATTTGTTTAGTTTCCGACAATCACAATTTAAACCCTCTCTATTACATTAGAATCCGACCAATTCATTGTATGGTGAAAACTAAAGATGATGATATTCATCAAAGAGATCGGTTCACTTTACAATCTGGGTGTTCAGTTTTATTTGTTTAGTGTCTTTGTTTCTTTTCTTTTTTTTTCTTTTCTTTAGGTAACACATTAGCGTTTTAAGTTAATAGATCAACAATGACACACAAACAAGTGGCATGCATGAAGGGAAAACATAAAAGGAATGAGAAAAATAGAAGTGTTTGTTTTACCAAAACAAGCTAGTGGTTAGCTCTCTACTTTTACATTATACTTTTCCTAGTTTCTTTTTTTAATTATAAATAATAAAGTCACAGGTTTGCAGTTTTAAGCTTCTCGCTTTTCAATACTAAGTTCCTTCCTAACTCAATTTTTATTTTAAAAACAGAATACTAAGGAAGAACAATAAGTCACGTGAAAATTTGAAAATGATTCAAAATAGGGTTCAAGGAATATAAATTGGTTTATAATATGGTGTAAGCTTAGAAGGAGGTTAGTTTCAACGGCGTTTGACGAATGGATATAATGATAACTTGATAAAAGTGGTACTTTATGGCATTGGCTATACCTATGTCTCCATCTTTCATATTTGTTCTGTCACTACTCGAGCTGGTGCATTGTGTCACTAGAATAAAGGTGATCAAAAGCATAAATATTACATTTGGTCAACAGCAATGCTCGTAGCTGGTTTTATTTGTATTCGAATCCATACTGCTTCCATCTAACCCAATTCATCTCGAATCTCGAAAATAATGACTCGCCACCTATTACCCAGTTTCAAATTATCAGTTTGACTTTATCCTGGGCCTCGAATTCTATGGCCTTAAAAATTGCTATAACAAGTAAAGATAGAGGCAATAAAAAAGGTACCCCATTTTCTAGTTATTTTTCGTGGCACTGTATTATTTCTCAATCTGTAACATAAACAATGGATGAATGTCCCATACCTGTTGAATTCTTAATAACAATCATACTTAGCGTCTTAATATGGCAATGACGTTCTTAGGTTGCTCTAATATGTATGGTTGTATTGATATGGCATCCAATCCCATTATTGTATCTCAATTTTAATGAAATACAACTCATGCTCATTTATTCGTTTTACAGTTCTACTAGAAAAAACGTTACAGATGTTTTTGTTGCATGCCATGTACATTTTCTTCTCATACCCATGGAACAAATTAATCGTAATGAAGGTAACCATCAAAAGCATTATCAACCTAGTAAACTAGAATAACTAATCGTCTTTATTTTGAAAATTAGCATGATCCCTATAAATTGATTACCATCATAATGGTGGATTCAAATCTCCCAAATGAGTAACTAAGAGATACAATTATAACCCATCAACAGACCTTCCAGGCTCTTTTGATCCTGCAAATACAAAAATAAAATCTGATAAATGGGTTCTCCTAGTTCATCATCTGTCACTATCACATGTATACTCTTCTCAGCTTTAGTTATCCTGAATCTTCCATATCAAATACAAGCTAGAAAGCTATCGCCATTACTAACAAATCCTCCAGTAACAATATTTCAAGAATATGACGAGAGGAGCAGCATTCTTGACCGAGCACATGAATATGGAAGTACTTTCCCTGCCTTGGCTAAAGATGACATCAATGTCGATTGCGTTGTTCCTGAAATCCATACATGGGAACATGATTTTTATGTTATTGGGAATGCAGCAATGTTGGGGGCATTTGGATCGATGTATATTTAAATTTATATATTACTTGTGTCTATTGTTTGTTGTCACCTAAGATCTATTTGCAAGTAAAATGAATTGATTTAGCATGAAAGTTGTGTTGAAATTTAGAAAAGACACTAAAGATCCATTTTTGTAAGGTACGAGTATTTTTTTTATTTTGATAAAGTATCAAGAAGTATACCGAACTTCATTGCCAAAAATTCTAATTGTACTCAGGTATATTAAGTTCAAAATATAATTATATATATGTGAAGAGAATAATATGTTTGTTAAGTTTCCTACAACCACAATTTAAACCCTCTCTATTCCATTAGAATCCGACCAGTTCATTGTATGGTGAAAACTAATGATGATGATATTCATCAAAGAGATTGATTTACTTTACAATCCCGGTGTTCAGTTTTATTTGTTTAGTATTTTTGTATCTTTTTTTTTTTTGTTCTTTTCTTTAGGTAACACATTAGCGTTTTAAGTTAATAGATCAACAATGACACACAAGCAAGTGGCGTACATGGAGGGATAAGTTAAAAGGAATGAAAAAATAGAAGTGTTTGTTTTACCAAAACAAGCTGGTGGTTAGCTCTTTGCTTTTACATTATACTTTTCCAAGATTCTTTTTAAAGAAAATTATAATAAATAAAGTCATAGGTTTGCAATGTTAAGCATATCATTTTTAAATACAAAGTTCCTTCCTAACTCAATTTTTATTTTAAAAGCAGTATACTATGGTAGAACAATAAATCACGTGAAACTTTGAAAAGGATTCAAAAAAGGGTTCAAGGAATATAAATTTGTTAATAATGAGGTGTAAAGTAAGAAGGAGGTTAAGTTCAAAAACGTTTGACGAATGGATATAATGATAACTTGATAAAAGTGGTCTTTTATGCCATTGGCTATACCTATGTCTCCATCTTTCATATTTGTTGTGTCACTACTTGAGCTAGTGTACAGATTAAGCGTAAGAATCATGCACAGAGAGATGTATCACCCAAGAAAGAATGGAACATGAATAAATCTCACTTGGCTTCCTAGATGCTCGGTCTCTCAAACAAGTTGACTACTATGATCGCGCCATTCATGTATCAAAGTCAATAGATCGCGCAATTCCAAAATGAAACTAAAGAGTTGCCACTATAATCACGAATCTTTTTTAGTTTTGTTTTCAACATTCACCACTTACAAATTCATGGAAAACAATAGGTATTAATAAATCACACCCTTAAACACTTCAACTGGAAATGAGAGTTAAGATAGGAATGAGTTACCGATAGAACAGTAATTGAATAAATATGAAGAGTGGAATTTCGTGATGATTTCTCACGGGAAATGATAGAACAAAAAGAGTACCAAGAACTAAAATGATACACGGAGAGTACATATCAAGTTCATTAGAATCAACCAAACTCATTAGTCTACAAAAAAAAAATAAACTAATAAAATTTTGGCTACCATGAGAGAATAAAAACAAAACTCAAGACACTAGAACAAAGGTGATCAAAAGTATAATATTATATTTGGTCAACAGCTATGCCCATAGCTGGTTTTATTTGTATTCGAATCCATAGTGCTTGCATCTAACTCAATTCATCTCGAATCTCGAAAATAATGACCTGCCACCTATTACCCAGTTTGAAATTATAAGTTTGACTTTATCCTGGGCCTCGAATTCTATGGCCTTAAAAATAGCTATAACAAGTAATGAAAGAGGGAATAAAAAAGGTACGCCACTTTTTAGTTATTTTTTGTGCCATTTTATGATTTTTCAATCTATAACATAAACAATGGCTGAATGTCTCATAGTTTTTGAAATCTTAATAACAATCATACTTAGCGTCTTAATATGGCAATGACGTTCTTAGGTTGCTCTAATATGTATGGTTGCATTGATATGGCATCCAATCCCATTATTTTATCTCAATTTTAATGAAATACAACACTTGCTCAATTATTCGTTTTACAGTTCTATTGGGGGTTATCTAGCTAAAAAATGTTTTATTTAGATCGATTAAAAAATTACTGGTTTTATTAAATTTTAAATTTCTAAAACAAATCTAAGGTGACCGAGGGTCATAGCCACTGCTTATGACCATCAGCTTGATGGGAAGCTTTCTTCCAAAATTGGAATTTGATAAAATAGTTGGATCGGGGTTGGGACTAAACATTAAAATGTTAAAAAACAAAACAAGACAAGTTTTTACTGATCACAACCATTGCTTTTGATATAATTAAATAAAAGAATTAAAGTCTTAGTAGGATTGATATGAATGGTGGTTGTGGTTGATATAGCAATATGCTATGTTTGGTTAATTTGTTAATCCTAAAAGTCGAGATTTGTTGGTATTCTGCCGAATCTGAGTTTAGATCCAAAGGGTCTAAACAGGCAGCAACTTAAACAAAAGGAGGCCCTAGATCAAATATTTAATAGAAAGTACCATAAAATATCAAATCTAATAACATGTATACTTTTTTTTTAATGAAAAATAACATGCATACTTTAATAGGCATAAGTTAGCTTAAACAACTTTAACGATGAGGGTTGACCTCCATTCGCGCCGCCAGCACAGCTTCTCCATTGCTTTGAAAGGTATGGTGGGGCAGTGAGGATCGTCCTCTTCAGGGACTTCATCGTCCAGCTCGTCCTCTCTCATGGTCACTGCCACATCCTCCTATCAGACTCCGCAATGTACCACTCTTCTTGGGTTAGTACATCGGAGAATAATTTGCGCGGCCCTTGATTCCAGGCCGATTTAGGTTGTTGTGCGTCGGGAATAGGTTGCGGTGGGTCTTCATGCATGGGGATCGTCTCGAACATAAGGTTCTCTGCCATGGGTTTAGCTTGTTTTTTCGCCTGATGCGCTTCTTTACCAGCCTGCCCGTTGGGTGAAGAAGTCGCCGATGCCAGCCGACGAGTACCCAAGTCCTGGTCCAGAAGCCCGGCGTCCGGGGGGTGGGGGCGTCCCCCGTCGCGGGCGTAGCCTTGGCAAGTGCTGCGCTCAAAGGTTTCGGTGAATCGCTATGCCCCGCGCTCTGGGAAACTGGGAGCTAGATGTTTTTCCAAAGGACTGTGCTTTGTCAAACACTCGACTTCCGTTAATTATTAGTAGTGTTTCGTATTATTATAGTTAATTGTATTATTTCATATGGATTATCTTTTCAATAAACTCCCGTCATTGTTCTTACTAAAATGCATCAATCACTACTAATTAAAAATTAAAACCAAAGTAAGATAGTCTAACGGTAAAACTCCCGGGACAGTGAAGGTTTAGGCGTTGTAGATTCCAGGTTCAAATTCAAGCGAGGCCCGTTGGTGTTCCTGAAAGTATAAGATTGCTGGGAGCGAAGCCCCGTTGGCGTCGAAATTGAATGCAGGTGGCCCCCTGGTTTAGTAGGACTAGGGATGGCAATTTCGACCTGACCCGTTTTACTCGACCTGTTTGCCCTGTTTTGGGGCGGGGCGGGCATGTGTACTCTCATCGACCCGACCTGCCCTGACCCGCCTAGTTCTCGACCCGTTCTTGCCGAAAATACAAGTAATCTCAGTCAAATTATTTATGAAGTTATGATTTTCTTACATTATATTTTAGTTCGATTGAGACTAATATGAGTAATTTTGCTCGGTCTCGGCAAGTTCCAAAGTTCCATGATAAGAACAAGATGCTTTCCCTTCCCTTTGCTGGTTGGGGCTACATTAGCTTGCTTCACCATTTCTCCGTTATCCCAACATGGAGAGATGGGAGGGATGAGTGGAGAGAAGCATTACTGTATATCACCCCTGGTTTCTGTCAACGGGTTTGATAATCATCTTGCTTTGTTGTGTCAGTCAGTCATCTAACGGCTTCAGCTTTGGTCTATTCCACACGACAGAAATGCTCGTCCACGCGTATTCATGTAACAATTCGAGCAAGAATGCTTTAGCCCTTGGGGGATTCTGGCAGAATTCGAAAATTCAGGTTGAACTGTAACTCGTATCTTTCTTGTTGTGTAGGGCACTCTTAACCCTTATGGAACTCTAGACAGTTGGTTAACTCGTGCGTGATTGATTGTCAGTTAAGACACTAATATTTGGAATGATCTGTGATTGTAGGCATTAGGGATTTTGAAAACCCAAGTGTGGGATTTCAAAATAGCTAATGAGGGTCAGCTATTCCAATATCTTCAATGTTGACCCTTCCTCCGTGAGACCCTATCTTCTTCCATTTTTCCTCGGGTAAATTGCAAGATTGGTCACTAAGATTACTAAAAACGTTCGTGTTTGGTCACTATAAATATTTAATTCCATTCATAGTCACTAAAATTAATTAAATGTTTCAAATTTGGTCACTCTCCGTCCAACTCTGTTATCTTTTACTTATGTGGCAGTCAACACTTATAGTTGACCGTTAAACATGTGACATGGCTATTAAAAAATTAAAAAATAAATAAATTTATTTTCTTAAATTTCCACCTCATTTCCAACTATTAAAAAGATAATAATAAAATTAATTTTTTTATTATTAAAAAAATTAGTCGCCCGCCCCTGCATTTTCCCACCGCCGCCTCCCAATCTTTCTTCTCGCCGCCGTGTCCCCTAGCCGATGAAGACTGAACGAGATCCTTCCGATTAACCTCTCCCTTTCCTCTCTGCTCGTAGTCGTCGCTCACTCTTTAGCAGCAAGATCGCCGGCAACTCTTCCAAATTCTTAGCAGTCGCCACTCACTTCTTCACCCACAAAATCTCTATCGCCACTCACTCCTTTGCCCCGAGATCATTCCATTGCTCACTCCTTGCGCCGATGAGCTTGCGATTGCAGGAGAAGGAAGGGAAATCGTGAGGAGCGAAGGCGGCAAGTGCGAATAGAGCGATGGCGGTGACAGAGCGTCTGAAGTGGTGGCATCAAATTAGAACCATTGGGTACTTGAGTTCATTGTTGGATCTATGAAATCCCCACCATTGAATAGCAGTAGCAGATCGACGCGCATGGTTTCAGCTGCCATGAACTTTTGTCAACTGTACTAGACACCAAGATCTAGGTTATAATTTCCTCTTCGTCATTACAATCAAACAAAGCACTGGCAGAAGCTTGAGGCGGCGGGATGCTTGAGCGAGGAAATCACCCAACCACCTCAAAATGCTAAACCAAAAGCATTGCTATCTCTCGCTCTCCCTTCCGTACTAGTAGTGGTTGCAGGCGGTGCAGCGGTTGGCAGGCGAAGCGACGAGAAGGCTGGAGATGGAGGCAAAGCTCGACGAAGACTGGCTGCGATGGTGGTGTGCGGGTGGAGAGACGGCGACGCGGGGCTGGAAGCAGAGCTGTTCGGGGAATTACGGCGACGACAAAGGGCTCCGAATGGATAAGAGAACCTAGGCTATAATCCATTATTAGACGATAATTAGAGGCCCTCCAGCCTTTCTTCACTCCTATTAGATATTATAGCTAATTTTTTATTTTAATTTATGGTAAAAATGATGTGAAAAACATAAAAGATTAACTTTTATTTATTTTACTATTTTTAACCGCCACGTCACTCATTTAACGGTCAACTATGAGAGTTGACTGCCACATCAGATAAAGTTAACGGAATTGGACGGAGAGTGACCAAACTTGAACTGCGGAACTAATTTTGATGACTACAAACGCAATTAAATATTTGTAGTGACCAAACATGAACCTTTTTAGTAAACTCAGTGACCAAACTTGCAATTTACCCATTTTTCCTCCTCCTTCTAATCTTCTTCCTTCTTCATCCCCGCGACCAACACCAAGCCACAAACGCTAAATCTGTTTCTCATCTCCCAAATCTCATCGTTTCTCTTCTCATCTCACCAAGGCGCCATGGGGGTGATGGTCTGGTACCCACCCTCTTGGTACCTCTTGAGGGTGGTGGCATGATGCTCACACTCCTTACCACGTCCTGGGGGTGGTATGATGGTGGCCGCCCCCCTTGGCACGTCCTGGGGGTGGTATGATGGTGGCCACCCCCCTTGGTACCTCCTGAGAGTGGTGGTATGATGCCCACCCCCCTTTCCACGTCCTGGGGGTGTTATGATGGTGGCCACCCCCCTTACCACGTCCTGGGGGTGGTAGTGGTATGATGCCCACCCCCCTCTGCGTGTCATGGGGGTTGCGGTATATCGCCCACCCTCTCTGCGTGTCATGTGGGTGGCTCCCATACTTAGCCAAATTTGGAGATGCATGGCGCGCATGGTGGCACAGAGTAATGGGCCCAAAAACCCAATCCTCATGGCCCACTCAACTGATTTAAACTAATATGATTAAGTTGGCCTTATAAAGCCATTTAATTTCTTGTTTTAACTGATGTGGACCAAGTCTTTGCTGGACTGGTGGAGTTGGTCTCACTTCATCAAGTCTAAGATTCCTTTGGCATTGGGCACATAGCTTCTCCACCTCACTAGACACCTTAGACGCGGCCGAGTTAGCCTGCTTGCCCCTCGATGACTCTACCTGTTCCACCACCATCACATTGGGGGTCCCTTGTTGCGGTGTTGTGTCTAACACCAGCTTGAAACGGGGAAGTTCAATCTTGGAGAAGTCTAGGTTAACCATGTTGACACTAATCACGTTGGGAAACGGGTTGGTATCCACCAGCATGGCATCCCTCTTTGTCTCAGGGAACTTGATGCGTCCCTTCTCGATGGCATCCTGCAATACATTGCGAAAAACCACACATGATTCAGTAGAGTGTGACATGTTATTATGCCACTTACAATACTTCTTTCCTTTTAACTTCTCTGGGGGTGGGATGTTATGCCCCCCTGTCAGCTTGATTTGACCATCTTTGTAGAGTTGGTCAAAAATTAGGTCAGCTTTGGAAATATCGAAGGAATATTTTCGTGGATGGATGGGGGCACGATTTGGTCTACCCCCTTGTGGTTTGATATCCGTCTTAGTCAAAGGAGCACATACATATGGCTTCCCTGGAGTTAACTCAGTCAGGTCTACGTCCAGCTCATTGGTCTCTTGGCCAATATGGTTAACAGGGTAGCTGATGTTGGGGAAGTATTGCCCCCTTGAGGCACTCCTCCTATTCTCCTCTTCTTGAAGAAGAGATTCATATCTCACCGCACAAGACAAAAGCTGGAACAAGTCGGAGAATTCTCTATCTTGGAATTTCTTTCTTAACTCAAAACTCAACCCCCCTTGTGCTAACTTGACAAACTCTCTCTCTGTTAAGTTGACAAAACAACGATTACGAGCATTCTCGAAGTTTGTCAAGAAGTGCTCCACTGACTCCCCTGGCTCTTGGCGCATTCGTGACAAATCAGCCATGGAAACCTCACGCTCAGATCTATAGAGCTGAGCATGGAAGATTTGCTCCATTTGCTGCCATGTTTGGATGGAGTTGGATGGCAAGTTGACATACCAATCAAAAGCAGGTCCTGTCAATGAGTTTCCAAATAATCTTAACTTAATAAAATCTCCTACATCCCCACACTAGACAGTAAAACGTCCAATGTGCTCCACGGTAGACTGGTCCCCTGTCCCAGTGAATGTGGTAAACTCAGGCACCCTAAACCCCCTTGGGAATGGGTAGAGTTTATCCACCCACTCAGGGTATGGTTTTCCATAAACAGGTGGCATGGTGGGCCTCACTCCCATGCCAAATTGCTCGGCAAGAAGTTGAGCCATCTGATCCCTTAGAGTGTTGGGATCATGCCCCCCTAGTTGCCCCCCTTGGGGTACGAAACCCATGGGGTCCATGTCATGCCCATTGAAATGGGGTGGCATGGGTGTTGGGTATGCTCTCAGAGGAACTTGATCTCCCCCACCTAAGCCTACTCCCCCTCCCATGTGAGCATGCACCGTATAGGGCCTTGCCACTGGTATGGGTATGGGTGGCGGTTCCACTGGTGCAGAATGTGTAACTCCCAAATTCTCACCACATGGGGGAATTTCTCCAACTCCCACATTGGGTATCCCTTCCACTTGAGTAGTGACAGGAATCTCGCCGTGATTCATGCGGTGAGGAGTTGGTTGGTTTGTCATCAGTGAAAAGAGGTTATCTTGTCGTGGCTGACCATTTCCGCTTCCGACGGGAGATGAACTAAAATTTACATAATTGTTTATGGGGTTTGGATTCTCGCCATCTAATGGAGAGCTCTAGATTGAATTATTGGAGTGGTTAAAAACCTTCTAAACTCATCAAAATCACTTTTGTTCTTATTAACCACTTCAAATAATTGACTTAGACGTCTATCAACTCTAGAATTAAGACAGTCCATTTGAGAATTTACCTAATGAGAAGCAGCTCTAGCCTCCTCCATCATGTGACGATTCTCCACCGTCATTTGGCAGTTCTCCTCTGTGGCTTGACGGTTCTCTGCCACCAGCTTGCGGTTCTCCTCCATCATTTGACGAAGGACCCCCACTACTTCACCAATATCTCCACTAGGCGTCGCCGTTGATAGGATCTCTGCCCCACCATTGTTTCCGGCCACCGCCTCTGACACTTGGCCATGTTCAATGTTGGCCACTTGCTCCTCCACAAAACCCGTCGGAGGGTCACCATCTCGATTCCTACACCTCGGAGCCATCAAATCGAACACATGTGTCCCACCAGGTGTGCCAATTTTTTTTCCCAGCGAGCAAATCTAGATGAACAGAATTGGATTTGCACCTTTGACTTCCAAACAAACGATTAACAAACACGGTCCACACCTCTTTGAACAAAGTTCAAACAAGGGTGTTCGATGTTCTTGATGATCTACGAGGCAAACTAAATTACATTAACTCTACTCCTACGGAGATTCAGTGAGAGCTCCGAAACTACAACTATGGCTATGACTACATTTACAGAGGAAAAGGTAAAGATAAAAGGATTAAATTTGACATTGTGTTGTCTGGTGTGATTTTAGCGAACCCTTTCTCTGTCATCTTCACCTCCTATTTATAGCCATCAGAAGTAACTGCCCCAAGAAACTGCACTGCTGACGTGGAGTGACGGTTACCCTCTCAACTGCTATGACGGTTAACCTGATGTTGGAAGTGGGATCCTCTTCAGTCTTGACCCCCTCATCTTGAGACCTCAACCTCTGCTTTTGGCATCTCCTCCGTAGTTTTGCTTATCCATAGAGTAAAAATGGCTAAGGCATGAAGGAATACCACGTACCACATATGGGTGAGTATTTGAATCAAATGGATTAAAAATGGCAAAAATTACTTCACCATTAGAAGAGTAAAGAGACCACGTGCTCACATGACCCCCTTGCCTTGCCATAACATGGGGGTGTACGTTGGTGACCCCCTCACCATACCGATGGGGGCATCCCCCATGGGGTCATCCCCCATGGGGTCATATGGATCACCCCACCACTATATCATCCTCATGGGAGCTGGCGTTGGTGACCCCCACCCACTATTATCTAGCAAACCAGATTAAGATGGAAGAACTAAAACTACTCTAACAAACTACAGTTAAAGTTAATCTAATTACAGGTCGGGAACTCACTTAGGTATGATTCCCCCTGGCCACTAGCCAGATTAATGATTGATGATCTCTAACTTGTTTCATTTTCATTCACAATGCGGAGAATCCTTGACTAAACCTTGAATCTCGACTAAAGGATCAAGGCCCTCTTGAGTCAATTGCCTAGAGGGATGTATCCTTCTCTAGAACAACCGATCAAGGCGTTCTGAACTAGATTCCCTCTATCGAATGAGGTTCTCAATCGATACAAAGCATTGAATCAACCCTCGACTAAAGCAATCGATCCAATACTATCAATCTATGGTGCTCTATTGACCTGATCAGGTATTCGCTCTCATAGGATCAAAGCAGAATCAATAATCTCGACTAAAGCAGAATTGAATCATGAAAACATGCATAGATTGAATATGAACTCAAGATTATCAAGTAAGAGTACTCATACAATCATCCAATCAAACAAACATAGCTAGGGTTCCTCAAAACCTAAGTAAAGGGAAGTTACTCCATAGAGAAGAGAGAGACTGCAGTAAGAATCTTCAGATGATCAGTCTTCAAGTCCGGGCTTGTTCCTCGAGCTTCCAAGGCAAAGAAATCCTCCAATTCCACTCTAAGAATGCCCTCAAATCGCACTCTCTCTCTCTTTGGTTCGTCCCTTGGGTGTTTGGGATCCAAAACCCTGCTCTCTCTTGCAAAAACGCACAAAACAGGCTTTTAACAACCTGCGCTCGCGAACCCTGACTCAAGAATTGGGGTAAAAACATGTGCACTCAATGGTCTATCAAATTCCCCCACACTTAACCGTTTGCTTGTCCCCAAGCAAACCTAACTCAAACCAATGCAACTCTCCAGACCTCTATAGCAACAAACAACCCTGATCGTCGGTAGAAGATTTCCTAGATCATATAGCAGCTTACGAGGTCAACTGGTCTTCTAAGACATTCCCTATCTCTCTCAATGCGAGTACTAGATTCAAGCCAGGATCATGAGAAGAAGTAGAAGTAAGATAGCCAGTTCATGGATAAAGGGACTCACACCATTCACAACCAAGGACTCATTGTACCGAGGTGCTCTTTCACTTCATTTCACCGTTGGAACCCCTTTTTAGCACTTTCATTTACACTTCTTTTTTTCATTCACTTAGCGGGGGTTCCAACTTCAGTCTTTTGCACGGTCGACCCTTATTAGTCGAGCAAGAGCAATTTCTGTACATCTGGCGCTCGTCAGAGTACTTCTTTTAACTCCTTTTCCTCAACTCATATGGAGGGTCAATAAAATTAAGGGGTGTCGGAATCTCTATCAGTGCCCTTAAAAACACATCCTCAAGTAGGCAAACCATTCAAAGGGTGAAAATTTTACTCGTACTAGAGACAACTTAGCTTCACCTTGTAGGAGTTCCCCACTAAGGATCACTAAAATCTCTTCCAAAACCCGATTTTTTGCTATGAACGGTGCCACACACGTTGGGCTTACCCCATGTTTAAGGTTTCAATGATTTCGACATGGAGGATCAACTGCTTTTGATTTCCCACATGAGCACCATGTTCGATACACGAGTTCATAACACAATCCAAACATAGTCACCATTACCACATGAATTCAACGGTCTTAGCTCCACTAATTCACAAAACCAACTAGCACAGCAGAGAGCTAGATAGGAAAAATCTTATACTTCAACATCCTCCATAGTGCTACACTACCTCCCTAGGTTGCACATTACTACAGAGACTGTCAATTCAAAGCATACTAAGCAGGCACTTTACAAGGAACACGTACTTGGAGCCCTCAAATTTAAAAATTTGGGCAGTGGACTAGGCTCCAAGCACAAAAATAGCCAAACATTCGCACGCATACATAATCGACCATCCCCCACACTTAAGCACGACATTGTCCTCAATGGAGGAAAGATAAGGAGGGTAGAACGAAGTTACCAGATCAAGGGTGAATGATGGTGGACGGGACAGGCGGTGTATTCCAGGAGGAGAGAGTAGTCGGAACACAAACACCACACAAAATCTCACAAAGGTTGAGTTATTGACTCTAAAATCAAAGAACAAAACTGACTCAGCCGAGGAGAAATAGAGAAAGAAATGCAAACCGACTGGTTGGGTTGCCTCCCAACAAGCGCTTCTTTCATGTCGTGAGCCGGACGATGGCTCCTAAGTTTTGGTCCACCCCAAAACCTCCTTGAAGTTAAGGTTCTCGTCGATTAGACGGAGTCTCAAGTCACGAGCATGTGGTATGACAGGTGATGAAGGCTCGTGCACTTGATGCAGATGACGTCTCCACCCTCAAGACATCTTATCGTCTTCTCTCGTCTCATTTCCCCAAACTAGATATGACAACATCGATTGACCACCATCGCGTCCACCAAGAGGGACCGATGTCGATGTGGCCTTGGTCTGGCAAAGAGACACTGCAAATGGGTCCTTGCTAAGTAGTTCCTCGAAGTTTTGGTGGGGATATTACTTGCAACATAAGGCCGGTGCAAGCTTCTTCCACCTCAACTTTGTCCTCGGCCTGGACTCTAATTGCTTCTTCAACCCCCTTCCTTCTTCATGTGGTATCGCCCCTGGGAAAAGATCAAGAAATCCTTCTGCTTCACTTTCGTCATCCTCCACAACCTCTTTCTGCATCCTTTCTTTCTCTTCTTCTTCCAGCACGGATTGGAGGGCAAGCCGCCAAGCAATTTCTTTGATAAGATCATCTTGCATCTCCTCACTCATGCCCGCCTCTTCAAAGCTCAGTGTGGGATGTGGGAAGGTGTGGTCGGCTATGACACGACATTCCTGGTCATGATCATCACGGGAGCTCTCCGTGACAACTTCTGTGTGCTCCATAATGTCCATGTAGCCTTCTTCTTCCTCCTCCTCTTCTAGTATAGTAGCAGAAGGGTGATCTTGATCAGGCTGTGCATAAGATTTCTCAAGATCATCGAGGCTCTTCTTAATGCTTAGGAGGATCTCCTCTGTTTCACGATAGGCATGGGTACAAAGATCCATCCTGGAGCATGATCTCTCACTGTCGCGAGCAAACTGCTCCATGAGAAGCCTCAATTCATAGTTTGGATCTGGTTGTGGAGTGTAGCATGGCTCTGCAGAATTGCCCGTGAAGGCCGCCATGGCTAACTCCAACTCAGATGGCCCTTCTGGTTGTGGAAGAAATTCTTCTTGATAAGGAGGTTGTTCTTGATATGCCCAGGGGTCCAGTTGCTCTCCATAGTAAGGGGGCTGGTACTGGAACCCGAATCCATAGTCTTCTCCTCCTTGATTGCTCCAGGAAGTCTCGGGGTAATACCACTCGGACGGTGGTGGATACCCCCAATGGTTGGAGAAGCCATGAGGATCCATGATTCAGATCTGCACGAACAAAAACAAAAACAACCAAGTGAAAAGCAAGGATGGAAAAGAAAAGAAAAACGCTAAAATAACAAACTTCTGCCTTTCCTAATAATCTAGAAAGTCCCCGGCAACGACGCCAAAAACTTGACTCGCTATGACACAACTCCTAACAATGGCCAAGTGTAACCAATGAAAGGGACTGCAGTATAGTGGTTCAAGTAATAAATATCGAATCCACGGGTCTCTAGAGTTACTATTACTCAGCTTCAGTTCATTATCTAGAAAACCAGATTAAGATTGAAGAACTAAAACTACTCTAACAAACTACAGTTAAAGTCAATCTAATTACAGGTTGGGAACTCACTTAGGTATGATTCCCCCTGGCCACTAGCCAGATTAATGATTGATGATCTCTAACTTGTTTCACTTTCATTCACAATGCGGAGAATCCTTGACTAAACCTTGAATCTCGATTAAAGGATCAAGGCCCTCTTGAGTCAATTGCCTAGAGGGACGTATCCTTCTCTAGAACAACTGATCAAGGCGTTCTGAACTAGATTCCCTCTATCGAATGAGGTTCTCAATCGATACAAAGTATTGAATCAACCCTCGACTAAAGTAATTGATCCAATACTATCAATCTATGGTGCTCTATTGACCTAATCAAGTATTCGCTCTCATAGGATCAAAGCAGAATCAATAATCTCGACTAAAGCAGAATTGAATCATGAAAACATGCATAGATTGAATATGAACTCAAGATTATCAAGTAGGAGTACTCATACAATCATCCAATCAAACAAACATAGCTAAGGTTCCTCAAAACCTAAGTGAAGGGAAGTTACTCCATAGAAAAGAGAGAGACTGCACTAAGAATCTTCAGATGATCAGTCTTCAAGTCCGGGCTTGTTCCTCAAGCTTTCAAGGCGAAAAAATCCTCCAATTCCACTCTAGAATGCCCTCAAATCGCACTCTCTCTTTGGTTCATCCCTTGAGTATTTGGGATCCAAAACCCAGCTCTCTCTTGCAAAAACGCACAAAACAGGCCTTTAACAGCCTGCGCTCGCGATCCCCGGTCGGGGATTTTTGAAACGCACCGCGATGGACAGGGGCTAATACCCGATCGAGGTCAAGAATACCCGATCGGGTATTTTTGCTCAACACCCGGGCACCCTTCTGCTTCTCAAACGTCGAAATGGGCCCAAAAAACCAATCATCATGGCCCACTCAACTGACTTAAACTAATATGATTAAATTGGCCTTATAAAGTCATTTAATTTCTTGTTTTAACCGATGTAGTACAAGGTTAATTTTTAGTGTAAACAAAACCAAACATGAGTTCTTATTTGGGAATCAACGCACAGACAAAATCGCCAAGTCCCCAATCTTAGTCGTTTTCTTTTGGTTTCGGTATAAAGTAACGGTCCATTCGGAAAAGTTGCCACAGGTGGCCGGTGGACGTGATCAGGACTAGTAGCTGCTAACTGAAATTCCATTTCTTGAAACTCAAGCTAGACACCTTTCACATTCTTTCGCTGTAGACATTATGATGCTTGTTTCTGCATATTTCTTGACCTCTATTACCAAAATGACAAAGAAGACAAACCCTGTTAGACTATATATATAGCAAAGCTCCACTCACCCTCTTCCATCACAGCGCAAAGAAAGCTTTTGCATACTCCTATTAACTCCACCTCTACACCAAGATATACCCTTATACCCAACAACAAACGATGAAGAACAGCATGATGATCATCTTCCCAAACATCCTCATTGTTGCTATCTCCACTTCCCTTTTCATGTATCTTGCAGACAGTAGAAGCCCCGCATCAATCACTTGCGGCACTGTCGAACTTAATGTGATGCCATGCCTTCCATATGCCGAAGGCGACAAGCCCACAATCGACCCCAAGTGCTGCACCGGTCTCCAAAATCTCGTAGCAACTGCAACCTCCAAAAACGACAAGGTGACAGCATGTCATTGCTTGGAAGATGCTTTCAAGAAGTTTCCTGCTATCCAGGACCAGTATATGAAAGCGATTCCAAACCTATGCAATGTTACGGTTCCTTTCCCTCTTTCAAAGGAGATGAAATGTGACAAGTAAGTAGACTCACTACCTAACACCAACTCCTTAAATTTTCAATAATGCTTGAAAAATATTTAGCAAATTCTATTCACGAATATTGATCTAACATTACTTTATTCTCATGTTCTTACCGCAGCATCACACAAATCACCACCACCTATTAGAGCCACATCCCAAAGTTAAATGTATTTCGAGAAAAAAATTGATCAACATCTACATGGTTACTAAGCCGTAAATTTTTTTCAAAGTACTTGTATATGTTCAATGACACTCTATTCTGTATACGTAAAGTGTAAGAAAGAAGTAGCTCATTTCCCTACAATCTATATATTTAGTTATAATATACTTTTCTCCATTTTATCCATTTATAGTCGATCCCTTATCTGGGTTGTGTATGTTAAAGATAACTATATATGTATACCATTTCTAAGAAATTTGTAATAAATGTGTCACTATACATGTCTCAAATAATTTAGTTTTCCATGCTTCTTTGCTATTAGGGAACTTTTCAAAATTCGAGTATGTCGTGTTCATCTCTAATTTAGACAAAGAAAACGTACTTAATCATGAAACAAACCTAAGATCAGGTTTTTGGATTTAATGGAGGGTTTTGAACAACCCACCATGCATCTTTAATAGAAACTATCAAAACAAGGATCAAGCTTCACGTGTGAGTTGTGGGGTTTTGTTGACAGTAATGGCTTGTTTCACGTACTCGCCACTCTTACCTACTCGCCACTCTTACCCGCTATCTTCTACAAAATACCTCCAAGCTATGTATTTTCTCCATCCGACATTGAAATTCACCCAGATGGATAATGACGATATCTTGTTTGTATAAAAAAAAAATTAGAGGATTGTTATTTTCCGACCAGTAAATTACTAATTGTCGCTCATAGTTTTGAAGTAAATGACGATTTGCCCTTTATTATTAGGAAACCCTTCCACCAATACCGTCGTCTTTCCTCTCAGACAATGCTCCCCGCCCAACACTTCCTCCTCCTGTCCCTACCCGACAACAATTCACCGCCGACCACAAACCAAACCCCAAAATCCATTCCGACATCGTCATTGTCTTCCCGACATCGTCGTCTCCCCACCGTCCACGGAGATCAACGGTGGGACGTTGGAGTCTTGACGGAGTAGGGCGGTCCAATTTGCAGTGTCGGACCACGTCCAACCTGCGGCGTCGGACCTCGTCCAAAAGTCGAAATGGAGAAGGAGAGAGAAAGTTATTAATATTATTGTTTGTTGTTATATTAAATGATAATGGTATAGGATTTTGTCATAAGTGAGATAATGGATTTTTTACTGGTATCATTATTAAATCAATATTAATATATATCATTTAATTAGGAAAGGGGTTGATCCGGCTTTTGAAGAGAGAGAAAAAAAAGAGACGAGCACATAAGCCCTAAGGTTTCCTCAGCCTATGTTGGCGGTGCCTACACCGCTGACCGGGGCTGGAGGCTCCGACAAACCCATGGTACGAGAAACTGTTGCAGGACAACGCAGACCACCAACAAAATCATCCTAACTGAATCCGAGAGGAGATAGAGAGGCACAGCAGACAAAGAAACGAGCAAAGTAATCGTAATCGTTGGTTGATGAAGAACTAACTGATGCGGAGAACCCTAGCCAGAAGAGACGACGTTGCATTGCCGAACCGATCGACGTGGGGAACTGGTTCGGGTGCAGCGAGGAAGTTGTTTGGAGAGCAAGTAAGACAAGGTGTGTGGTATATAGCTGATTCAAACTCTTGAGAATATGGCGGAAGTAGTGAGGCAGGAGGGTCTGGACGCAGGATTCGAGGGAGAGGGAGATCCTAAATGTCCTCCTATCTATTTTACGTCAGCTGAAGAAAGAATGTTCAACAGGGAATGGACTAGTATCTGGGCGCTCTGTTTCCTACACGTTGGTGGCAAAACGGCTGAACAGTATCTGGGCGAGGGCGGGAACGATCCAAGTGATGTCAGCAAAGAAGGTGTCTTTTCTGGTTCGATTCACCAGTGGCGTGGACTACGAGTGGGCGGTAACGGGAGGCCCTTGGATGGTGGGGGATAATTAGCAAGTCGACATCTCATTTCTTTGCCATCAAAGAGAACATGGCGTCCCTATAGCTAAAACTTTAGGGACAATAAGTCGTCCCCTAAACATCATTTCTAGGGACGGAGTGTTGTCCCCCCATATTCGAGTTCATTGTTATGTTGGGTCTATATGGGGACAACTTATCGTCCTCTTTTCTATAAAGTGTGTTTACAAGTGGGAGGGGGTCCTGCGAGAACGCAAGAACTGATTAGCTAGCAAAGACCACCGAATGGCTGGATGTGTGTGAATATGGATGGTTCTGTGAATTTGGTGTTGGGCAGCTCGGCGGCACGGGGTTCTCTTTGGGATGGAAGTGGCCGATTTATGGGAGCCTACGCGGTCAATCTGGGCGGTGGCTCCATTACACATGCAGAATTGTTAGGTACAGCGGAAGGACTATGACTCACCTGGGAGAAGGGTGCCGGGAAGGTAGTGCTTCAAACCGATTCATTTACAACTCTCTCGTTAATTCAGTCAACGGATTCATGCCATCCTCATTACACGATGACCTCCACAATTCGTCGACTACTCAAGAGGGAGTGGGAAGTCTCGCTCGTTCACGTGTTCAGTGAAGCAAATTTTGTGGTGGATTAATTTGGCATCGGTTGGCCACCCCCTACCTATCGGGGTGCATGTCTTTAATACCCCTAGCCCTACATTGAGATATTGGTTGTACTTTGACACTATTGGGGTTCAAACCCCATGTTTCATTAATAATTAAGGTTTAGAGCGCCCCTTTACGCTCTGTTTTGCAAAAAAAAAAATTAGAAAAGGGGTTGGTAGTGATAAAATTTGTAAATCATGTAGAAGTAGTGATTAACGATATAAAATTATGTTAAATTAGAGTTTTTCCGGGTTACAGAACAAGACTATGTTGAAACAAACTAGTCAAAGGCCACTTGAAAAGGAAAGGAAGATCAGGAGCAAACAAGGAAAGAAGGCTGAAAATAAGAGAAGAGATCAGATTAAGGAGATTTGGTACAACAGTGCAAATCAAATCAGAAGATTGAGTCTCAAGCAAATCATCACAAATAAGGGAAGGAATTTGAATTACCAACGGCTACATTTCAACCTATAAAAGGCGACCTGAAGAACCAGCAATGCAAACCTTTTCGGAGATCAACAACGCTAGCTAGACAAGAGGGGATTTTGTGAGTGTAGCAAGATTGATAGAAAAGGGGGTTTCTCAAAGGGTGCGGGGAGAACAGCTATGAGGGTTAGTGTTGGGGAAACACTGTTACGAGTTGTTGGGGAAGCAATTCGGGGTTTGGTGAGAGTGAGTTTGATCGATCGGGTTGAGATTGATCAAAGGGTTCTTGGGTAGATATTGTTACAACGAACTTCAACGCAAGATCATTAGTGAATCGTCGGAGATCACACAAGTGTGAGTCTCCGGCCGTGGAGTAGTCAGTATTGGGATCCTTATTCTCCCAATACTGGAAACCCCGTAAAAATTGCGTGTCGCGTTCTTATTCTGCATTTCATTTTTTGTTTGGGATAGTCTGTGTATGTTCTGTTTCAAGTATGTGTTTGCAGGGAAATTCGATCAGGAGTAGCTAAGGAAGACGAAGTTCAAGGAAAGTACCAGAACTGGTTTGGAGAACCTTCTATGACCTGACCTGGTTTGATTTAATTTTCTAAGTAATTGGGCTTATAAGCCCATTTGGATAAGACGAAAGCTTTAATGGATTGGTTTCCAATCAATTGTCCAAGTGGGGTTTAAACTTTAATTAATTTTCTTAGCCGAGTTGTTTATTGGGTTGTGTGTAGAGTTTAGCCAATATACCTAAATAGATCAAGGTCTCAGTTGAAAGAAGCACTAGGTAGTTAGTTGTTCTAGTACGTAAATTGATTAAACATTAATTCTGTCTCTTATCTTCACTTGTGTCAAACATTATAATTGAGCTTAAATTGTGGCCAAGTTATTGTGTCAAAACATTATTTGTTGGATCCACAGACCCAAAACTTTGGGCTAGAGTCATTAAAGGTCCATATGAGCTTAAGGCAGATCAAGACAAATGGACAGACGAAGACTTTGAAAAGTTTCAGCAAAACTGCAAGGAAACAAATCTTATGTACTGTGCACTTGGTCCAGAAGAATACCACAAAGTTGTTGGATGCAAGACTGCTAAGGAAATCTGGGACAAGCTCCAGGTTACTTACGAAGGTACTTCTCAAGTCAAAACATCTCGGATCAATTCTTTAAAACAACGATTCGAGTTGTTTAAAATGGAAGAAGGAGAAACTATCCGGAAAATGTACGAGCGCTTCACAAACATTGTGAACAGTCTGGAGAACCTTGGAAAATCTTATTAAAGTGGGGATCTTGTTAGAAAAATATTATGGAGTCTTCCAGAGAAATGGACTCTGAAGGTGACCGGAATAGAAGAAGCTAAAGACCTGGAGACTTTAACCATAGATGAACTCATCGGGTCATTAGCAACTCATGAAGACAAGCTCAACAAGGGAAATTATGATAAAGGGAAAAAGGAAATAGCCTTCAAGGCTACCACATACAACGAAGACACAGAGGATCTTGAAGATATGGAGGATGAAGAATTAGCTCTACTAAGCAAACAAATTAGTAGATTGCTTGGAGTGAGAAAAGAAAAACGAAGAGGAAACTTCATTAACAAGAATAGAGAATTTGAGAAAGAAGCTGGTGTAACAAAATATCCTCAATCAAGAGCTTTCCACGAAAGCAAGAATGAACATCTTCAGCCAGTTAAGGTTCAAAACACTACCGAATGCTTTAGATGTGGGAAAACTGGGCATATCAAGGCTGAATGTCCTCTAGTACGAAAAGAATGAGCCATGGCTGCAACATGGAGCTGCAGCGAAGAAGAAGAGAAGATGAAGAGGAAACAAGAGAAGAAAGTTACATGGCTATTGACGTTGAGAAACCATCAGAGGGCACAACTCAAACGAGGTAAAATCTTCCAACCATACTTATTTTAGCGATAGTGATTACTATAGTGATGATGATCAATTAGTGTCCACTATAAAGGAAATTCAGTTAGAGTTTGGAAATGTTAAAGTAAAATATTTAAAATTAAAATCTGATTATGCCAAAATAAAAATTGAATATGATGAATTAAAGAAGGAGGCGTTCAGATTAAAATAAGAAATAAAAGAAACAACTAAGAAAGTTGAAGTCTTAGAAGATGAGAAATCGAGTCTCTTAGTAAAACTTCAAGACTCTTTAGAAGGAAATAAAATTGAACCTCTAAGAAAGGAAGGTAATTCTTCCTTAAATCATTCCACTAATGGATGTTGTGAAAACATAGGATCAAATTCTTGTAGTAAAGGCAAATCAAAAATTTATGAAGAGTCTGTAAAACACGAGAGGAATGGAACTTCTAGACAAAGATATAGAAACATTGAATGTTTCTATTGTTATAAGTTTGGGCACATTAGGCGAGTATATAGGAAGAAAATACTAAATGAAAAATATAGAACTTTCTTTACTTGTCATCAAGTCGGTCACATTAGTAGATTTTGTTCTATCAAAGATCACAAACAAACTGTATCCAAGAAAGTCTGGATACAAAAACCCAAAACTGTATGACTGCTAATGGCGCAGGTTTGCTTCCAAGTGAGCATGGAGGCAACTGAATGGATACTAGACAGTGGATGCTCAGACCATATGACAGGAAATCGAAACTTGTTCACCACACTCAAAGAAGGTAAAGGTGGTAAGATATTTTTTGGTGACAATAATTCTGCTGAAATAATAGGAAGAGGTATAGTAGTCTCAGATCCATGCATTGAGAATGTGATGCTAGTAAAAGGTCTTAAGCATAATTTGTTTTTTATTAGTCAAATGTGTGGTAAAGATAAGAGGATAATTTTTTAACATGATTGTTGCTACATTGAGTCATTGGTTGATAAGAAAGTGCTTTTCACTGGTAGACGTAAAAATAAGCTATATGTCATAAATCTAGATGATAAAGAAAGTTTTAAGGTAACTTGTCTAATGTCATTAGAGAAAAATGATCAAATAGATTGGCATAGGAAGCTGGGACATGTGAGTATAGGGATTCTGTCTAAACTAAGTCATCTTGAGCTAGTTAAAGGTCTACCTAAGTTAAAAGGCAAAAAGGAGTTCTTTTGTGATGCTTGTGATAAAGGAAAGCATACAAGGTCTAGCTTCAAGAGTAAGACGGTAATACCACAACGAGACCACTTGAACTACTTCACCTTGACCTCTTCGGACCAACCAATTTGGTAAGCTATGGAGGTAAGTCTTATGCTTTCGTAATTGTAGATGACTATTCTCGTTTCATGTGGGTAATGTTTCTAGCTAGCAAAATTGAAGCTTTTCAAAATTTTGAGTCTCTTACTAGGAAATTGGAGAATGAAAAACATCTAAGGTTGCTAACATTAGAAGTGATCATGGTGGAGAATTTATCTCTGAAGAGTTTGAACTCTTCTGCAATAAGCTAGGAATAAGTCATAATTTTTCTGCTCCTGGAACTTCGCAACAAAATGGAGTTTTGGAAAGGAAAATTCGAACCTTGATTGATATAGCTCGAACTATGTTACATGACTATAGTCTGCCAAAAGTACTTTTGGGCAGAAGCCATAAATACTGCTTGCTATATTACAAATCGAGCATTGATCAGATATGGAATTAAGAAGACTCCTTATGAGATTTGGAAAGGAAGAAAACCCCATTTGAGTTACTTTCATCCTTTTGGTTGCAAATGCTTTGCATTAAACACCAAAGACCATCTTGGCAAGTTTGATGCCAAATCCGATGAATGTGTGTTCTTGGAATATTCCTTAACTAGTAAGGCATATAGAGTTTCAACAAAAGGACTCTCAAAGTGGAAGAGTCCATAAATGTGATATTTGATGAATCTGCTAATGAGTGTGCAGATGAGATAGATGAAGATTATTTTGGACTTGGTGCAAACTATGATCAACCAAGGACACCAAACAAGGAGAAATGTGAACCTAGAATAATCATATCTGAAGACCAAGATAAAGCAGTAAGTACCACAAACTCACCAATCGAGCTAAAGCAAGATGTAAGGCAACCTCCACCACATATTGCCAAACGACATCCTTCATCGCTTATGATAGGAGGGCTAAATGAAGGTATGGTTACTCATTCTAGAAATTCTATTGTCGATACTGCTTTTGTGTCATTAGTTGAACCTAAAAACGTGTTAGATGCCTTGAATGATGAAAATTGGAATGTTGCTATGAATGAAGAAATGAGTCAGTTTGAGCGAGCAAATGTGTGGGATTTGGTACCCAGACCACCTAATAGAGTTATTATTGGGACTAAGTGGATTTACAAGATCAAATCAAATGAAAAAGGGGTAGCAACTAGAAATAGGGCTAGGTTAGAAGCTCAAGGGTATAATCAAGAAGAGGGAATAGATTTTGAGGAAACCTTTGCCCCAGTCGCTAGATTAGAGGCTATTAGAATGCTATGTGCTTTCGCTAGCTCTAAAGGTTTTAAACTTTTTCAAATGGATGTCAAAAGTGCCTTTTTAAATGGATACTTAAAAGAGGAAGTGTATGTTGAGCAACCACCCGATTTTGAAGATTTCCAATATCCAAATCATGTTTATAAATTAAAAAAAGGCATTGTATGGGTTAAAACAAGCTCCACGAGCTTGGTATGAAAAACTTAGTTCTTTTCTTTTAAGGAGAAGGTTTTAAAAGGGGCTCAGTAGATAAAACTCTCTTTATAAAAGATAAAGGACAACATCTTTTGCTGGTTCAAATATATGTTGATGACATTATATTTAGATCCTCTAGCAAAGAGTTGTGCGAATACTTTGAAAATATCATGAAAAGAACTTTTGAAATGAGTGCAATGGGAGAACTAACATATTTTTTTGGGATTTCAAATTAAATAAACAAGTCGAGGCATTTTCATTAGTCAAGCTAAGTATATTCAAAATATGTTAAAACGTTTTGAATTTGGGAACTTAAAAACTGCCATTACTCCTAGGGCCTCTACCATTAAGCTGGATTAGGATGAATCAGGTAAGCCAATAGACGAGAAATTTTATAGAGGAATGATTGGGTCATTAATGTATCTTACTGCTAGTTGACCTGGTATCCAATTTAGTGTGTGTCTTTGGGCTAGATTCCAAAGTGCTTCTAAGGAAAGTCATCTGACTGCTGTTAAGAGAATCTTTCGCTACTTAGCTGGTACAATGGATCTAGGTCTATGGTATGATTGTGAGTCAAGTCTTGATTTACTTGGATATAGTGACTCAGAATATGTTGGGTGCATAGTTGATCGTAAGAGTACTTCCGGGTAGGGGTGGGATTCGGTCGGTAAACAATTTACCGTTTACCGAATTTACCGGTTTCGGTATACCGAAGTTGGCCAAATTGGTTACCGATTACCGATACCGGTTTGTAACCGGTTTACCGATTATCGAATTACCGGTAAACAGTTATAAACCGGTATTACCGAAATACCGTGAGAAGCGATTTCGAGCGGTTTTTCGGTCGGTTTATCGAATATTTACCGAACCGAATTTCTGGAAGTGGGGTGATGTTGTAATATTTTGATTTTTTTTAGGGTTTGGCCGTTTGGGTAGCAACAAAACGCGGCGCAACACTAGGGAGTAGGGAGGGGGATTTCGGTTTTGGTATTACCGATTTACCGTCGGTATTTACCGATACCGTGTCCGGTAAACCAACTCCCCCAACTTCCCGCTCGGCTGCCGATACCGCCGGTAAACGGTTTACCATTTACCGCAAGTTATCGGTTCGGTAAAACGATAAACCGTTTACCGAATTACCGTTTACCACCCCTACTTCCGGGACGTGTCAATTTCTAGGAAATTCTCTTGTGTCTTGATTTAGTAAAAAACAAAGCTCTGTTGCTCTATCCATCGCCGAGGCTGAATACGTGGCAGCTGGCCTATGTTGTACTCAAATTCTTTGGATGAAGCATCAACTTTGTGACTACGGGTTAGAAATAAAATCCATGCCCGTATTGTGTGACAAAATGAGTGCCATTAATATGGCTAAAAATCCCGTTCAACATTCTCGTACCAAATACATAGAAATTAGGTATCATTTCATTCGAGAATTGGTTGAAAAAGGTCAAATTCAACTTAAGTTCGTGCCTACAACTGATCAATGGACTGATATTTTCAATAAACCTCTAAGTGCTGATCAGTTTCAGAACATTCATCGAGAACTTGGGCTTATTCTTTCTAGTGAGCTTAAAGATTTACAAAGTTAAAGCCCAAATTAACTTTTCTTAAAGTCTAGAAAAATACAATCATGCTCTCTAGCCTTGGGTACATTTGTTGGGCAAATATTTCTTAACTCTTTTCTCGGCCCGGCCCTTATTCCCTAGCCCTGATAATCTAAGCCTCTCTCAAGGCCTTGTGGGCCGAAGCCCAATTCCTCCCTGGCAATCTCCCTGTCACTCGTGCGACTCCTGGAAAGAAAAGAACTAGTCTTATCTTCTTCCCCTGTTGTAGAACTGATGTCTAAAATCCTAATTTTTTTGTTCGATCAAATCTTTCCCAAAGTTACTCTCTTCAATTCATCGCCAAAGGAAGCTCGAATCTCATGATAGGGGATGCAGTCGAATCCAATCTTCTTCTCTTAATTGATTCTTTTAAATGGGTTGATTCTAACTTCCCCATCTCAAATTCTTTCCAATTAGGTTCTAGAATAGCCACTATAAAAGCCTCCATCGTTCCTCTAGAATTCTCATCCCAACATCTCCATCAAAAGCAACAGAACAAATCTCTCCTTTCGCTCGTCCTTTCGACATGGCGCTGAGCAATCCCCAGCTCAATGTGAATCTTGCTCCTGCTTTAACCAATTAGAGGAAGGTTTAACCACAATTTTATCAATCTAACCAAAGATGTTAGATAACAACAATAAATAAAGCAGCTCTTCCCTCTCCTATACATTCTACCCCTCCCAAACCCTAAAGTTTCATTCCAACCAAACAACTACCTTCAATATGAACCCATTGAGTCCTACTACGACATTGTCTTAGAGACAAAATTGTCTCTGCCTCCACAAACAACAATCGCTTACATCGTCGAAATACTTCGATTAAATAGTTATATTTTACAATAATTTATAATTTATCAGAAATATTGTATAATATAATGGATATTTAATTATAAACGATGAAAAATATTGTACAAACTTATGGATAATTTATACAACCTGGTTGGATCGACTTTTTCTCGATTGTACGTCCGGGGCAAAAAAGATGAATATTTTCAAAAGATTCATCGAGATTTTTTGGGGCTCAGGGGGTCGTATCGAGCAGTTTCTTGGGCCTGTCATGTGTATTTCGATGATGTAAACGATTGTTGTTTGTGGAGGCAGAGACAATTTTGTCTCTAAGACAATGTCGTAGTAGGACTCAATGGGTTCATATTGAAGGTAGTTGTTTGGTTGGAATGAAACTTTAGGGTTTGGGAGGGGTAGAATGTATAGGAGAGGGAAGAGCTGCTTTATTTATTGTTGTTATCTAACATCTTTGGTTAGATTGATAAAATTGTGGTTAAACCTTCCTCTAATTGGTTAAAGTCAAACCCTAATTGGTTAATCTCTAAATTTTCAAAGTCAAACCCTAATCTCCTTAAATCCTAATTGGTAAAAGTAATACCACCACTAATTTCTCATTATGAGAATGGTTGCTTTCCTTTTTTCTATGTATTTAAGTGTTTCGATTGTTAATTAGAGGTGGGCAGTCAAGGAAATTTTTGGAATAAAGGTCACGTGTCTTTATTAAAGAATATTTTCGTTACTAATTTTGTGAATATAATTAGTCGAGGTTGTTATGGGCAATCCAAGTACCAAATCGGTAATACAAGGAAGAAACTCTTGTATATTAGTGTCCAACTACGCAATCAGTACGAGGCCTTTTGGCGAGAAACTCAAGAGTAAAATCGTGCGGGCTTGACACAAAGTGGACTATACCGTACTAATGGGCTGCCCAATTTCGACAAGTGGTATCAGAGGCTGGTTCGGTTCAGGGCGGTGGACGTCAGTTTGGGGGACCCTCATTCGCTGGCCTCGGGATTTGCGATTCGCATATGTTTGGTGGATCCATGAGAGATTCGGGTTTGGGCTTGGCGGATCAAGAGAGATTCGCGTTTGATTTGGCACATCAAGAGAGTTCTGCGTTTGGGAAAATCCTTGTACCGAGAAGCACATTGATACAAGGCGTCTGGCGGATCAAGATAATTGTTGAGGTGAAGACACGAAGTTCGTGGTCCTTGGCTTGAGGGGAGTATTGTTATGGGACAATCCAAGTACCACATCGGTAATACAATGGAAGAAACCCTTGTATATTACTATCCACCTAGCCCAATTAGTACTGGCCTTTTTGGGAGGACAACCAAGAGTAAAACCGTGCGGGATTGGCACAAAGCGGACAATATCGTACTAATTGAGCACCCCGGCTATGAAAAGTGATCCGCCAAACAGACGTGGATCTCTCTTGGATCCACCAAATAGCCCAGACGCAGATGGCTTTTGGGTTTCCTTCCCTTGTACAACCGATATGGTACTTGGATTGTCCCATAACAGAGGTAATAGGCGAGGATGGAGAAATCAATAAAAGAGCATTAAATCACACGCTTACTCTACATTTAATCTCATTCGGTAATCCATTAATTAATTTAATTATATAACTTTATTTCATTAGTTTCTGCCCAAAAAATAGAAAAAATTACCATGATTGGATTCGAACTTCCAAAATCAATGCGTACATAAATAGAAATTATCACAAATTATAATTTAACATAATATTTAATAAACTTATAAATAATTTATATTTAACTTTTTGAAGAAAAAAACATCTCCAACATCAACCATCAACCGTCCGAAATTGGGAATTGGGCCCTATCCAAACGTCTGCGTCAGTCCCCGTCCAAATGCCTGCGTTGGTCCCCGTCCAAATGATGGTGTCGGACCCCATCCGAACATTGGTGTCAGACCAGTCGCCGTCCGTTCTCCTTCTTCGTAACCTGCCTGATCGTCCATTCGCCGGCTTCGGACCGAGCTTCAACTTTCGAGTTCCAATTGTTGGTGTCGGACCGCATTTCGAGGCATGATTGACGTTGATTTCTGGAGTTCGATGACAAACAGACATGCCTATTGATCTAGTTCAGAGAGGAGGAAGCGATGCCAGTGGTGGCTTAATTGCCGGCGCTGGGTGGCTGGTGGCGGGTTGGCAGAAAACACTCGGGTTGGAAGAAGTAATTCCCGGCGAATCTGTTGTTTCCAATTTTTGGAAAACCTTGGTTCAAAAGGTAAGGGAAAATTTTTTATTTTGATTTAAACGGTGGGCGGCAAATAGTAATTTGACGGGCGGCAAAGAGCAGTTTAGAAAAACTAATCATTCACCTCTGAAAACATGATGTCCTTTGGGACCGTATGAGGGGTCCAACTCTGGTTTTGTCTGTTTGTAAAAAGATGTGTCGCATCTTAATTTTCATTCAACACCATGCAGGGTTTGGAGAGCCCCTGACAATCATACAAAACAAGCTGGCATAGTCGAGGATCGGAAATCAAAATACTATGCACCCCCATAGACCGGGTGTGGCCGCAATCGGCAAGATAATCAACACACTTATTAGCCTCTCGACACACATGAGAGACCCTTACTTCCCCTCCTTGCTCTGCAAGAGACTGAAATCAGGCCACAATGGCCGAGTGCTAGTCCAACTCTCCTCGGATTCGACGATATACGAGGTTCCAAGCCACCTATAATCCTTCAACAACACCTCTCAACTTTACCTAGGTTATGGAACAAAAACCCAAGTTACAAGCGTACGCTGCAATGCAACGTCCTATGTGATCTCGTATCAGGACGCCAGCTGCAGCCCGACCTATGTCAAGTACAACGTAACTGTCTGAGTTAACAGTGACCTACTCGAGAGGCGACAGTTTCCAAGAAATCTCGACCTCCGTTCTGATGGGCAGGACAGGCTTAAGAACGAGCATATCCTTCTCCATAGCCGTCTGCACTACATTAATTCAGGCCTGGAGACGTTGTATGAAGGACTTGGTGGTGGCGGTCTCGTTACTAAAGACCATGTTGTTCCTTGTCTGCCAAAGAGACCAGAAAACTTGATGAGATGCATCCATATTAACCTGGGAAAGGGGCAGTTCCGCTCTGCATTTGTCATTAGTCTCTCCCGCGAAGCCAGCCAAAGGAAGTGTGACGTTCGCGCCGATTCGCACCAGCTCCAAATTGGGGTATTTGCGGGGAAGTATTCTCCTCTTTCTCTCTATCTGAGTCAGTGTCGTGTCTTTTTTCTCCTTAGAGCTTTCATAGAGCTGTCCACCTAGTGGCAAAAAATGCTCTTTTATCGGGAGCTCGGTTGCATACAGACTACCGTTCTTTATTATTGTATGTATTTTATATTTGGTGTCTAGCCATGCCTTTGGGGCTTATCTTGGATATAAATAAAAAATAAGCTCCGGCCGAGCATCCCTCTGCCCACATGCAATAGCGTACGCTGACTTGACTTTAAACTTCCCATTGGGTATGGGTCCGCAATACGCATCATCCTCTCCTGCATCCTCGCTTGGGGGCTCGCTGGCCATAATCTGCAGGACAATCTCACTAGGTAAGTAAATTTCCAGTAGAGATTCATTCCACTCACCTTGCGCTCTGATGAAGACCACGACTGGAACGGCAGGGTCCATCGGCGGTGCATCTTCTTTGACGTGATCCATGAGGATGGTATCCTCATCGATCCAATGATCAGTCAAGAACACCGTAGTATTACCGTTATTGACACACATACTACTGTCCGTTACCATCACTGACCACCTTTCCTGATCCCTCGCTAGAGAGTGGAGCACGGACGCGTAAGCTTGCTAGTCAGGAGTCCTCCAACCGTCTTGAAATACTTTGCCTATAGCACCTTCACCCACAACTCATCCTGGTTTTTCATAAACAGCGAAGCAAGTTTAGCCAGAAAAGCAATATTTAATTGATGAGCTTTTTTTAGGCCCAAACCTCCCTCCTCTTTAGGACTGCATATTGCTTCCCAATGAACCAAATGGGCTTTCCTCCTCTCCCCAGTGGAGCCCCAAATGACCACCGAATTCTTTTGTCAATCTCGTAACAGATCAATTGGGCAATAGTGTTGTTTGCATGGAATACACAGGGAGAGTGTTGAGAACCGAGGTTGCCAACGTCACACGCCCCGCAAAAGACTGCGAGTCCGCTCTCCATCCCGCTAGTTTTTTGTCCAGTCGCTCCAATATGTACTTTTATGTCTCCTTAGTAACACGGCCATTGAGAAATGACACCCCCAAGTAACGCCCCAGATCCTGAGTAGTCGGTATGCCAAGGATTCTAACAATGTCGTCACTAGGCACTCGATTTGTGTTGCCAGAGAAGAAAACCACAAACTTCTCTTTGCTCACCATCTCCCCCGATGCAATACAGAATCTGTCTCATTCACATTCCAAAGAACCCTCATTGTGGCCGTTGTCACGCACTGCAAAATGACAACAATAAGCTCTTCGGGGAATCGTGGCAGAGTCAGTGTTTCCCGAGAAGGAAAGGCCAGCTTAATCTATCATAGGCTTTCGCCAGCTCCACCTTGATCACCATTTGACCTCTCCTTCCGGTCTTGAGCCCCATCGAATGCACCACCTACTGAAGAATGATAATATTGTCCGTGATGCACCACACGGTTGAAGCGCCTGCCTTTAAGCGTGGTAAGGTGAAAGTACCTTGTGTTGCGGTCAGCACCGAATACCGAAGCACATGGAGAATTCTGCACCCACAACAAATGTTATTGCCAGAGGAGGCCTTTCAATTCCAAACACAGCATGTGCTCCTCTTGATGATCAGCAGCTGAAGTGACAATTTCATTCCTTGTCTCCACTCGACGTAGCTGAGCTGCCATTTTTCATTTCTTGTGATGGATATGAACGAAAATTCTTTGTTCCGATAGTTGTTGTTGTAGCTACCTTCTCAAACTCAACGAATCATCGAGAACTCGGGGGGAAGTCTTCATGCCCTAACCAAGCAGCAATGAAATGGAAAGGACGTTCCCCCGTCAGTCTCCGCCAAGGCACATCTTGAAGCAGCAGGGGTCAGTGGTCCGACCCAATACGCTCCAGATGCTTCACTTAAGAATGGGAGAAGGTAAGGAGCGAGTGGTAATTGCAAAGCGCTTGATCCAGCCTTTGATACAGTGTGCCACGTTGCCACATGAATTGGGGGCCCGAGAACTTAATTTCCAATACTCGAGCAATATCAACACAGTCTCGGAATGGCCGAGACCTGGCTTCGTTATAAATTTCTGTTGAATTTAGGAATGGGAAAAATCTCTCTTGGACTCAAATATTCAATCACTCTTGCTCTCAATCTCTATGTATGAAAAGGATAATCTATTGATTGAGGAAGAAGATTACAAAGGGAAACGAATTACACCAAGACACTAGGTTGAGCCAAACTGAGTTGGCCCTTTGACAAACTAAACAACAAGAACTCTGCTCTTCCCAAATCTAATTCACCCAGCACCTTGCACTGTGAATTAGATAACTCGAAGAGACTGTAATTGGACCAAAGGAAGACAAATACGCTCTCTGCTATTTTCTTCTACAACACTCAGTCAAGTTCTAATTTTGAGGGAGAAGGCTATTTATACAGAGATGCACGAGATGACCGTTGGCGGATCCATGGACGCTCCTCTGAAGACTTCATCATAGCACTCCTGGAGTCGGTGATCTCTTGAGTGAGATCTCCAATTTTGGTTTGCTACGCTTTCTGAGAATTGCATAGGTGGGAGGCTAGGGTTGTGCAGCTCGATGTATTTCCTTCTCTGGATGAAGACTTGGAAGGACGATTCCTCTGCTGAAGGTCCGTTGGAGGTCAGACGACGTCGTGTGGTCATGCTGGCGAGAGGTAGTGAAAACGATGACGTTTGGATTTCTTTACAGGAACGCCATCCCATTCTTCAATTTCCCCTTCGTCCGACAAGTCCGGCGATTTCTGCAAAATAGTACACAGAACAAAAGCAGCACTCGAAGAAAAGGATAGATCTACTTTTAATTAATTCGAAACTAACAAGGGAAGTACAAAAGAGAAGCGACAGCTACTAAAGAACTTCCCCCTGGGAAAGATCATACTACTTAACTACCAGACAAATAAAAGAAGCTACAGAACTACACCTACAACTAAAAGAAGCTAACATTTGAGGGAGATTCCCCCTTAGAGACTGCAGGTAAAATCAAGGAACTGGAGAGGTTTGGTCTTCAGGGTCTTCTGGGGCAGAGGCAGCTGAGTCATCTGATGAAGTGTTCCCATCTGTTACAGTGAACACGAGATTAGCAGTTTTGCTGGACTCTCCAACAACATTCTTCCCTTTGTTGCCCCCAGCAGATTTTGAGCGAGCACCGAGAATGGAAGCGGAGGGAAGTGGTGGTGGTGATGGAGCAAGGTCTATGGGAAGATCTAGGACCATTAGGACATTGAGGGCTCCCACATACATGGTGTGTGAGACGCTTCGATGATCAGATAGATCAACGCCTAGATTGATCAGCATTCGAGTTATGATGGACCCAAATGGCATTAAACCTTGATAATGCTCGTCTCCTACTGGAAGAAGATTTCCAAACATCAGACTAGAGTAATCCAGCTTTCGCCCAGCAGTGGCACTGGCGATGATCCACAGGTCGAGTGGCAGAACCACATCAAGATTGTAAGTTCTAGGGAAGAAGACGTGAGTGATGAAGTGATGGAAGATTCTCAACCGTGGTGTCAACCAGTTGATGGGAATTGGCACGTCTGTCCCTCCTGTGGGTTCAATGGAGAAGTTTGAGTATTCAGTGGGTAGGATGAAGTTTTGCTTCCAGAACTCTGATGGATGGGCTATATCGATTCCTTGAGATGGGAATCCTAGAATCCCATTGATAGCTCCTACTGGAATGGTCAACAGATGACCATAGACTACTGTGGAGAAACTTCTGGTGCTGACTCCTTGGCATCGAAGATTCGAGTAGAAGTACTTGACTGCACCAGGACAGGCTGGGTGAAGTGGCTGTCGGAGGAGATAATCCCATCCCAGAGCTTCTATAAGAGACATAATGTCGTACTTATAAAAGTTGAATTCAAAGGGATCAATTTGGATTATGTGGTGCAATCTCCTACTCTCAAAATGCTGAAGATGACGATGGTGGTTTATTACCACAGGCTCATGGAACATGTAGCCTGGATAAGTGTGGACCAACCCATCAAATCGAAAAAGACGAGGCAATTGATCACTCATTTTTTGGTTTGCTGGATGTGTTTTGTTTGGTGTTTGCTAGGACAATGTGAGGTTTTTGGGTTGCTGGATGTGTTTTGTTTGGTGTTTGTGAGGACAGTGTGAGGAGTTGAGAACGATAGGATGCCTTAAATAAGCTCGAAGAGTAGGAGAGGATCGGGAGAAGAGAATACGAAGAGTCTGTTTTGCCTAAACCGAGAGTAATGATTACAGAAAAGCAGAAAAGATACGCATGAGCAGAAAGGAAATATTTTGTTTAAGTATATCAAGACAAACAAAATGCCTAGATTACTACATACCCAATGACTTATTTAACTTTTTAGATCTTTGATTTGGTTAAAAGATTTTAACCCTAGTTCAGTGCATAATTGAGTAAACCTTTCACAAGATAGAGGTTTCGTGAATAGGTCGGCTAGCTGATGGTCAGTAGGTATGAATTGCAAGCATACATGGCCTGCTAGAACTAGGTCTCTTATAAAATGGTATTTTACTTCTATGTGTTTAGTTCTAGAGTGTTGTACTGGGTTTCTTGTCATACAGATTGCACTAGTATTGTCACACCAGATTGGGATGTTTTGAAATTTGAATCCGTAGTCTGCTAATTGTGTTTTCATCCACATAATTTGTGCACAGCAACTTCCAGCCACGAGATACTCTGCTTCAGCAGTTGATAGTGCAACTGCTCCTTGTTTTTTGCTAAACCAAGATACAAGTACAGGACCTAAAAATTGAATGCACCCTGAAGTACTTTTCCTATCACGTTCTCCATCTTGTCTTTCCACTCTTCTAAACAAGTTCTTATCATTCTGAGTACTTTTATCAAAGTATCGTCCAGCTGTTCTTTCTGCTTCTTTACTTCTCCTAGGTTCATAGCCCCTATTGTTAAACTGTCGAGTGGATCCATAGTTCTTTCTATCCTCAAAATCTCTTTTCATTTTTAGCATTCTATGGAATTTTCTACTGATTAGAGCAAATTCCTTTTCAAATTCTTCTCCCATTTCACATTCAGATTCACTTTCATAATCTTGTGCTTTAAAGGCTATTACTTTCTTGCGTTTATTATCTTCCTTGTTCATCTGAATAATTACCTCTTCATGACTAAGCAGAGATCCTACTAGTCTTTCAATCGACAACACATTCAAATCTTTTGCTTCTTCTATAGCAGTTCGCTTTGGAAGCCATTCTCTAGGTAAACTTCTCAAGATTTTCCTAACGAGATCCTTAGTAGCAAAGGTTTTTCCTAACCCCTTTAGTCTATTTATCAGGTCATTAAATCTTTTGTACATGCTTGTGATAGTTTCTCCTGTGAACATTTCAAAAGACTCATATTCATTCAACAGAACATCAATTCTGCTTTCTTTTACCTCAGACGTACCTTCGTGAGTGGTTTCCAGTGACTCCCAAATTTCTTTGGCTGTTTCGCACTGTGCTACTTGGCTTCTTTCTTCTGGACTGAGAGCAGAAAACAGTATGTGCATTGCCCTTGAATCCTGCTGGGAAGACAGATTCTGGTCATCTTCACATTTTTCTTCTTCTTCATCATCCATGGGAATTGGCCCATTCTTGACAATAGCCCATAGTCCCCCATCAATTCCTCGAAGATATATTCTCATCCTTTTCTTCCACACCGTGTAGTCCGTGCCATCAAACCACGGTGGATTTGTGTTTGCTGAGTAGGATCCGGAAGCTGATTGTGTTCCTGCCATTCTTGTGATCGTCTTTGGCGAAGCTTTAATCCCTCAAAGACCCAGCTCTGATACCAATTGTTGAATTTAGGAATGGGAAAAATCTCTCTTGGACTCAAATATTCAATCACTCTTGCTCTCAATCTCTATGTATGAAAAGGATAATCTATTGATTGAGGAAGAAGATTACAAAGGGAAACGAATTACACCAAGACGCTAGGTTGAGCCAAACTGAGTTGGCCCTTTGACAAACTAAACAACAAGAACTCTGCTCTTCCCAAATCTAATTCACCCAGCACCTTGCACTGTGAATTAGATAACTCGAAGAGACTGTAATTGGACCAAAGGAAGACAAATACGCTCTCTGCTATTTTCTTCTACAACACTCAGTCAAGTTCTAATTTTGAGGGAGAAGGCTATTTATACAGAGATGCACGAGATGACCGTTGGCGGATCCATGGACGCTCCTCTGAAGACTTCATCATAGCACTCCTGGAGTCGGTGATCTCTTGAGTGAGATCTCCAATTTTGGTTTGCTACGCTTTCTGAGAATTGCATAGGTGGGAGGCTAGGGTTGTGCAGCTCGATGTCTTTCCTTCTCTGGATGAAGACTTGGAAGGACGATTCCTCTGCTGAAGGTTCGTTGGAGGTCAGACGACGTCGTGTGGTCATGCTGGCGAGAGGTAGTGAAACGACGACTTTTGGATTTCTTGACAGGAACGCCATCCCATTCTTCAATTTCCCCCTTCGTCCGACAAGTCCGGCGATTTCTGCAAAATAGTACACAGAACAAAAGCAGCACTCGAAGAAAAGGATAGATCTACTTTTAATTAATTCGAAACTAACAAGGGAAGTACAAAAGAGAAGCGACAGCTACTAAAGAACTTCCCCCTGGGAAAGATCATACTACTTAACTACCAGACAAATAAAAGAAGCTACAGAACTACACCTACAACTAAAAGAAGCTAACATTTGAGGGAGATCCCCCCTTAGAGACTGCAGGTAAAATCAAGGAACTGGAGAGGTTTGGTCTTCAGGGTCTTCTGGGGCTGAGTCAGCTGATGAAGTGTTCCCATCTGTTACAGTGAACACGAGATTAGCAGTTTTGCTGGACTCTCCAACAACATTCTTCCCTTTGTTGCCCCCAGCAGATTTTGAGCGAGCACCGAGAATGGAAGCGGAGGGAAGTGGTGGTGGTGATGGAGCAAGGTCTATGGGAAGATCTAGGACCATTAGGACATTGAGGGCTCCCACATACATGGTGTGTGAGACGCTTCGATGATCAGATAGATCAACGCCTAGATTGATCAGCATTCGAGTTATGATGGACCCAAATGGCATTAAACCTTGATAATGCTCGTCTCCTACTGGAAGAAGATTTCCAAACATCAGACTAGAGTAATCCAGCTTTCGCCCAGCAGTGGCACTGGCGATGATCCACAGGTCGAGTGGCAGAACCACATCAAGATTGTAAGTTCTAGGGAAGAAGACGTGAGTGATGAAGTGATGGAAGATTCTCAACCATGGTGTCAACCAGTTGATGGGAATTGGCACGTCTGTCCCTCCTGTGGGTTCAGTGGAGAAGTTTGAGTATTCAGTGGGTAGGATGAAGTTTTGCTTCCAGAACTCTGATGGATGGGCTATATCGATTCCTTGAGATGGGAATCCTAGAATCCCATTGATAGCTCCTACTGGAATGGTCAACAGATGACCATAGACTACTGTGGAGAAACTTCTGGTGCTGACTCCTTGGCATCGAAGATTCGAGTAGAAGTACTTGACTGCACCAGGACAGGCTGGGTGAAGTGGCTGTCGGAGGAGATAATCCCATCCCAGAGCTTCTATAAGAGACATAATGTCGTACTTATAAAAGTTGAATTCACAGGGATCAATTTGGATTATGTGGTGCAATCTCCTACTCTCAAAATGCTGAAGATGACGATGGTGGTTTATTACCTCAGGCTCATGGAACATGTAGCCTGGATAAGTGTGGACCAACCCATCAAATCGAAAAGGACGAGGCAATTGATCACTCATTTTTGGTTTGCTGGATGTGTTTTGTTTGGTGTTTGCTAGGACAATGTGAGGTTTTTGGGTTGCTGGATGTGTTTTGTTTGGTGTTTGTGAGGACAGTGTGAGGAGTTGAGAACGATAGGATGCCTTAAATAAGCTCGAAGAGTAGGAGAGGAGCGGGAGAAGAGAATACGAAGAGTCTGTTTTGCCTAAACCGAGAGTAATGATTACAGAAAAGCAGAAAAGATACGCATGAGCAGAAAGGAAATATTTTGTTTAAGTATATCAAGACAAACAAAATGCCTAGATTACTACATACCCAATGACTTATTTAAATTTTTAGATCTTTGATTTGGTTAAAAGATTTTAACCCTAGTTCAGTGCATAATTGAGTAAACCTTTCACAAGATAGAGGTTTCGTGAATAGGTCGGCTAGCTGATGGTCAGTAGGTATGAATTGCAAGCATACATGGCCTGCTAGAACTAGGTCTCTTATAAAATGGTATTTTACTTCTATGTGTTTAGGTCTAGAGTGTTGTACTGGGTTTCTTGTCATACAGATTGCACTAGTATTGTCACAACAGATTGGGATGTTTTGAAATTTGAATCCATAGTCTGCTAATTGTGTTTTCATCCACATAATTTGTGCACAGCAACTTCTAGCCGCGAGATACTCTGCTTCAGCAGTTGATAGTGCAACTGCTCCTTGTTTTTTGCTAAACCAAGATACAAGTACAGGACCTAAAAATTGAATGCACCCTGAAGTACTTTTCCTATCACGTTCTCCATCTTGTCTTTCCACTCTTCTAAACAAGTTCTTATCATTCTGAGTACTTTTATCAAAGTATCGTCCAGCTGTTCTTTCTGCTTCTTTACTTCTCCTAGGTTCATAGCCCCTATTGTTAAACTGTCGAGTGGATCCATAGTTCTTTCTATCCTCAAAATCTCTTTTCATTTTTAGCATTCTATGGAATTTTCTACTGATTAGAGCAAATTCCTTTTCAAATTCTTCTCCCATTTCACATTCAGATTCACTTTCATAATCTTGTGCTTTAAAGGCTATTACTTTCTTGCGTTTATTATCTTCCTTGTTCATCTGAATAATTACCTCTTCATGACTAAGCAGAGATCCTACTAGTCTTTCAATCGACAACACATTCAAATCTTTTGCTTCTTCTATAGCAGTTCGCTTTGGAAGCCATTCTCTAGGTAAACTTCTCAAGATTTTCCTAACGAGATCCTTAGTAGCAAAGGTTTTTCCTAACCCCTTTAGTCTATTTATCAGGTCATTAAATCTTTTGTACATGCTTGTGATAGTTTCTCCTGTGAACATTTCAAAAGACTCATATTCATTCAACAGAACATCAATTCTGCTTTCTTTTACCTCAGACGTACCTTCGTGAGTGGTTTCCAGTGACTCCCAAATTTCTTTGGCTGTTTCGCACTATGCTACTTGGCTTCTTTCTTCTGGACTGAGAGCAGAAAACAGTATGTGCATTGCCCTTGAATCCTGCTGGGAAGACAGATTCTGGTCATCTTCCCCTTTTTCTTCTTCTTCATCATCCATGGGAATTGGCCCATTCTTGACAATAGCCCATAGTCCCCCATCAATTCCTCGAAGATATATTCTCATCCTTTTCTTCCACACCGTGTAGTCCGTGCCATCAAACCATGGTGGATTTGTGTTTGCTGAGTAGGATCCGGAAGCTGATTGTGTTCCTGCCATTCTTGTGATCGTCTTTGGCGAAGCTTTAATCCCTCAAAGACCCAGCTCTGATACCAATTGTTGAATTTAGGAATGGGAAAAATCTCTCTTGGACTCAAATATTCAATCACTCTTGCTCTCAATCTCTATGTATGAAAAGGATAATCTATTGATTGAGGAAGAAGATTACAAAGGGAAACGAATTACACCAAGACACTAGGTTGAGCCAAACTGAGTTGGCCCTTTGACAAACTAAACAACAAGAACTCTGCTCTTCCCAAATCTAATTCACCCAGCACCTTGCACTGTGAATTAGATAACTCGAAGAGACTGTAATTGGACCAAAGGAAGACAAATACGCTCTCTGCTATTTTCTTCTACAACACTCGGTCAAGTTCTAATTTTGAGGGAGAAGGCTATTTATACAGAGATGCACGAGATGACCGTTGGCGGATCCATGGACGCTCCTCTGAAGACTTCATCATAGCACTCCTGGAGTCGGTGATCTCTTGAGTGAGATCTCCAATTTTGGTTTGCTACGCTTTCTGAGAATTGCATAGGTGGGAGGCTAGGGTTGTGCAGCTCGATGTCTTTCCTTCTCTGGATGAAGACTTGGAAGGACGATTCCTCTGCTGAAGGTTCGTTGGAGGTCAGACGACGTCGTGTGGTCATGCTGGCGAGAGGTAGTGAAAACGACGACTTTTGGATTTCTTGACAGGAACGCCATCCCATTCTTCAATTTCTCCACCCACCATGTCTGCCGGTCCAAGGATTGCATTGAAGTCTCCTATTAAACACCATGGGTGGGTCACATAGTCGACCAACCTGAGAATTTCCTGCCATAGGTCTCATATATCAGATGTGTTCGAGGATTAGATCTTCGAGCACACCCCATATAGATCATTTGGCTCCAATCGCACAAAGATGTGACGAGGAGATCTTGCTTCCTCCAAGATACCCATATGCCACCTGAGAAACCAATGCCATCTACCACCAGTACCCCCATCGAAGCCAGTTCGGGATATGACTCGTCGAGTTGTGTCGCCACTGATCCGAGGTTCCACGATAAAAACCATATCCGGTTTGTGAGTCCCTACAAAAGTAGACAAGTACTCCGTAAACAAATCACCACATATCCCTTGGTAGTTCCACGCTAATATATTCAACATACTGATAAATAAAAAAGGGGGGAAACACCAAAGCAGAAGCACGGGAAGGGTACTTCCCTACAAGTCGGTGGAACCGACTAAGAGTTCAGCTAAGACCCGGTGGAGGGTGTTGTAGGGATGGCAATTTACCCACCCATGGGTAATTTTGCCCAAACCCAAGTAGACCCATTTATTATGGGTAGGGTTTGGGTGATGTGTGTATGGGTTTGGGGTTTGTATATGGGTTTGGGTTAGATATGGATATTATCTAAATGGGTATGGGTTGGATATGGATATCCATTTACTTGAGGGTGTTTTAACTACACATGCAAAAATTGGACCTATTTGTAAAACTTGAAAAGTTTAGGTACCAAAATGTAAGACCAAAAAAATTTAGGTACCAAAACGTAATTTTCCATAGATATTTTGAAGACTTATATGCAAAAAAATTAAATTTAGGTACTAAATATGCATATCTATTAAATTTAGGTACCAAACTGTAATTTGTATTTGGGCATGGGTACAAACCCAAATCCATTTGTTATAAACCCAACCCAACCCAAAGTAAATGGTTATTGGTACAAACCCATCAAACTTTACCCATATCCATATCTTTGGATTTCATACCCAACCCAATTGGGTTGGATAGTAAAATACCCATGGGTATGGGCAAAATTGCCATCCCTAGGGTGTTGTAGCCCTCCGATTCAAATTCGTCGTCTTGGCATTCTTAACGATTTCCTTCTCTGTAGTAGGGGTAGTGGTACCCGGTGGCTGCCATGTGTGTGTGAGTGGGCGAACACCCTTTCCACCCTTCGCAGCCAAAGAATTTTGGTGATCTGACTTCTCCTTGGGAGTTGGGACGGATACTCTTTTCTATGTTATTGGCATTTGAAGCTGCATTTTTAGGAATTGCCAGGGTTTGTTTCCGTCTACTCGAGCTTCCCGAGCAGGCACGTTCACTCTCTTAGCCGGTCCCTAACAAGATTACTTGGAGGCTTGTTCATTTTTCTCCACACCAACATACGGGGTAGAGGTCTGGGTCGGTGCTTTGGTCACTCTTTCCGAGGATATTGTATCAGATGCAGGTGATGGTTCACGCTGGGTCTTAGTTTCCTCACTAGCCTTGGCATTTGTTGCTCTATCTTCCATTTCTGTATCCCAAGCCGGAGCCATTGTCTTGAGCCTAGTGGTATCATCCAGACTCTCCACCTCGGCACCTCCTATGTGTTTAGAATGCTGAAACGCTAGCCACTGGAACTGGGATTATTCCTCAAGTCACCGTGGGCCTTGTCTTGCTTCTTCGCATTTTTCTTCCGTGGTTTAGCCGTTATCCACTCTCAGTAAACAGGGGCTGGCTCGGCTGTTGGAGGTGGCCCACAGCTTGTCTCCACGGGCGTGGTCGATGGTTTGAAAAGCGTAGGGCAAGTTGTTTTGGCATGGCCATAGTGACCACACTCTGTGCAAATATTGAACAACATCTCAAACTCCACGTAATACACAATACCCTCAATCTTTTATTAAGATAGGAAAGGTTTGGTGAGATCAACCTCAACACAAACTTAAGCATACTGAATACGATCACCATTTTGAGTAGCTCGGTCCACGCGGATCGGCTTACCAATACGAGAAGCGATTCGTTCAACCACTTTCTTGTTTATGAATTCACGAGGAAACCCGGGAGTTTCGCCTAGACCATGGTGGAGGCCACCTCAGCCATTTTGGCGTTAAAATTTTGGCGCCAAGGGCGCACAATGAGGCAGTATTCCCCAATCTTCCATGGTCCTCCTACCGCTGCTTGTTCATAGTCCATCTGGCTCGTGAATCTCACAACATAGAATCCATAGGTCAGGCTAGAGATCTGCAGCGTGCCGCACTTTGCCCAAATGGTGTGTTGCCGGCGTGAGATCACTAGAAAGAGGGCGGTTCTTCCCAAGACTTTAACGATGAGGGTTGACCTCCATTTGCGCCGCCAGCGCAGCTTCTCCATTGCTTTGAACGGCATGGTGGGGCAGTGAGGGTCGTCATCTTCAGGGACTTCATCGTCCGGCTCGTCCTCTCTCATGGCCTATGCGACATCCTCCGAATCAGACTCGGCTTATTGGTATTCCCAAAGGTATAAGGCTGCTGGGGGCGAAGTCCTATTGGCATACTTGTAATCTTAGTCAAATTACTTATGATTTTCCTTTTATTATATTATATTTTAGTTCGATTGAGACTGATATGAGTAATTTTGCTTGGTCTCGGCAAGTTCCATGATAAAGATGAAATGGAAAATTACTCTATGGAGAGATGTAAGAACGTCATGCTCGGAGAAGACATCGCCAAAACGACAATGGGAATCTACTCTTGGCAGCTAATCAGTACTCTGAGGTTGAGAAATCGAGCTCCATAGACTTCAAATCGTTCCAATTCTTGCCCAAGGGTTTCTATTCATCACTCTCTCTATGGTTCTTTTTCTGCCTTTAGAACTCAGAAAATCCGGATACTTTGCCATTTTCCCAAGCAGCTCTTTTATAAGCTGAGAATCAACGTGTTACGACCTGAGTTACGGCTGTAACTTGGCTTGCCCGCCAGTAACACTCCAGAAAACAATGTCGTTGCTTCACTCCGTAAACCAAGAGTTACGCCTTCTTTGGAGGAGTTACGGCCTCGAATGTAATTTGAAGAGGGAGACCGTAACTCCAAAAACATCTCTGAAACTGATGTCGTCGCTACCCAGGAGTTACGGGTGGAAAGGCTGAGTTATGGCCAAGACTGTCACTTCAAAGGTCTGGCCATAACTCCAAAAAGCTTTCTGGAACCTTACATTCTCCACTCGCCAGTTACGGCTCCTTGAGGGAAGTTACGGGCCAGACCGTAACTTGCAAGGTCTGGTCGTAACTCATAGATGCATCACTGCCCGTTCACTTCAAAATGTCCCGAAACACGCTCCTCTGCGCCCGTTCACGCACTAAGACCTGAAACATCATAAACTAAAACGCATAAGCGTAAAACAGGCCACGAGAGCGATAAACCAGACTCAAACGATCAAGAACAGATGGGAAAAACATGTTTGATTATAGTGTTATCAGGCTTCGCTAGCAAGGGAACATAAGCTATATGCTTTATATGATAGTAATATAGGCCATATAGCGCCTTCCAAAATGTTGTGGTATCCATGTGTGATATGTTCTAGTAATTAGAAAAGAGGCAAGCGAGATTTGTGATATTATAATTTATAAGAGCAAGAATAAATTTATTTGACGGCTTCAGTGAAGTTGGTCATATCTGGAGGTGGCAAATGGATTGATTCATGGATAAGTGGATTGGATTGTTTGATCCATGGATCAAATGGACTGGATCAAATGGATTAATGGATCCATGGATTGGATAAAGTGGATTGATGGATTATCCATTAATCCAAATGACATTTAAATCATTGAATCAAGATGTCAAATTTGAAAACTTTATATACTGCAACTTGATAATAAATATTTTAGGTACCAAACTGTATATTTTCCATGATATTTTATTTTCGCAGATGAGAGAAACAGTCATCGCCGGCGACAAGAGTCTGCCGGCGACACCTCCAGCCTCCAGGTCCCTCCCAACTGGACAAGCGGCCGAATCTGGGGCCGAACGGCGCTGGCAGAATCCCTCCCGCAACCCTCCTCGAGCTCACACTCAACGTGATTGTCGTTGATGTCGCTGAACTCCTGGTTGGCGAAGACGTCGAACTCGACGCCGAAGATGCGGGTGCTGGGATCGTTGTCGATGGTGCGATTGAGGAAGCCCAGGTTCTGAGAAGAGGAAGCCCCCTCGATTCCGGCGAAGGGGACGAACAGGAAGACCAATCCGTGGCCCGGGAGGGTGTTTCTGTACGGCGCCATGGCGAAGATGAAGGAGGTGGAGAAGGGGTTGACATAGGAGGAATTGGGGGTTTTGGTGCGGATTCTCTGCGGGTAGAGAGCGCGGCCGATGGTGAATGTGGTGGAGTTGGTGAGGGTGAGGACTCGAGATTCGACGGCGGCGGATCCGTAGAGGAAGAGGCTGGAGGAGGAGTTGGTGGGGGTGAAGCTGTTGAAGAGGAAGGGGAGGGTGTGAAGCGGCCGGCGGTGGTTCATTGCGGCGGCGGGGAAATGGGTGGCGGTGGCGGCGGTTGTTTCATTTGGGGGATGGAGGAGATGGATGATAAGGTGGGGAAATGGAGAAGGCCAGAAGGGGAAAGGGAGAGTTAACCAGTTAGAGAGGAGGATCCTGATGATTGAAGCAAGCCAGAAAACCTTTGTTTCTATGTACTTCTTAGTTTCCTGTGTTTGTATTAGCTTTTCTTACCAGAAGTAAAACCTCTGTTAGCTTGTAATGTATGCTCTCAAGGAAACTAGTCTAGCATTTCTTATTCTCATTCCCTCATAATAGTAGTAACATGACAAATTACAGCCCCAAAAAGCCACAGTGCTCTTAAGAAACAAGTAGAGATTAACATGAAAAACACATCAGATGAGATATTCTGAAACAAGGACTAACCAAAATTACAAAAACTTGACTACCCAAGTCACCATGACAGATTTGCTAAGATGCCTGCTCAAGTTGCAAACTCCAGGGCCTGTGATCTAACTTGAACAGGGTAATCAGCTATACAAGAACCTTTTCATCATCAACAATACTCAATCGGGTTCATAACTCAATCAGAAAACATTCAGCATTACATCTTTGCATCAGGCAAACAAAACTCAATCGGGTTCATTACATCTTTGCATCAGGCAAACAAAACTCAATCGGGTTCATAACTCAATCAGAAAACATTCAGCATTACATCTTTTCAATCATTCATCAGAGATAGGAGTATAATTAGCAGCCATCGAGGATGTTCCAATAGCCTTTGAAATCTTCACCTCAAGCCCATTATCACGATCATCACCTGCATATCATAAGATTCTAATGTTACTTAAAGTTTCCTTAGATTGAACCATATCATATAAAATATATTCTTAATTAGCTTATCACAAGAAGTCCACAAGTCACAAGTCAAACAAAGCCTGCCAGGAACCTTGCTCAAGATAGTTTTCAATTTTTCCTTTTCCCTCTTATGAATCTTCAAACAATGTGACTTAGCAGTGTTCCGAGTAAATGACTTAAAATCATCATTCAAGTAGGCCATCACATCCTGAAGTCCACCATGCTCAACCATTGCAAATTCATACCCATGTTTTATGATAGCCATAGCCATTAGCTCCTTAAATCTATTTTGATCTATTGCTTTTGAGCTTCCAACATTCGACACTGGCACTTCAATTGCACGTCCAATACACTTAAAACTATGACGAGTGAGATTAGAAATACCTTTACCAACCACATAAAGCTTGGGACAGTTTTTGCACTGTGCTCTTGATATATTATCTGCAAACTGATTCCCAGGGATAAAAGTAAATGTCTCCCATGCCTTAGAAGTTCTTTGTCGCTTTCGTTGAACACTTGTTCGAACCGTAGACGTCGACATTGCTGCAAAATGAGCCTCATCTCCAGAACTACCACCATCATCATTTCCCATAACATTCATTTGTTGACTAGACATCCTGAAATAGCATGTTGCCCAGATACGTGGTCACAAACTCAGCAGCAAGTAAGCAACCAATAAGTATATACAAGCAGCGGGATGGAAAAAATGGAGAAGATGAGCAATGAATAATGTGCCAAAGACAGGGAAATCAGAGAAGGAGAAGAGCCAAATCTGACATAAAATTCCCAACCGAAGGATTTCGATTTGTGCCTCTAGAACAAAGCTGTCAAGAAATCGATCCAATTCAGATCTACTCTTGCAGCCGAAAGAGGAGGCAACGAAGACAAACATACCCAGTAATTCAAAAGAAGAAATAACGAAAGAGAGCTGAAGAATTCAGGCTGTGAGAAAGATAATCGAAGGAACAGAACAATGAATGAATTTTAGGGATAGAGGACGACTGATACCTATATATAGAGTTAAGATTAAGCGGGAGAACTGAACTAACCCTGCGCCGACGCAAGTTCACTGCAAGTCTGCAAGAATTCACAAAATCAGAAATTCCAATGGTGAAACAATGGGGAAGAGGTTCGATTAGCAAGTACCTGTTCAACCTTTGAGACGGCGGAGCGGAGAAGCAACGAACAAAATTTCAGTTCGTGGGTTTGGGCGAATGGAGTGATTAACGTTCCTTGATGGAGCTGGCCGAGAAATGATGGAGAGGAAGGCGAGTTTCTGACCTTCGTGAAGGAGGCGACGAGGTGGGTCTGGATAGGAGGCGGCGCGAACAGTGTTGTCTGGAATAGGAAGCGACGAGGTGGGTGAGAGAGGGTGAGAGAGGCGGCGAGGTCGCAGTGGTTTTTGGAGGCGACGACTGACGAGGTGGGTTCAAGAGGGGGAGAGAGGCGGCGACGCGGTCGTCGTGGTAGGCGGGGGAGGAGGGGAGGGCGAGGGCGGGGGCTTGGATTCGGAATTCGTCGAGGGTGAAGGAAGGGGCGCGGCGGGCGAGGGTGGAGCTGATGTAGTCGATGAATCGCTCTCGCTTCTCCTCCTCTTGTCCGACTCCGCCGCGGCCGGCGTCGGAATGGTGGAAGGAAAGAGAAGGGGTGGAATTCCAGGCGGAGTAGAATCGGTTGGAGAGGATGCAGAGTTGGGAGACGGTTTTGGGAGGGAGGAGGGGAGGGCACAGCAGCTCGCCGGAATCACTCCCTGGCCCCTGCCCACCACGGCTCCGACTGCTTCAGGGCTCAGGCTCCGACTGTTTTGTTTTGATTTTTGGTATAGGTTAGTGATTTAGTGGATATCCATGAATCCAATCCATTTATCCATGGATTAAATGGATTTGGACTAAATGGATTTGGATCAATTTAAATGGATTTGGATCAATTTAAATGGATTGGACTGGATTGGACTAATGGATTGGATCAAGATTGCCAGCTCTAGTCATATCTATTGATGACTATAGGAAGTAGTTCATAGGCATAGATTGGCTACTCAAGTCCATTGAGTGATTCAGGAAATGCAGTACATCTAGATCATTCTTATGTCATAGTGTTTGTTGAGGACAAATTTATTCTCAAAATAAAGCACTTAATAATAAACATGAAATCCATAGAGCCAGAGCGAGCACATCATGAAGTACAAAAGTACGAAACTCACTGGTTTGACCTGAGTTCCGAAGGTTTTGTGATTTTTCGAATATACTCCATCCACAGCTACACAACTTATAAAAGCAATGCCAAGCCTATAAGCCCCTTCGGGATATGATTAACATGCAGTTCAATCATAGAAGTTGTCTTCTTTTCCAGTATTCTCTGCATTGCGAGCAAAAATAGTAAATCACTAATTAAAACAACTTCATGAATTAAAAACCCCAAACTTCAAAATTACATTACAGCAAACAATATAAGGAAAACCAACATAGTTACACTATGAAAAAATCAAAACAACGGAGAAGCAGAACATAAGGAAAGGACTTGATGCCAGCAGTGGAGCAGAGAGAGGTGTTTTTCTTCTAGAGCGAGGGAGAAATCAAATTGAGAGTGAGAGATGAGGATCAAACCAATGAGTAGTTGTTAAAGAGAGAACATAAACATCAAGAGATGAGAAACTAACCTAGGTTCCGGTATTCCTTTCCAACCACAAAATTAATTGTCATATGAAGTTCCCCTGCCAGCTGAAATATCTATGAAACCTCTAAAATAGCTTGATTGATTCAGAGCATACGAAGACTGCATATAAGCACCAACACTCATGCTAAACGAATTCCATTAGGATACAAATGGATGGTTGAATTAGGTATGGAATCCGTTAAATAAGCAATTCGTTCTGAAAGGTAATTAAACTAATTCAAACACCTGCACCTACATTACATAAACAGTAAAGAACACCCAAAATAAGCAACTCTAAACATAAATTCTAATACATGCTCTTGGCTGCTAACTCAAAAGAAAATGAATAAGGAGAAGGCAAGTTTGGGTTTCGATGACATAGAATGTGAAGTTTCACTGCAAGTCCACTAGTGTTTTATGGATGCTACTTGTGCATATAGATACATATAGTTACGTTGTTACTGATGCATCCAAGTGCATGTTGGAAACAACTCCATCTTACTGGGTTTGTGATAGGTGATATGATGCATGTACACCGAGAGCAGTAGCTGCAAAAAATCCATGTAATACCAATACTAAATCGATTCAAACCCATCGGTTTCCATGAGGATTAAGAGTCTAAGAAGATGAATGATGAAACCAAACTGAATAACAAACCAAACGGAAACCCAATTAAAAAGAAGTAACCCGTCAAATGAAAGAAAAAAGATTAAAAAAAATAATTAAAGAGAACTTACAGTTCATATGATGATAGAGATCTATGGTTTCTTCTTCCACCTCATCGACTGTGAGAGAGAGGCAGGAAGAGAAAAGCCGATGGGAATCAAACAAACACAAAGAAAAACATTTTTCCTTCTCGATGGCTCCAAATGACAGCCCCTGCAATCTCATTCACCGCCCACATATCTCATTAGCAATGCCATCACAGAATCTAGAAAATCTCGTTGCCGCTCTAGTATTTGACACATGTAATCTCTGCATAGATTACCAGCCTCGTCGTTGCTATCGATCCACCACTATCGTCCATCTCGTTGATGGCAGCTAGCTCCAGGTCATCACAGTGCCTCACTAACATCTCCATCGTCGTCATCGTCGTTGTACTCTCGGCGCCCGACTCTGCTCTATACCGTCGGCGCTGCACCCCTAAACCACCTCCGCCACCTCTCCATCATCGTCGCCACCGCCGGGACGCCACTATAGACCCGTAGGCCGTAGGTAATCTTCCTCCTCACAACTTGCTTCTTCTTGAAGAGAGTAGTGGGTTGTTTTGTTCCTTTCTTCTTCAAGTGACAAGGAGGTTGGGTGAGTGAAAGAGATACAGAGAAAGATGGAAGAGGAGAAGGGGAGAGAGGGCTTCGTGTGGCTGGGAAGAGGGGAAGAAGGAAAGCAATAAAAAAACAAAATGACCCTAAAAAATTCGTTTAGTTACGAAATGATCACCCATTGGGTGAAACCTATCCCTTCGTTCTTACTTCTGATTGATCCTGGCCTGTTAAGAAGAAAAGTGTAGCCGTTTTGATCCGGTTCTTTTAACAAAATCCACACTCGATCCAAACCGTTTATTACTCAAGTGGGTAAAATTCGTTCTCAACCTAAAATTCGTCAACTCCGGGTTAAACTCACTTTGACCGGGTCGAATTAGGTGCACAATTCATTAATTACAAAAGCGGGTAAAACTTGACCGGTCCTAAATTCATCAACACTGGATTGAACTCGTTTTAACCGTTTTGATAAAGCGCGACAAATTCTTAACAAAATCCACACCCGGCCCAATTTGTTTATTACAAAAGAGGATAAAATTCATTCCCGGTCACACCAGGTTCAACTCGCTTTGACCAGGTCGAATTAGAAAAGCGTCTAAAACCCGGTTTCGCAGCAACACTATTCAACATCAAGTCCGCTTCACTCAACAAAATCCATAGCCAGCTCAATCCCGTAATTAGAAAAAAAATGTACAACTCGTTGTCGACACAAAACTCGTCAACACCGCATTTTGACAACCTTTGGATAGATAGCATAAAAGAATTAGAAAAAATATAAAATATAAACTGAACCTATGGTTACTTATAAAGTGTCACATGTTAGATGAACAAAAAGGAAAGAATAATCAATAGATCATTAGGAGAAGAAAAAGGTACCTAGCATGAAGGCAAAACAAAGGTAGTCAAACACAATAAAGCCAATAAATCGTAAAATCCGGCATAAAAAAACCCAAAAGCCATTTGCAACCCTAATACAACAGATAAAAGGCGGTGGAACGACTGCAAGCGGCCACATAAAACAAATCCACGATAAAAAATAGTACACAATAGATTACTAAATCCGGCATAAAAAACCAAAAACCAATTGCAACACCGACACAACAAAGAAAAGGTGATGAAACGACTCCAAGCGGCTACACAAAATAAATCCAAGCACTCATTTGCGAGACCGGGGTAAAAACCAAGCAAACGCTAAACTCGTAAAAACCATCTTCAAGTCCGACACAACAGGAAAAAATGTTCCAACGACTCTAAGCGTGGTTAATAAGCGAAGGAAAGATCGTTAAGATAAGGAAAAAGGTACCAACCACGAAGGGAAAATAATAAAAAGGGTGAGCATAACCCCACATAAACCCAAAATCATAAGAACCAAAATCATTTGCAAGCCCGACATCACGGGGAAAACGGGTAAACGACTGTAAACGCGATCGATATGCGAAGGGAAAAATAATAAAAAGATAATTTTGGCAAGAAAATTGTATTAATCATTAAGGGCGAATAGTGACACTCCGACTTTAACAGGGTTGAATACTTGAATTATGTCGAATATTCATTTATTTGAGTTCAATTGTCATAAGCTAATTAATTAAAATTTTAATGGCACAAAAACTCTTCTAAGCTATGGCTAATTACAAAAGGGCCGCCCCTTGTGATGTGAGTCTATAAAATAGTGTTTTAGAACTTGTTCTTTTAAAAAGTTATTTTTTTTCTTTATCTCGATCGCCTGACACTAAAATCCTTACTCTTCCCCTCCTTGGAGCTGATGAAACGAAGAAACCCGGAGACTCTGGTATCCATGAATCCTCCAAATCTTCACCGACATGCCATTGCCAATCCTTAGTGTCAGTACACCAACTAGAAACTCTTGTACATTCATTAGACTGCCCACGAGCTAGCTCACGAATTGACCTTAACAAGCAATCAAGTCGAACTGACTCATAAGGCCAACTCATGATATTCGGAGGCTCTATTCGAAAATTTAAAATGTGACCCTAAAATATTTTCTTTGCAAAATTATTATAAATAATAAAAAATAAAAAATACATAAGTTCAGAAAATAATTACAAAAGAAATTATATCATATATAATTGTTTAAAAAGTAACAATAGTCTAGCATCATCGTTTAAAATTTATTAAATAGTAACAAATGCCTCTATAGGAGCAATGGTAACGGAACAATGTCCCAATGATAGGGTTGCCATTTTCTCGTTGGTATTTGGCAATGGTTGAATCTTAGGGCCTCTCTTCCATGGATCTTGGCTATCTTGGGCTGAATTTTGACATAATTAATTAGAACAAATATGACACATTAAAAGACTAACTAATTCATTCACTTTCTTTTAACTTTGGCCCATTAAGGCTAACTAATCCATTCAATTTCTTTTAATTTTGGCCATATATCCTTCAGCCCATATAAACGAACTAAATGGTGAGACCATTGAAATTGTGATGCCTGTGTTGTGGGTTTGACCAACACAGGGTCTGGGTCGAGCCCGCTGACTCACGAACCTTGCGAGCCGAACAAATTTTTCTCAATCCGAACGTCGAGCACTCGTGAACATGTTGCCTCATTTGCAGCCTAGGAACATTCAAAAGCCAAGGAAGCAAAGGAATAAATTAAATTAACAGTCGCCCTAAAATTCCATTTATTTTCCTATTGATGTCTGTAGTGCATTAGACGATACAATCTTTTGATTTTTTGGTCTTATTGATGGACGCCACAGCCGGATACATTATGATGTCTGTTTCCGCAGGCTATTGACCTCTATTACTAAAATGACAATGAAAATAAACCTTGTGAGACAATATATATAGCGAAGCTCCACTCACCCTCTTCCATCACACTACAAAGAAAATATTTGCATACTCCTATTAACTCCACCTACACCAAGATGTACCCTAATCCCCAACAACAAACGATGAAGAACAGTGTGATGATCATCTTCGAAAACATCCTCATCGTTGCTATCTTCGCTTCCCTTTTCATGTATCTCGCAAACAATAAAAGCCCACATCAATCACTTGCATCACCGTCGAACTTAATGGGATGTCATGCCTTCCATACGCTGAAGGCGACAAGCACACAATCGACCCCAAGTGCAGCACTGGTCTCCAAAATCTCGTAACAACTGCAACCTCTAAAGACGACAAGGTGACACCGTTGGAAGATGCTTACCAGAAGTTTCTTGCTATCCAGGACAAGTATATGAAAGCGATTCCAAACATATGCAACGTTACGGTTCCTTTCTCTCTCTCAAAGGATATGAAATGTGACAAGTAAGCTGAATCACCAACACCGGCTCCCTAAAATTGTTATAATACTTGAATATTTCATAACTTTATTTAATGAATTCTATCGTGAGAATATTCACCTGCTCCATGAATTAATCTAATATTATTTTATTCTTGATGTTTTGTATTGCAACATCACACAAATCACCATCACCTATTAGAGCCACTTCCACAAGCTTGTGGATATATTGTGAGATAACGAATCCATCAACAACATCTACAAGGTTGCTAAGCTTTACAATTACTTCGAAATATATGTATATGTTTGATGATACTATATATTGTATCCACTCCAGGTCGGCGAAGCAGCTAAGCTAGTCCAACTTCTTGAGCAGCCGAGATATTGAACAACGAACGAACATTTGATTGAATTCCTTGCCAAACCCTGGGATGAGAGGGAAGGTCGATTTTACTCGAATCCTGGACCTGATCTTTAATCCTACACCGGTTAATGACGCGATGGGAGAAGTTTTTTTTTTTTTTTATTTCACAATGCTGGCCCAGTCGAGGCTCGTCCATGCCCAATCCCAATGGACAAACCTTCGATCCGCCCCTAGCTCTATAATCCACCCGTCTTCCCCAGTCCCGGAAAACCCTCCTCTCCTGGGCCTAGCCTAGCCCTCTCTCATTTCTCCTTTGTTTGCTTCCTTGTCTCGTCTGTCCTTCTTTGCCCTCAGCCTGTCTTTGAGCTCTATCCCGCCCTTCCTTTGGCTTACTAGCTAGAAGGCGAAGAGCGCACAGCGCAATAAGGTAAGGTATAGGAACGATTGACGCCGAGAAAGACTAAAGACGGGAGAGCACGCACAGACATCCTCGGGAAAAGCACTAATGAACTACGCCATCCCTGACACTTATGCGGTGAGATACCAACCATCCGCTATCGCCCACCCCAAAACCACTTTTTTCTACCATCAAATGTACGAAACAAGTGTCTCGTTTCCCTACAACATGCATATTTCGTTATAAGATACTCTTTTTTGTTTTATCCATTTCTAGTCCACCCCTTATTGGGTCATGTATGTTCAAGATATTTATCTGTATACCATTTGTAAGAAAATCATATTGATTGTGTCGAGATACATGTCTACAATAACTTAGTTTCTATCCTCTTTTGTTAATACAGAACTTCAAAAGTCTCAGTGTATCATGATTTTATCTAGTATGAACCTAAAAAAACATACTTGAACCTGAAAAAATCAAATATTGTGGGTTTTTTGGGATGTCTGGCGGGTTTTGAATACCCTCCATCTACTGGGTTAAAACTCCAAGGGTCGGGCTTCACGTGTGAGGTGATGGGATTTGTTTACGGAAGTGGCGAGTTTCGGATACCCTCCATCCTTACCCCGCTATCTTCTTCAGAATACCCCCCAAGCCATGTATTTTCTCCATCTAACATTAGAATCTGCAGTCGTTGGAGAATGATGATATCTTATTTGTATCGAGAAATTGATCATTCATCTATTAAAATCGTCTCATCCTTGGAACGTTACAAGGGGTTCAACTCTCTTTTTTTTTTTTTGAACGGATCTATCATAAACAGCACTAAAGAAATAGCGCAATTGTGACCTCTATTACTAAAATGAAAAAGAAGACAAACCCTGTGAGACTATATATATAGCGAAGCTCCACTCACCCTCTTCCACACAGCGCAAAGAAAGCATTTGCATACTCCTATTAACTCCACCTCTACACCAAGATATACCCTTATCCCCAAAAACAAACGATGAAGAACAGCGTGATGATCATCTTCCCAAACATCCTCATCGTTGCTATCTCCGCTTCCCTTTTCATGTATCTCGCAGACAGTAGAAACCCCGCATCAATCACTTGCAGCAATGTCGAACTTAATGCGATGCCATGCCTTCCATACGCCGAAGGCGACAAGCCCACAATTGACCCCAAGTGCTGCACTGGTCTCCAAAATCTCGTAGCAACTGCAACCTCCAAAGATGACAAGGTGACAACATGTCATTGCTTGGAAGATGCTTTCCAGAAGTTTCATGCTATCCAGGACAAGTATATGAAAGCGATTCCAAACCTATGCAACGTTACAGTTCCTTTTCCTCTCTCAAAGGATATGAAATATGACAAGTAAGCAGAATCACTACCTAACACCAACTCTCTAAAATTGCAATAATGCTTGAAAAATATTTAGTAAATTCTATTCACGAATATTGATCTAACATTACTTTATTCTCATGTTTTTACCGCAACATTACACAAATCACCACCACCTATTAGAGCCACATCCAAAAGTTGAATGTATTTCGAGTGAAAAAATCGAAGTACTTGTATATGTTCGATGATACTATATATTGTATACGTAAAATATTGTTCTCACATTACTTTATTTTCATGTTCGAAGTAACTCATTTTCCTACAACCTACATATTTAGTTATACTATACTTTTCTCTATTTTATCCATTTATAGTTGGTCCCTTATCTGGGTTGTGTATGTTAAAGATAACTATATATATATATGTATACCATTTATAAGAAAATCGTACTAAATATGTCACAATGCATGTTTCAAATAAATTAGTTTTTTTTTTTCCGGTAATTATCGACCTTTGCATTAAGAACCGCCTGGAAACCAGGATCCGCAAAAAAACTAGGAGAAACAGACCTGCTCCACTGATCCTTTTATAATAGTAAATCAGAAACAACTAAGCTATATATAAAAAAGTTAATAGACAGCTGAAATGAGGAATCAACCTAACTTCTGTAAGGAAAGTAGTGTTTCCCGTAACATAGTAGTTAAAATCGTCAACTAACTATTGTGTTAACAATCTGGACTCGGACTTCTTACCCTGTGGAACGATTAGCTCCGGATTCCTGCTCTAGGGTTTCGTCAGCGATGAGTGCGCCTGCGTCGGGGGGGCTTCCCCCGGACGCCGGCCAGGGAGATCAACCCACAGGCGGCCGCCGGTCGCCACCCATCTCTTCCTCTCCCAATGCGAAGGGCAACAGAGAAGCCCAACAAACCAAAAAAACGGCCTAAGTCAATGAACTTGAACCCGCTCTTCTAAACCAAGGGAGCGGCGGAGAACCATAGTCACCAGATGGAGGATGTGGAATTCCAGGAAGCCGAGCACCCACAAAAGACGGCTTGGAGTAAGGACCAGGGACGATCCTTTAGCGACGTTCTCCTGCAGGAGAACTGGTATGTTGCGGAGTCTGATTCCGAAGATGTTGCTGAGGCTATGCGAGAAGACGACCTCGACGACGAGGTCCCGGAGGATGACGATCCTCACTGCCCTACGATCGCGTTCGCGGTTATGGAGAAGCAACGGTGGCGACAGGAATGGCGATCAGCCCTCATTGTCAAGGTGCTAGGGCGTACGTTCCCGGTGATTTCAAAACGGCTTGAGTCATTGTGGGCAAAAACCGGAATCCTAGAGATCTCGAGCCTCTCCTACGGATTCTATGCAGTCCGGTTTACTAGCCAAGTGGATTATAAGCGAGCTGCGGCTGGAGGGCCATGGATGATTGGAGAGTACTATATCACCGTTCGTCTGTGGAGAAGAAACTTCAAACCCAAGCTTGCTGAGGTGGCCTCGACAATGGTTTGGGCCAAGTTACCTGATCTGCCTAGAGAGTTTATCAATAGGGAAGCGGTAGAGCGTATCGCATCCAGAATTGGGGGACCTATCAGGGTCGATCGTGCTACTTAGACGGGAGATCGGGGACGGTTCGCTAGAGTTAGCGTGGAGGTTGATCTGACGAAGCCTCTCCTATCCCAGTATAAGATCGAAGGTATCACCTATTATGTTGAATTTGAGGGATTGCACAATATTTGTACAGAGTGTGGGCGCTACGGGCACTCCAAGAAGACATGTCCGACTGTTTCCAGGCACCTCCCATGGAGGAAATGAGTCAACCGCCACCAGCCCCTGCACCAGCACCAATTTATGGAGAGTGGATGATGGCGAAGCCGCGTTCCCGCAACCAGAAGAAGAAAACGTCACCGACGCAAGCAGACGTAGAGAAGCCCATGGGGGGACCAGTCAACAAGAACGTGCAAGGAACAGACATGGAGTCGGGGTCACGGTTTCAGGTCTTAGCTTCGGAAGGCATTACGTCGGATACCCTCGACACCGCGGGCATAGCGGATATGGAGGTACAAGTTAACCTCGTTGAAGGTGCTGATGTGCTCCCTTCCTTGCAACCCAGTCGCCAAATCCCGACCCTAACACCACAGGAGCAAGGTACGCTTTATACGGTACCTAGCCATGCACGCCATGCATCCCCAGTTGTGCAAGGGGGATCCTCGCTTACTAAGGACAAGGAGGCCCTAGTCAATGTCCCGGTGCAGCTCGCGGTCGAGACAAGCAAATTAGCTCAACCCAGCGGCCAGCATGCTGCGACACCTACTTATACCCAGGTTAGCGGTAAGCAACATAGCCTTGTTCACCCTGGCCAGGACAAAAGCCATAAAACCAAGGCTCCGACACCACCGAATCAATTAGCTAAAGGCAAGGGGAGGAAATCGGACTTACCTAAGGGGAGCTCCGTGCAACCTCCAGGACAACCCACTGCTCAAATGCAGCCGAATGAAAAAGGGGCCAAAGGCCAAACCGAGAACGGGAAGCCTCCCGCTCTCTGAGCTCTCCGGACAGTTATTTCGCGGCGGCTGCCGTTAGTAGGGAAGTCTTTTCCTGGTTTCTTTGAGTTTCTTTCTCAAGTTTTCTTTATGATTGATATTCTATCTTGGAACTGCCAGGGGGCAGGTAACGACCTTTTTATTCCGCAATTGTTGTCTATTTGTCAGGTAAACAAGCCTGACATGGTTATCATTGTAGAGTCGCGGATTAGCGGAACTGCAGCTTAGTCTGTTATTGCTCGGACGGGGTTCGACGGAGCCATAGTAGTGGATGCAGCGGGGTTCGCAGGAGGGATCTGGGTTCTTTGGAACAAAGCCAACATGAATGTTACTTCCCTCTGTGAATGGGAGCAGATGGTTCATGTGAGGTGCTCCAGGAGAGGACCTAGGGAACAAGATGTCCTAGTCTCTGCAATTTATGGTAGTCCCAATGCCGGGAACCGACAATCGCTTTGGATGGAGATCAGAAGGTTGGCCACACAAGCTAGCTTTCCTTGGATTTTAATCGGGGATTTCAACTCTATTCTGAGACCTGCGGATAGAATGGGAGGGGCGGGTTTCCAAGAGGCTCGAGTACAACAGTTTAGACGATGTATTGATGAATGCCAGTTACATGAAGTGGGGTTTACAGGTCCAAGATTTACTTGGCGCCGAGGAAATCTCTCTCAAAGACTTGACCGGGTCCTTTGCAATCAGCAGTGGCTTCTTAAGTTTCCGAACACTATCACTAAACACCTGGAGAGAATTTGATCGGACCATAGGCCGATCATGGCCTGCCCCAGACATAACCAAAAGAGACAAGGGAGCCGTCCTTACAGGTTTTTGGCAGCTTGGATGAGCCATGAAGATTTTCCACGGGCTGTAGCTGAGGCTTGGGTGAAGAGGAACGGGCTGCCTCAACAACTTGATGCCTTAACCCAAGACCTGCAGATCTGGAATCGCGACGTGTTTGGCCATATCATAAAACGGAAAAAGAAGCTCCTAGGCAAGCTCCGAAGCCTAGAACTGCTAAATGATCGAGGAGGCTCACCAGGTTCGTTAGCAGAGGAGGAGCAAGTCCGGGCAGAGTTTAATGAGGTACTTTGGCAGGAGCAACTCTTGTGGCTTCAGAAGTCTAGAGAGACTTGGACCGTGGAGGGAGACCGGAATACCAGATACTATCATCTAGCAACGGTAAAGAGAAGAAAGTTTAATAAGATAGAAGGGCTTCGGGATGGCGAGGGGAACTGGATCTTGAGCGATTTGGCCCTTAAGAACCACGTCCGAGGCTTCTATAAGGATCTTTTCTCATCCGAAGCAGGGGACACACCAGTGTTGGTCGCGCGGTTCGAGCGTCTACCAGAATCTGCTGCAGCCAACCTCGAAAGAAAGCTGTTGGGAGAGGAGATCTGGGAGGCTGTGCGTAGTATGGGGGGATTAAAGGCCCCAGGAAAGGATGGCTACCCACCGGTGTTCTTCCAAAAATGTTGGGGCATGGTCCGGGGATCCTTTGCAAGTTTCGTGATGGACTGTTTTGAGCAGCCCCAGAATATTCACCAGGTTAATGATACGCTCCTTGTCTTGATCCCAAAGAAAGAGAGCCCTGACTCAATCAAGCTATTCCGACCGATAGGGCTATGCAATGTGGTTTATAAATCGCTGGCCAAGTGCATTGTTAACAGGATTAAACCGTGGATGGAGCAATTGGTCCACCCCACTCAATCTAGTTTCATCCCGGGTCGTCACATCTTAGGTAACATCATCATTGTTCAGGAAGTCATCCACTCGATGGGGTTGAAGAGGGGTAAGCAGGGCCATATGGTGCTGAAGATCGATTTGGCCAAGGCGTATGATCGGCTCAGCTGGGAGTTCCTTCGCAATACGCTCCAGGAGGCGGGTTTCCCGGAGAAGCTAGTGACAGTGATCATGCAGTGTGTCTCGTCCTCCACTCTTCAGGTTCTGTGGAATGGCGAGGATACTGATCCATTCTCCCCATTTAGAGGGCTTAGACAGGGATGCCCTCTCTCACCGTACTTGTTTACCTTATGCATGGAGCGACTGAGCCATCTCATCGAGCAGGCGGTTGAGGAGGGAAGATGGAAGCCGATCAGACTAAACCCAGGTGGTCCCCCTCTCTCTCACCTTTTATTTGTTGATGATTTAATCCTGTTTGCAGAGGCGAGCCTAGCACAGGGGGAGGTCATTATGGATTGCCTGGAGCAATTCTGCCAGGCTTCGGGACAGCAGGTTAGCAAGGTGAAATCTGTAGTGTTTTTCTCAGGCAACACTAAGAGGCCGACTAGTGCAGCCATTGCTCAACACCTCGGTATCCCTGCAACACAAGACTTGGGGCGATACCTAGGAGTCCCGGTCCTCCATGGACGGATCAATAAAGGTACCTTCCGCTATATTTTGGATCGCCTGGATAATAAACTTGCAGGGTGGAAGGCTAAATCGCTGACTCTGGCGGGGCGGGTGACACTGGCGACGTCAGTGCTTAGCTCTCTGCCCACTTATGCGATGCAAACAACTCTGCTGCCAATCTCCATCTGTGATGAGATCGATAAGAGGATCCGACGGTTCATCTGGGGATCCACTGCAGAAGCTCGGAAGGTCCACCTAGTCCACTGGGAGGGCATCTGTAAACCCAAGGAAGAGGGGGGTCTGGGGCTCAAGCGCATGAGCTGAACATTGCTTTCCTAAATAAACTTGCTTGGCTTTTTGTTAAAAAATCTGATGAACTGTGGGTCAAAGTGCTGCAGGCCAAATACTTTAAACAGGTTAACAGGGGGATGCAGGCGAAGTCTATGGCGAGAGCATCCAACCTGTGGCGTGGTATCAGGAAGGCGTGGCCGGTAATGACGTTAGGCAAGAAAATGAGCATCAGAGACGGGATGGACACAAACTTTTGGACGGATAGATGGGTGGACTCGGGAGAGATGCTCATCGACCATGCGTTAGACACGAGCCCCCCTATAGACCCCGCGCTCCCTGTGGCCCACTTCGCTACTGATGGTGAGTGGAATGTTCAACTCTTACGCTCACATTTGCCAGAGGAATTTGTCTTGCAGGTTTTGGGCGTTCAACCGCCAAGAGAAGGGTACGGAGCTGACTCCCCGACTTGGGGACAAGAGAGGGACGGGCGCTTCCGGGTCAAATCAGCGTATCAGCTCATTAGTCAAGGAGATGATGAGAGGAACACCTTCGACTGGCGCTCTATTTGGTGATGGAGAGGACCAGCCCGTGTCACCCACTTCCTCTGGTTAGCAGCAAGGGAGCGTCTCCTCACCAACGTGGAACGACACAGGAGGCACCTATCAACCACGAACATCTGCCCCCAGTGCAAAGCGGCCCCCGAAACAGTCTTGCATGTGTTGCGAGACTGCTAGTTTTCCAGGTTAACTTGGATGCAGTTCATTCAGCCTTCTGACCACCAACGGTTTTTCAGATCCCAGTTGCAGGAGTGGATTCTGAATCATGTACGACAGGACCTCACGAGTCTGGAGTTCGGCATTGTCTGCTGGTCCCTGTGGAGGACCAGGAATGATCGATTCTTCACAGGCAAGATCACGACCACTACAGCATTTATACAGCGCGTTCGAGCATGGATTAATGTCGTGCGGAATGCCTTGGACAAAGACAGGCTCATTTACCAGCCTCGTCTGCCCATGAGGACGGAGGTGGAGATCTCTTGGAAGCCGCCACCTCCCGAGTGGGTTACTCTCAACTCCGACGGCTCTGTCCATACTGAGTCAGGTCATGCAGCTGCCGGTGGCCTGATGCGAGATCATACTGGACGCTGCCTTGCAGCGTACGCGATTAACCTAGGGAGCTGCTCTATCACCTGCGCTGAGTTGAGAGGCGCTGTAGAGGGGCTGCAGTTGGCTTGGGACACGGGTTTCAGATGTATCAGAGTGGAGCTTGATTCTCTCTGTGCGGTTCAGCTCCTTAGAAGCTTGGACTCGCCAGATCACCAACAGGCAGCCATTATCCAGAGATTCAGAGAGCTGCTCACTCATCAATGGGAAGTTGTTGTTTCCCATATTTTTCGAGAAGGGAATAAGTGTGCCAATCATCTTGCTAGTAGAGGGCATTTGTTGCCTCTGGGTTATCATCCCAACTCATATTCTGACCCCATTTTGTGTAATTTCATTATGTACAATTGTCAGGGGCTCTCCGAAACCCCGTTTGGTTTTGAATGAAGGCTGAGATGCACTGCATCCATTTATAAAAAAAAACAATCTGGACTCTTTTTTGCTGCCTTGATATATACGAGTGCAGCGCTCTTTCCAAATAACGCTGAGACACCAGCACCAAATAGCATCCTGCACCAGTCCTTTAGCTCCATTCTTTACAATTCTGCATATCCACTGTAATAAATTCTCACGAGCTTGGACAGGACTCGAGCCAAAGATGGCTGTAAAAACCTGCAAAGAAAACAAACACTTGCAGAATAGATATGTTCTATTTTCCTCGTCACTATCACACAAAACACACGACACATCATTCACTTTCCCCCATTGTTTCAACTTGTCCAGGGTAGTGATTCTGTTCAAATTTATCAACCACGTAATAACTCTATTCTTTGGAATCACAAACTTATTCCAAATCACTTGCCACCATTCAACTTTAAGTTTTTAGGCTGGATAGAAAATCGTGTCATCACCTTACCTTCCCAAGTTACCTCGCCAGCTGTAGTAGTTGAAAACCGAAACTGGAACCAGCTGCGAATAGCCAAAAGCTTTCGCCATATCCACGATCCAGTCTGAGAAGAAGCTAAGTCTCAAATTGACCTCCCCCTCAGCCTATATCTCTGGATCCACGCCACCCAAAAGCTTCCACTTTGCATCAATAAAAGCCATAATATTCTTGCAACACACGCTACATTCCAGCTGCCCAAATCCTTCAGTCCCATTCCTCCCTCCTTCTTTGGAACTGCAATAGTATCCCAAGCCACTTTCGCACGGGCTGTTCCCTCGCCAAACCAAAGAAAATCTCAGCAAAATTTATGAATCTGATCCAAGACCTTCTTTGGCAGGATAAAGATATTCATCCAGAATTGAACAAGAGAATAGAGAACATAGGATATCAATTGAAGCTTGCCCGCATATGAAAGCTTATTAGCATGCCACGATCGAATTCGAGTGGTGTTCTTGTCCACCAGCACAACACATTCTCTACTCGTTAGCTATCCATCAACCAGTGGGAGACCCAGGTAACGAACATGCAATTTCCCCTCCGCAAAACCAGAAAGAGATAGAGCATTATCTTTAAACTGAATAGCTGTTCCCCCAAAAAATACCTCGCACTTCTTTGGATTACAACTCAGGCCCGATAAAAAGCTGAACTTATTCAAAATCATTTGAACCTTGAGCAGTGCTATTGCAGATCCCTCAATGAAGATCAATAGATCATCAGCAAAACAAAGATGAGTGAGATCTATTGATCGACACTGAGGATCATATGGAATCTGCTTTGTCTGTGCAGCACTATCCAACATTCCATAAAGGGGTTCAAGCGCAATAGCAAAGAGTTAGGGGGAGAGGGGATCTCCCTGCCTATCCCCTTTCTGAGCTTGAAAAAATCCAAATAACGAACCATAGAGACTTATGCTGAAATAAGCAGAGCTAAAACAAACCCGAATCCAATCTATAAAATCAGTGGGGAAATGCATAAGTGAAATCACAAAGAAAATGTACTCCCAGTGTACTGAATCAAACGCCTTATGCAAATCTATCTTAACGGCACAACGACAAGCTATGGTTTTCTTTGAGTAGTTATGCACAATCTCTTGAGCCATCAAGATATTATCTAAAATACTTATCCCTTTGATAAAGGCCGATTGATTCTTACTTATTACCTCAGGCAAAGCAATCTGTATTATGTTAGCTAGAACCTTAACAATTATTTTGTATAAAACATTAATGCACGCAATTGGTCTAAAGGAAGCTAACTTATCTGCATTTGGTATCTTTGGTGCTAAGGTGAGAGAAGTTGTATTAATACCTTTTGGTAGCTGCTTTGTTCTAAAGAACTCTTTAACTCCAACACAGACATCCTCACCAATCAGCCCCCAATGCCTCTGATAAAACCCCACTGTCCATCCATCAGGGCCAGGAGCCTTTGATGGATCCATAGTAAATAAAGCTAACCGAATTTCTTCATTTACCACCTCTGCACAGAGCTTGACTTGATTAGGCTCACTGATATACCTCTTAATATAAGCAGCAATAACAGTACCGCCAGGTTGCGCTGCTGTGTTGATCACTCCATAGAGCTTATGATAGAAAGTGACTGCTTCTGATGCTATATCTTCCACATCAGTGATCTCTATTCCTGAATCACTAATCAGCTTTCTTAATTGCTTCTGAGCTTTCCGAATCATCACTGATCTATGAAAAAATGCAGAATTCATACCCCCCAATGTAAGATACTGGATACTAGACTTTTGCTTGTAAAAGCTCTCTTCTGCCAACTTCAGTCTACTCAGCTCACAAGTAAGGTCATGAACTCTATCAAAAGTAAAAGTAGAGGGAGTCTCTCGAGCTTGAATCTGTGCTTCTTTAAGGGTGGTGTTTGCCTCCTTAACCCTTCCTGAAATGTCAGAGAAGTGCTCTTTATTAAGTTTCTTGAGTTCCAGTTTCAGCATCCTGAATTTCTGCTTGATTGTCCGCAGTGTTGTTCCTGAAAACCTTTGACTTCAATATCCTTTAGAATTCTCTCGTAAGAAAGGTGTTAAGTCCACATGTCATAGAACTTGAAAGGTTTTGGGAAGCTCTTCCTGGGGGTACAAGGCCTGATCAGCATTCCACTATGATCAGAGAAAGATGGAGGGAGAAATTCTACTACACAGTCTGGTAGTCTATCTAGCCAATCTTATATGCTTCTTTGCTGTTAGGGAACTTTTCCAAATTTAAGTATATCATGTTCGTCTCCAATTTAAACAAAGAAAACGTAATTATTCATAAAACCAACCTAAGATCATGTTTTTGGATTTAATGGAGGGGTTTGAAAAACCCATCATCTTTTATAGAAAGTATCAAACAAGGATCGAGCTTCACGTGTGAGTTGGGGGGTTTTGTTGACAGCAATGGCTTGTTTCACGTACTCGCCACTCTTATCCGCTATCTTCTACAAGATACCTCCAAGCTATGTATTTTCTCCATCCGACATTCAAATTAGTTCTATATTCTATAATAAAAACTAATCATTCACCTCTTAAAACTCATTGTCCCTTGGGACGGTATGAGGGGCCCAACTCTAGTTTCAGTGAACAGATCAATCATAAACAAGGGTAATGAAACTCTAGTTTCAGTGAACAGATCAATCATAAACAAGGGTAAAGAAATAGCACAATTGTTTACTAGTGTCTTTGCAGGTTGGGAGTGTTTTCCAAGAGTTTTATTTAGTAGTGAATTTTATGGTAGTGTGCATTTGACTTCCGTTAATTATTAGTAGTGTTTCGCATAGTTATACTTAATATAATTGTATTATTTCATATGGATTATCTTTTCAATAAATTTCAGTCATTGTTCTTACTAAAATGCATCAATCACTACTAATTACAAATTACAAAATCAAGGTGTCGTAGTTTATGTTAATCAAAATTTAATTTTTGATTTTTTTTAATATTCTCTGTAAAAATATATGCCCACAATAAATAAAATTTATATCTAAAGATTTATTTTGATAAATAATGACGAACCATAAAAAATTAAAGTATAAACGTAGATTAGCATGCATATCATTATCGGTAAGATTCATGTAAAAAAATCGAAATAAAAAAGTGAGGATATTACATTTGAGAGTTTAATGGTTGGAGCAAAACGTGAAATAGGGATGGAAAAGTAGGTATTTAGTAGGGAATGTATTTAATATACTTTGAGTTGATCAATCATGATGTGAAATTTTATATTCTGTGGAGTTCGCTAATTTTTGGATGACACTTTCGATCTTGTCCATTTTATCCGACCTGTTTGGCCTGTTTTGGGCGGGTCTGACCTGCCACGTAGGCGTAGCAGGGAGGGCATGGGTACCTCTTATCGATCCGACATAGCCTGATACGCCTCATTCTCGACCATTTTTGCCTAAATTACATGTAATTTTAGTCAAATTACTTAAGAATTTTCTTCTTTTACGTCATATTTTAACTATAATAAAGTTCTAGATAAGTGGAACTTCATTTTCTCCAATAATTTAACTACATTTTATCATATTGTGGTTTGTTTCTTGATCTTTTATTAAAATATTAGGTAATATAAATGGGTCCACTAAAGGGTGACAATGCCAATTAGGCCCAAACCCATTCAAAAGCCCAGAGCAAGGTGGGTTGAGTTGGGAGAAAAGGACCACTAGGACAAATCTGTGGGAGGAGGCGCATAACGACAAAAGAGGGTTTGGAGACAAAATAGTGCGGAGGAAGAGGGCCAAAGGGCTGCCATCTGTGGATGTGGTCCCCTCTGGGCGCCCTCGACAGGAAGACTGAGATATTGCCACGTAGAGGCGCCTAAACGTTGGGCCGTACTGGACATTTAATGCCTTGCTGACTTAGGGTTGAACTTTATGAACTCGGGCGGAACCTTGGCGAGTATAAATAGTGATCGGTAGGTGGCATTTAAGCAGATTCGATTCTCTCACTAAACTCTCTCCCGTCACTTATCTCTCTAGAAACTCGACTAACTTGAGCTTCATAGTGTTAAAGGGCCACACAAACCCCCTTGTGCGCCCATTCTTGCAGGGTCCTGGCGCCTCGGTTGGGAGTTCGGTTGGAACCAGATTCAAGATCATTGGTCAAGAGTTTTGCTGCTCAAACAATTGGCGTGCCAGGAAGGGGCAGACAGGGCAAGATTATGGAAGCGATGGACGAGGAAGGAGGAAGTGGAGGCAGCCCGAGGACAAAGAGCTCGGGGCAAGGGGCAGACGAGCACCTAACAAGCCACGAACTAAGCATGGAAGCTGATGAAGAGGACGACTATGAGCGCCCAGCCACGGAGAGCGACTCCTTGTCTAGGAGGGAACTATTTTGGATCATTGTTGACCAGGACAGACCATCGCATCGCTGAGAAGGGAGTTGGAAGGAGGTTGGGGCGAGGATATGAGAATGCACGACCCTGTAATGAGAAAGCGAGACAGAGCGATGGATGACACGGAGTCAGGCTACTACGGTCACCCATATAGAGCTGGACATAACGGAGATCAGGTACCTCACGGGCGCCTGAACGCATGGGGCCCTCCCAGTGATTCGATCATGTCAAACCCGGAGGGATACAATGGATGGACGCCCAAGCGACAAACCAGTCGCTTCAGAGTAGGACAGATGTTGGCACATAGCATATTGTCGGAACCAACAGGAACCGTGACTCCACCCTTCCGAGATACGACGGATTCAGCGACCCAGAGGATCATCTGAATAGTAACTTCACTAAAATGCAACTCTACAATAGCTCGGATGCCACCCTCTGCAAAGTGTTCCCGTTACTCTTCTCGAGGGTGGTTCTAGACTGGTACCACCAAATCGAAGAAGGGCCCATTGATTGCTTTGAGCAATTTGCAGGTTTGTTCCTATCCAAGTTTGCAAGCCGGAAGTGTCGAACTTTAACGATAAGCGCCCTGTTTAAAACTAAGAAAAAAGACGGAGAAGCTCTTAGAGAGTTTTACGACGTTGGGTTTCCATCGCGATGGCGGTCAAGGATGCACAACCCACGGTATTGGGGTGTTGCCTCCAAGACTATACCACAAGTGAGGAGTTATGTCGGGCGCTCTCCAAGAGGGATGTAGTCTCTACAGAAGACTTGGATAATATGGTTCAAAAGGTAATCATGTTAGAGGAGGCGATGGCCGCTAGGAGGGCAGACAAGAGGCGCCAGAGGGGAGAAGAATTCGATGATAGGCAGGGCCAAGGGTCAATGCGGGAGGAGATGCTTAGCCACGGAGGCCAACATGCAACGCCCGCCACAAAGAGGCCCGGGGAGCTGTACAGAGTATAATGATTCGTTGAAAAACATCCTTCAATATGTGAAGGAAAGAGGATACCATGTGCGTTGGCCGGGACCGATGCGGGGATAGCCCAACGAGCGTAACCTCGACGAATATTGTGATTTTCATCGAGAAAAGTGGCATCACACGGCTGACTGCTACCAACTGAAGACAGAGTTGCAGACGTTGGCCGACAGGGGAATGCTCAATGAGTTCGTAAAAAAGACAGAGGAAAGGACTCACCGCACCTTTATGGCGAGGGTGACGAAGAAAGCTCCGGCAAAGCAAGCGCCTGGGAAGCCGGACAGTTGGAAGATGGCAGAAATGCCACCACCTCCGTTTGAGGTGAACCAGGAGGAAGAGCCAGACCGGGTGAGACTTACGGTGGAGTCGTTCACCGGCACAATTGACCTTCGTGACAAGCTGGAGAGAAGTAGGCGTCTAAGGGCTGCCTTTTCAGAGGCAAAGGCGGCGATACAAATTCACTTCAACCAGGAACCGGAGGAGACGTGCCAAGATCCATCGGCAGAAGCCTTGGAAATACAAGGCGTGATAGCGGGGTGCTAGGTGAAAAGGATGCTGGTAGACACCGAGAGCTCGATGGACGTCCTGTTTAAAAGTACGTTTGAGCGCATGCATCTGGCGCCTGAGTTGGTGTGCCCTCAAGCTCGGTTTTGATTGGGTTCTCGGGGGCGCCCGCTCAGGTGATTGGTAAAGTGCGCCTTCCAGTAATGCTAGGCGACGAAGTACACTATGTGACGCATGCGGTGAAATTAGGGATAGTAGACTGCCCCTCGCCCTACATCGTGATATTGGGTAGACTCCTGTTGGCATTATTCAATGAGGTGGCATCCACTTGCCACCAAACACTGAATTTCATTGCACCACAAGGGACTGGTATTTCAAGGGGAGGAAGCATACCCCACTACGCAAGAGAGGAGGAAGTAAGGGGTGGCAACCTGAGGCATAGAGTGAACAACGCTGCGGAATACAAAGTTGTACTCGCAGGACTCCATATGGCGAAAGAATTGGGAGACCATAAGGTTAACATTATGTTTGATTCGGACTGGTGGCCAACCAATTGAATGATGTCTACAAAGTTAAGGAGGAGGCACTTGGGGCCTATGTTCGTGCGGTTCGAAGGAAGAGCGCCTGGTTTTGGGAAGTGACCTTCACTCACGTCCCAAGAGAGGAGAACGCTCATGCTGACGCCCTATCCAAGTTGGCCACGACATTGGATTTCAGGGAGGATAGAACAGTGATTTTCACCAAAGAGGTTGCGCAAGAGGAGTTGGTCATGGCCTTCATTTCCACGGGAGTAATGGATGGATGGATGGCACCTATCTTGTTGTTCCTTACGCAAGGCATAGTACCGAAAGACAAGAAGGAGGCTTGGCGGTTGAGGCGCAAGGCGACCCGGTGTACCATAGTAGACGGAACACTGTATAAGAGGTCGCATTCAGGCACCTATTTGCGGTGCCTCACGGATGTCGAAGGTCTCAATGCGATCACCGAGGTACACCAAGGAACCTGTGGAATGCATGTGGGCGCCCGAAACTTAGAGAAAGTCCTACTATGACAAGGATATATTATTGACTGACGATGCAAACTGACGCTAAGAGATACGTTGCCACCTGTCATCAATGCCAAATTCATGTCAATGATATACACATTCCGGCGGCGCCCATGCAAGAAAACGTAGGCACTTGGCCCTTCGCTCAATGGGGCATATACGTTTTGCGACCTTTCCCCAAGGCTACTGGACAGCTCAAGTACTTGATCGTTACAATAGACTACTTCACCAAGTGGATAGAGGTGGAGCCGCTGGCATCAATCATTGAGGTGCACGTTCAAAAGTTTACAAGGAAAAATATCTTCAAGCGATTTGGACTCCCGGAATCCATCGTCACTAACCACGGGAAACAGTTTGAATGCAAAAAAATTGTCGATTTTTGCGACCAGAACGGGGTGGTCCTGCGGTTCTCGTCCATAACTTATCCGCAGGCCAATGGGCAGGCTGAGGCAGCTAACAAAAGCATCTTGCATGGTTTGCACATGAGGTTGGAAGCCGCTAAGGGAACGTGGGTGGAGGAGCTGCCAAGCGTATTGTAGACGCATAGAACCACATTTAAGGTCGGCACCAGCGAGACACCCTTTGTGTTGACTTACGGAAGTGAGGCGGTATTACCCATGGAAATACGGATTTCGACCTTTCGAGTGATGCACCGCGAGGAGTCAAAAGAAGAGCAAGAGTGAGTCGATGAACTGGATCTGTTGGACGAATGCCGGGAAGAAGCGGTTCTACGGCTGGAGGCAATAAAGCACCAAGTATCAAGGTACTACAACAAGAAGATGCACCACCACGACATTGTGCTCTGAAGTCTTGTGTTAAAATGACACTTCCGACCAAATGCCACTTATGGGAAGTTGGCACCAAAATGGAAGGGACCATACCGCGTTCATGAAGTTGTTGGTCCAGACACGTTTAAGTTGGAACATTTATCGGGAAAGAGTGTAAAGCGAACATGAAATATCCATAATTTGCGACGATATGAACTCAGGGGGCCAAGCATGGCAGGTGGAAGCGAAGAGGTGGAACTTATGGATCCAGCTGAAGCACCCAAAGGAGCACCTAACAACGAGTAACCACAATGAGGACGACCGACACTTAAGTAATGATTTTATTGGTAATTTTTTCCAAAGCGCCCGAATGCGCCGGTAGGATGTAAAGCGCCCTTATGCGCCTGTAGAGAGTAAAGCGCCCACTATGCACCCGTAGCATGTAAAGCGCCCTCCTTTTTTGCGCCCCAAGATTGTTCGAATCGGATTATATATATACGAAGTTTTGCACGTGTGCGCGCCCTAAATTGCGCTCTTAATAGCGCCCAAGAAAAGGATCGCAAAACCAATTCGATAAAAGGGTTCGAATGCAATGTCTAAAAGCAGTACAAATAGAAAGACAAGCGTTCAAAGCCTACATGTTCCAAAGCAAAATAGAAACGCAAACTATAGGGTCTTAGGAACAGTACATATGGAAAAGGATGCAAGCGTGCTTTTATTCGCTGGCAGCCGAACCATCGCTGGAGTTGGAGTCAGAGCCTTCAGGGTCCTCCTCAATCCTCATCAGGCGCCTGGACATCGTCTACGACTGGGAGCCCACTCTCCATGAAGGAAATCACGAAATTTACCATGGACTTAACATCCCAGTTTATGTTGGGATGATCTGCCTCCAACTTCCTCTTCAAAATGAGAATGCTATGGAGAGAAGCTTGCGCTTATAGCGCACGACCGTCAGCAGAATTTGCAAAGTCCGCCGCTTGTTTTTCTACCAACGCATCATTTTCTTCCTTGAGCGCCTGGACTAGGGGTGGGCATTCAGTTGGTTCGGTTCGAAATAATGCATACCGGGTTTCCGAGTCCCATCAAACCTCAAACCGAATTCGGTTCGGTTTTGTATGAAAAACCGAACTTGTGAGGTTAGCTTGTATTTTTTCTCCTTTAAATTATTTTTCACCCCTAATGTAAACAATAAATATGCAATTAAATGCATCATCAATGATAAAATCAAACATTTTAACACATAAGTCATAAAACACTAACATAATTCAAATATTTAAGTCTCCTAATAAGTACAAACATAAAAATCCACCATTTGGAGCTTGCAATTATAGTAATTCGGAAATTCGGCTCGGAATTCGGTTTGGTCGAAAGGACCTTGGTTTCTGAAATATAACCTTTTCCCTTCCGAACCGAATTAATGTTATTCGGTTTTGGTTCGATTTAAATTCGATTTGGTTCGGGTTTATCGAACCGTATGCCCACCCCTAGCCTGGACCTCCGCCAAGCACTTCATGTTCTCCTTCAACAAATTTTTATTCTCTTTTTTCAAGGACCCCATTTCTTCAAGGAGAAGGTCAATCTCACTTCTCTTGGCGCCCCCCTCCTTTTCCAGAAACCGCCTTCACTTTCTCCAACTGTGCCACTCGCTCATGATGTGCCCTTCTTTCAACTTTGAATTGCGCCTCGATCTCATCCTGCAACTTCCTTTTTTCTTCGTCCACGGACTGCTGAACGAGAGAAACACTCTTAGCCGCCTCGATGTGGAGCACAAACACACGATAAGTAGCAAGGTCAGAAATCATGTATAACCAACGATAAGTACGTAATGGTAGTGGAGCACAAACACACTAGCATAAGGTGCCCACCCACCATCGTTGTAATACTCGTGTAAAACATGAGTTCTTGCTGTCGTGGACCGCAAGTTCACAAGGTGTGTGGATAACAGCCTGGCGGAAGACAAAGTCACGGCAACGTTGAACTGCTTGGTATCACCAACAGCCCAACCTATAGTGAAACTGGCGCCACTTTCGTAAAACAATTCCGTATGCGCCTTAATGAAAAAGAAGCTCCTGAACCATTCCCGCGCCAACTTTGGACACTACTTCAAGAAGTGGCCGGGAATATCTAGGCGCCTCTAAAACGACGGGCAATTGTCGTTGGTTCCCATGGTGAAGAAGTGTCTGAATAGTCTGAACGACGGCGCCACGTTGTGCTGGCAAAACTTCAACTTAAAAAGTATATGAATGAGGAAAACAGAAGGAGATAGACGCCCAATTGAGCAATTGTACATCGTCAGAATTCCTTCCAATATTGAGTCTAAGGGGAATCGCAACCCAAACCGGAAATACTCTCGATAGATTCCAAGCCACCGCGGACCAACCACCCCCACCTGGGCGATGTGAGAAGCAAGCGCATAAGTCCATGTCAGTGGCAAGGCACAATACATTATCAAGCATTTTAATTCCCCTTCTTTCACGGTTGCTACATGCACCGGTCTGGCTTCTTCCACGGACATATGACTAGTTTGTTGGGCACATGGCCAGGAGGCCACGTATCCGCCCATGCTCGTATCTTCAAGGAACCATCAGCTGGGGCGCCTGAATTAGAGGAGGTCGAAGAAGTCACCAAATCTACCGACCGCGAAGAGCCAGGCGCGCGGCCTAAAACGGCTGATTGAATCGTTGCACGGTCAATACTAAATCCCTAGGACTCTATTTGGACGCCTATTAGAATACTCAATGTAATGGAATTAGAATAGGGTCATCTCAGTGAAAATTACTCGCGTCAGGCGCTTGTTTTTTTTTCGTGGGCGCTACGTCTTCAGCGGTGGATCCAGCCGTTGTCGCGGAGGCCTTCTTCTTCATGGGCGCCCCTTCCTCAGTGGTCGCCGCCGCCGTCACAGATTCTTTTTTCTTTCCGGGAGTCGTCCTCAAGGGAAGCAGCCACCGCTAGGGGTGTCTTTTTCTTTCCGGGCCCCCTTTTCCCCATGGGCGCCCTCCAAAATTGATCTCAAAGGGGGGTCGGGAGAGAGGTATTTCTCTAGTACGGCAAGGACATCGAGCGCCGAACCCGTGTTTTTTTCCGTGTCACCTACAGCCGCACTAGAACCAGTTTGCGACATGGTGAGTTCTGGCGAGGAGAAGCGTCGCACAAAAGGAGGGGGTAGAGAGAGGAACTAGAGAGAGAAGCAGCTATGTGAGAAAAAGAAAGGACGAGAGGGGCGGGAAGTGATATTTATAGAGAAGAAAGGAAGCAGTCTACCTCGAGATGCGCGCAAAATGAGAGGCCACATCCTCGCTGTTCGTTCAAAATTTGAAATTCTCAAAATCTCAAATTCAATTTTTGAAATTCACATTTTACAACGCACAACGAGGGGGCAGATGATAGTCAAGTGAATTGGAAATGCGCCTAAAATGCTAGAATGTGGTAACGCAGGCGCTCAGCATAAAAAGCTGCAGGCCAAATGACCAACCATGGGTCGAAATATTTGGTGATAACCACGCGGAGTGAGGAAGCGCACAGATTTTAAGAAGTGGGTAAAGCAAGCACAAATCGTAAGAATGGGTAAAACAAGCGCACAACCAAGAAGGCCACATGTGGGGAGACTCGCCGATCAACTGTCCACTCGAAAAATTCAGATCGTAAATATTAAGGGTAAAGGCGCCCACACGAAGAGTTGGTGATATGGGGACAAGGTGAAGCAAGGCGTAGAGAATCAATCAGCAAGGAGGCGATGTGACCGAACACTCTCCCTTTTCACAGCTAGGCGCTCATCATAGATCCATGAGCGCCTAGCTGAGGGACAATTGTTGGGTAATATAAATGGGTCCACTAAAGAGTGACAATGCCAATTAGGCCCAAACCAATTCAAAAGCCCAGAGCAAGGTGAGCTGAGTTGGGAGAAAAGGACCACTAGGACAGATCTGTGGGAGGAGGCGCATAACGACATAAGAGTCCTGGCGTCTCGGTTGTGAGTTCGGTTGGAACCAGGTTCAGCATCATTGGTCAAGAGTTTCGCGGTTCAAACAAAAAATAACTAATATTTCTAATATTTTTTATATACATTACATACCCATTGAATTGACCTGTCCTGACTCGTGCCTCATAATAAATTACCCAATCTGAACCCGACCTGCCACACGACAAGTACGGGAATGGAGATACCCACCCCCGATCATGCCACATTGCCATTCCTAATTTCCCAAGTCAAAATCTTAGGAACCAAGGTTGTCAACCCGCGGGTCGACCCACTTTGACTTTGGCCGGTGAGAAAAATGGGCCGCACGCACCCACCGGGTCGATCGCTACAAGGTACCGAGTTGGAGGTCAAATTGTGTCAATTTTTTCTTTGATTTTCGAAATGCGCCTATTTTCCGATTTTTCTTTTCGCCTAACTCAATATTTGGAATCTTAAGTTGAAGATTTGAATATTGATGTTATATAAGTGTATGTGAATTTTCACTATATGTTGAATCTAAGTACGACATGTTATTTTGGTGGAATATTATATGTTATAACTCATATGTTAGATGAGATTTTATATAATTTATCAGTATAAAGACAATATAATGACTCTTTCCATATTTTCAGGCTAAATCGGGTGACCCATTAACCCTTAACCCAGGGAACGGATCAGGTCAGTAACCATGAGTAACCCATTCATATCAGCATGACATCACTATCCCTCTCTCTCCTGGAAAGTCTTTTATCTTTTCCCTTTTAATCTTTAACGGACGATTTCTCTCTCATTTTAAGTCGAAATTTAAATTTTTTTGCACAGATGAATCAGATTAAATGTGCTCTTTAAAATGATATCCACTTTGGTATATTTTTAGTACAAAAAAAATTGAATAATTTTTTACCAGTCATTATCATATGGTATGCTCATATTTAATACCATATGGTAAGAAAGCGTACCATGATGGTATGAGCATACCAATATGGTAAGAAGGTTGAATACATGATGGTAGGAGTATACTAACTGTCATTTACGACTTTCATCATTGTTTACCATAAGTTACCACCCACATACCATAGTGGTAAAGTATGGTAATTTTTGGTCCAGTATTTTTTTCACCTAGAAAATTTTAGACCCAATAGATCATGATGAACTCGTTCCTTCTGAGCAAACGTTTTCAAAAACGACTTAAAAATGAAGAAGTACCATATGGTATGTAGTTGGTAAAAAAAGTTTCTCGGAATATATTGAAAATTGATCTCATTTTGCAGAGCACAACGAACTCGTTCCATGTGTGCAAAAAAAAAAAAAAAATCAAAATCCAAGTTAGAACGAAGAAGATAAGAGCCGATTATGAAAACTAGGGAAAATAAAATGCTTTTAATTGACAACTCTTAGATCTGGATTTTCTGGGCCCACTTAGATCTAAAGGTCCAAATTTAGTTACTTATGGCCAATACTACAGTGCCGCAGTAAAAATTGCGGCACCGGTGACGCTGCTTTTGATTGGACCACATGGACCTTATGTGGCAATGATAGGATTGATTTAACCCAAGATCAAAGCCCATAAGTACTGAGTACTAACCAACCCGACCCTCCCACACTAACGGAGAATCCTTCTCCGTCCAACCCAAATGATTCCTTCCAAACTGTGTTATCTTCTTATTAATTAAAAAATGTAATTAGTTTGTTTTCCGGAAGATTCAGAAAACAGAAAACCAGGGAACGACGACGGACGAACCAAAAGGCAATTCATCGATCTCCTTCTCCGGCATTCTCCCCAAAACCGCTCCGGTGACTTGTTCGTGGCCGATCCCATCTCATAAATCGGCCCGTTGAATTGTTCAGAGGCGAAGAAATTCTTATCTTCGCGAGCCTCTGTCACCAACGAAAAGCGCCGCCACCAAATACCAGACGGGTCCAAGTCAGAGAGGAGAGACACCCTCCTTCACCGGAGGTCACTCCAAAATCAATACGGTCACTTGTCGTGATCGATCCCATCTCCAGGGTCAACCTTACGCGTCGATTGCGCTGTACCCAACCCCTTCAGTGTCGGTCCTCTCTATTTTGTATCAAAACTTCCCTCACCCGCTCATCTGTAGGCCAGGACTAACCTCTACCACCTGAATTTCTTGGCAGCCTCGGCAAACTCGGTTGGATTCCTGCTCTTGTAAGGTAAGTTGTAGCTGCTTTCATATTGCCCTTCCTCTTGCTTGTGACACAATATACATTTCTTTTGAATGGTTGGAAAGGCTATATGGGTGTTCTAATTTGAAGAATGTAAATTTGAGGAATGTATATTCCTAGGCTATATGGGTGTTCCTTGCAAGACAACTTGCAAAGCTACTATTACTGCCATTGTTATTGTTTTCTTCTGGTTCCTTTTTTTTCGTACCAGTAACAAACAACTAATGAGAATCAAAACTGAACAGTGCTTGCAATAGCTTCCTTGGCAACACAATAATGTTCATCTTTATGCAATTTGCAGGCTGCAGAACATAAACCATTTGGAGTTTAGGAAGAAGGAAAGAGATAGTAACGTGAAAACTGAATGTTCATGTTTTATTGTTTTTATCACAGTGCTAGTAGCAAGTTTGCAGCAGGTGTGTCGGCTGTAGATTGTTTTCAGTGGCGATGCAGCTGTAGCAGTTTGAAATCGCATGCGGTCAAAAGGATCGAGGTTTCCCAAAGTATCATAGAGTACCTACTGATTAAGGCACGAGTCTATTGGCCAGTTAAAGGGGCAGAATCAAACGGAGTTATGTGAATGCTGGTTAGCAGAACAAGAATTCACCGCTGGGCAGCAAATCAAAGATGGTGCATGATTCCTTTTGAAATCCAGAATGGGCATGACAATACTACGAAGTAATATGATGTTTGATATTTGGCTCCTTTCATACTATGTTGAGTTTTGTAATGAAGTCTGCATATTTGATAGGAGTCTCTCACACCTCTTTTGTTCTCCTCTTGGAGGTGTGCAGGGCAATAATCAAGTAGAGTTAGGATTATTTTAGTTTGTCTTCTGTTACTTCTTGCTAAAGTTTGCAGGTTCTGTGTAAATGTTCAGTGTACTTTGTAATTTCTTATTTAATTAATATAGTTACATAACCATTAAAAAAAAGTAATGCATGGGATGGGAGAAGCTTCTGTATAAGGCTTAATACCTTGTTGGTGTTGATGGTGGAGGTGTAGATAGAAGTTAGAAGTAGACCCTCCCAAGGAAAAGAACAAGAGCTTGCATACAGTGTGTTTGCTTCTCTGTTCTGCCTCCCAAGGAAACGTGCAGAAGCAATCAGATTACAACCACCATCCCAGACTAACCATTTTCAACTTTGTAGTTCTTAATGTACTTGTTTTCGTCAGCAATTTGTTCAATGAGACATCCTGTTGAGTTCGCTTCTTACATCATACATTCAACTGTCCTTATTTGAGGACTTAGAATCCGTAAAAAAGGGTTGTTAACTATTTTCTGACTTATGGTGGCAGGCAGATAAAGTATAAAGGAAATAGCCCTTTGCTTGGGAGAAGAATTCCCTACTAATACTAAAACTACTTAATACAAGGTAATCTATCTAACATCTGAAAGGGACAAACCAATACAACAATTCTAGAATTTGCATTCAATCGTTATCTCACTCATCAGTAGAGATGCAGTATGTTATAGGGTACCGATCATAAGTAAATAAAATTCAAGTCAGGAAGGAACACTTTCTCAAATAGAGCTGAAATGAAACTACTGTAAACAAATCCGATGTCCCTTCTTATTAAACCAAATTGAAGAGTATTCTGCAAAATATTTGACGACCAAGTTCCTCGAAAACACATACTGCTGTAGAAGCAGTTCATCAAAGCCTTAGCAACCCTTTTACAGTGAACACACCTTAACATACAGAGATCTCCACTTTTATCTATGCACTCTATCTAATCACTAGCTTGCTTTACAACAGTTACTTTCAGTTACTCTCAACCCATATATCTTGAAAATCCTGAGTTGGCAAAATCCTGAGCAAACTCAGCGTTTCCCAGACTGTAGTGATGAATCTCTATCTTCAGGTGCACAATTAGCTCTTCAGCGCTCCTACTTGAGCCAAAAAACACTTTACATCCCCCTTTTCTCCATATTAACGCCACACACTAGCACCACATTCCTCCCATAAGCTTGTAGTCTGATGTCCCTAGTTGCACAAGCTAAGTTGTCCCACTCCCAGCATATCACTCGAATCTGTCGACCAAACCACATCAGGGAAGAGGGCCTGCAGAACTAAACAGGAATAGACACATGTACAGAACAAAGAGTTCTGGTCTCTGGCTCCATATTACATAGAGGACATGTATCAACATCAATCACTCCTCATTCCTTCAATTGCACCCTGGTTCTGATTCGAATTCATGATCACCAACCAAGCAATGAATCAATGAGTGGGATCACATACTTCCTCAAAGTGCTTTGTACCATCCTACTTTGTCACGGCGAGCCCTTATTGATTTCCACCCATCAACACTAGTAACACTGAGTGGAAACATAAAGAAACTGAGAAATAGAGAGATGGATATGAAGTTCATTAAGGCATCTGCCAATGCTCGCCAAAGCTCATCATCGACTGATATCATACACCACAAGTGCTCCAACTTCACCTATGATTCATTGAGGCATCTGTCCTAAATATGCAACCCCTAGAGCAAGCAGAATACTGTAAAACAGGGTCAGAATACAGTAAAACAAGGCCTAGAGTAATGCTTATGAAAGCTAACAAAACCACAATTACGAACAAACAAGCTCCCTATTATGCTCCCAAATAAAGTATCAATCTTTACTTTCAAATTCAGTCAAAGCGAGCTACCGGGAATTCAATTTCAATCCAAACAAGCTAGCATCTTTACTTTCAAATTCAATCAAATCGAGATATCGGGAATTCAAATTCAATCCAAACGAGCTAGCGGGAATAAATGATAGGGACAGAGCTATAAGGTATAGGTATAGGATATACATGGATACCAGAAACAGTAGTTGAGAGTTGAGAACCATGGTGGTGACGTCTTCTCTTCCTCCTCCTATAATGACCAGGGCTGAGTTGTAAAGAGTTGCAGGCTCAATGGGGAAAAAAAACATAACTCGTTCTCAATTCCCTCTTCTTCGTTCTCTCTTTTCCCTCTCCTCCCCAATTTTTCTTCTTGCTGGAACGGATCCGCATCGGACCATAACACCTCCCTTCTTCTCCTAGCCGCTGATTGACAAACCCTTATTAGAAACTCCAGATCTATCACTTTGTGTCCAACCTCTTCGCCTTAAGTTCGACTAACTCCTAGAATTCGCCTGGCGTCTTCAATTGCATCCTCTTCATATTTTACAACGAGGCTTGGAAACTCCACCTACAAACCTTCAACACCGAAATCCCTAAATCCATACTAGACCCTGGAGATGTCGACAAGTATCCGGAAGAGATTTTAGAGTGGACTGCCAGAGAGGGAGATCGATGAAGTGCGCTTTTGGTTCGTTTGAGGTCGCTCTCTGCTTGTCTGCTTTTGATTCTTCCTCAAAACAAACCAAGCACTGGAATTTAATTTAGTTATTGAATTGAAAAAGAAAATAAACCATTCAAACGGAGCAGGGTTTCCGTTACTTTGGGTATCCGGGTTTGGTTGAAATTAATTAAACAACCCAATGCCATGTCACAGACTCACAACCATGTGGACCAATAAAAAGTTGCGTTATCGATGCTGCACTTTTTATAGCGGCACCGTAGTATTGGCCAGTTACTCCTATCCTAAGCCTTTAACCCACTAACTCGATCGGCTCCAGATCAGCACGCGGGTTAGACAACCTTGCTAGAACTAATGGTCTCTTTGTTTTGACGACTGTCTAGCCGGATAAATACACACAAATCAGAAAGTGGGTAAAGACTGAAGAGCCACAGTGTAATTTTTTCGCTCTGTTTGGCAACAAGGGGGGTGCAAATTGCAGGAGGGTGCAAGTTGAGGGGCAAATTGCTAGGGGGGTGCAAATTTCTGGGGGGTGTAAGTGGAGGGGTAAATTGTTGTTTGGATGAAAAAGTAGGGGGGGTGCAAATAAAGTGCAAAGTAAGTAATTATATTATTAGATTTTAAAATTATAAAATAGATTTTAAAATTATAAATAATATCATAAAATAATAAAATAAATATTACTATATAATAATAAATATACTTTACTAAAAATAGTTATTATATAATAATGCTCAAATAATAATTAATTATAACAATTGTAATAATCATTGATCGAGCGATCTCAAAACTCGAAGCTCAACTCCTAACTGGTCATCCTATATAGGGTTTTCGTGTCTAGTTTAATCTTAAATTGTCAAACTTAGTCAAACACGTTCGAATTTGTAAGTTTTAACTATTTAGTCAAATAAAATGAGTTAACCAAACAATTTCTCTCTATCTTTTCCACAAACACCTTGTATATCTAATTTTAAATGCAAATTCGATTCAACCAAGAGATCTAGATTTGACTTGACGAACATTTATAAACTTGTTTCCAGAGTCAAATGGTCAACCCCGAATAATGTTTACATTAATGATATTTATAAAAAGAAGAAATTGATAATATTAATTATTATATAATTATATATAACACAATTAGAAAAACAAAATTCCATAATTCCCCCCTCCCCCTCTCTTCCTTCCTTCCTTTGCACCCCAATTCGGGGGGTAAGCCGAAACAGTAAATTTGCACTCTCGTTTTGCACCCCCCTACTGTTCCAAATTAACCAAACAGGTGCAAATGTGTTGTAAACTGTGTTTACCCCTCACATTTGCACCCTCCTCCCATTTACCCCTCTTCCCAAACAGAGTGTTTCGCTCTGTTTGGCAACAAGGGGGGTGCAAATTGCAGGAGGGTGCAAGTTGAGGGGCAAATTGCTGGGGGGGTGCAAATTTCTGGGGGGTGTAAGTGGAGGGGTAAATTGTTGTTTGGATGAAAAAGTAGGGGGGGTGCAAATAAAGTGCAAAGTAAGTAATTATATTATTAGATTTTAAAATTATAAAATAGATTTTAAAATTATAAATAATATCATAAAATAATAAAATAAATATTACTATATAATAATAAATATACTTTACTAAAAATAGTTATTATATAATAATGCTCAAATAATAATTAATTATAACAATTGTAATAATCATTGATCGAGCGATCTCAAAACTCGAAGCTCAACTCCTAACTGGTCATCCTATATAGGGTTTTCGTGTCTAGTTTAATCTTAAATTGTCAAACTTAGTCAAACACGTTCGAATTTGTAAGTTTTAACTATTTAGTCAAATAAAATGAGTTAACCAAACAATTTCTCTCTATCTTTTCCACAAACACCTTGTATATCTAATTTTAAATGCAAATTCGATTCAACCAAGAGATCTAGATTTGACTTGACGAACATTTATAAACTTGTTTCCAGAGTCAAATGGTCAACCCCGAATAATGTTTACATTAATGATATTTATAAAAAGAAGAAATTGATAATATTAATTATTATATAATTATATATAACACAATTAGAAAAACAAAATTCCATAATTCCCCCCTCCCCCTCTCTTCCTTCCTTCCTTTGCACCCCAATTCGGGGGGTAAGCCGAAACAGTAAATTTGCACTCTCGTTTTGCACCCCCCTACTGTTCCAAATTAACCAAACAGGTGCAAATGTGTTGTAAACTGTGTTTACCCCTCACATTTGCACCCTCCTCCCATTTACCCCTCTTCCCAAACAGAGTGTTTCGCTCTGTTTGGCAACAAGGGGGGTGCAAATTGCAGGAGGGTGCAAGTTGAGGGGCAAATTGCTGGGGGGGTGCAAATTTCTGGGGGGTGTAAGTGGAGGGGTAAATTGTTGTTTGGATGAAAAAGTAGGGGGGGTGCAAATAAAGTGCAAAGTAAGTAATTATATTATTAGATTTTAAAATTATAAAATAGATTTTAAAATTATAAATAATATCATAAAATAATAAAATAAATATTACTATATAATAATAAATATACTTTACTAAAAATAGTTATTATATAATAATGCTCAAATAATAATTAATTATAACAATTGTAATAATCATTGATCGAGCGATCTCAAAACTCGAAGCTCAACTCCTAACTGGTCATCCTATATAGGGTTTTCGTGTCTAGTTTAATCTTAAATTGTCAAACTTAGTCAAACACGTTCGAATTTGTAAGTTTTAACTATTTAGTCAAATAAAATGAGTTAACCAAACAATTTCTCTCTATCTTTTCCACAAACACCTTGTATATCTAATTTTAAATGCAAATTCGATTCAACCAAGAGATCTAGATTTGACTTGACGAACATTTATAAACTTGTTTCCAGAGTCAAATGGTCAACCCCGAATAATGTTTACATTAATGATATTTATAAAAAGAAGAAATTGATAATATTAATTATTATATAATTATATATAACACAATTAGAAAAACAAAATTCCATAATTCCCCCCTCCCCCTCTCTTCCTTCCTTCCTTTGCACCCCAATTCGGGGGGTAAGCCGAAACAGTAAATTTGCACTCTCGTTTTGCACCCCCCTACTGTTCCAAATTAACCAAACAGGTGCAAATGTGTTGTAAACTGTGTTTACCCCTCACATTTGCACCCTCCTCCCATTTACCCCTCTTCCCAAACAGAGTGTTTCGCTCTGTTTGGCAACAAGGGGGGTGCAAATTGCAGGAGGGTGCAAGTTGAGGGGCAAATTGCTGGGGGGGTGCAAATTTCTGGGGGGTGTAAGTGGAGGGGTAAATTGTTGTTTGGATGAAAAAGTAGGGGGGGTGCAAATAAAGTGCAAAGTAAGTAATTATATTATTAGATTTTAAAATTATAAAATAGATTTTAAAATTATAAATAATATCATAAAATAATAAAATAAATATTACTATATAATAATAAATATACTTTACTAAAAATAGTTATTATATAATAATGCTCAAATAATAATTAATTATAACAATTGTAATAATCATTGATCGAGCGATCTCAAAACTCGAAGCTCAACTCCTAACTGGTCATCCTATATAGGGTTTTCGTGTCTAGTTTAATCTTAAATTGTCAAACTTAGTCAAACACGTTCGAATTTGTAAGTTTTAACTATTTAGTCAAATAAAATGAGTTAACCAAACAATTTCTCTCTATCTTTTCCACAAACACCTTGTATATCTAATTTTAAATGCAAATTCGATTCAACCAAGAGATCTAGATTTGACTTGACGAACATTTATAAACTTGTTTCCAGAGTCAAATGGTCAACCCCGAATAATGTTTACATTAATGATATTTATAAAAAGAAGAAATTGATAATATTAATTATTATATAATTATATATAACACAATTAGAAAAACAAAATTCCATAATTCCCCCCTCCCCCTCTCTTCCTTCCTTCCTTTGCACCCCAATTCGGGGGGTAAGCCGAAACAGTAAATTTGCACTCTCGTTTTGCACCCCCCTACTGTTCCAAATTAACCAAACAGGTGCAAATGTGTTGTAAACTGTGTTTACCCCTCACATTTGCACCCTCCTCCCATTTACCCCTCTTCCCAAACAGAGTGTTTCGCTCTGTTTGGCAACAAGGGGGGTGCAAATTGCAGGAGGGTGCAAGTTGAGGGGCAAATTGCTGGGGGGGTGCAAATTTCTGGGGGGTGTAAGTGGAGGGGTAAATTGTTGTTTGGATGAAAAAGTAGGGGGGGTGCAAATAAAGTGCAAAGTAAGTAATTATATTATTAGATTTTAAAATTATAAAATAGATTTTAAAATTATAAATAATATCATAAAATAATAAAATAAATATTACTATATAATAATAAATATACTTTACTAAAAATAGTTATTATATAATAATGCTCAAATAATAATTAATTATAACAATTGTAATAATCATTGATCGAGCGATCTCAAAACTCGAAGCTCAACTCCTAACTGGTCATCCTATATAGGGTTTTCGTGTCTAGTTTAATCTTAAATTGTCAAACTTAGTCAAACACGTTCGAATTTGTAAGTTTTAACTATTTAGTCAAATAAAATGAGTTAACCAAACAATTTCTCTCTATCTTTTCCACAAACACCTTGTATATCTAATTTTAAATGCAAATTCGATTCAACCAAGAGATCTAGATTTGACTTGACGAACATTTATAAACTTGTTTCCAGAGTCAAATGGTCAACCCCGAATAATGTTTACATTAATGATATTTATAAAAAGAAGAAATTGATAATATTAATTATTATATAATTATATATAACACAATTAGAAAAACAAAATTCCATAATTCCCCCCTCCCCCTCTCTTCCTTCCTTCCTTTGCACCCCAATTCGGGGGGTAAGCCGAAACAGTAAATTTGCACTCTCGTTTTGCACCCCCCTACTGTTCCAAATTAACCAAACAGGTGCAAATGTGTTGTAAACTGTGTTTACCCCTCACATTTGCACCCTCCTCCCATTTACCCCTCTTCCCAAACAGAGTGTTTCGCTCTGTTTGGCAACAAGGGGGGTGCAAATTGCAGGAGGGTGCAAGTTGAGGGGCAAATTGCTGGGGGGGTGCAAATTTCTGGGGGGTGTAAGTGGAGGGGTAAATTGTTGTTTGGATGAAAAAGTAGGGGGGGTGCAAATAAAGTGCAAAGTAAGTAATTATATTATTAGATTTTAAAATTATAAAATAGATTTTAAAATTATAAATAATATCATAAAATAATAAAATAAATATTACTATATAATAATAAATATACTTTACTAAAAATAGTTATTATATAATAATGCTCAAATAATAATTAATTATAACAATTGTAATAATCATTGATCGAGCGATCTCAAAACTCGAAGCTCAACTCCTAACTGGTCATCCTATATAGGGTTTTCGTGTCTAGTTTAATCTTAAATTGTCAAACTTAGTCAAACACGTTCGAATTTGTAAGTTTTAACTATTTAGTCAAATAAAATGAGTTAACCAAACAATTTCTCTCTATCTTTTCCACAAACACCTTGTATATCTAATTTTAAATGCAAATTCGATTCAACCAAGAGATCTAGATTTGACTTGACGAACATTTATAAACTTGTTTCCAGAGTCAAATGGTCAACCCCGAATAATGTTTACATTAATGATATTTATAAAAAGAAGAAATTGATAATATTAATTATTATATAATTATATATAACACAATTAGAAAAACAAAATTCCATAATTCCCCCCTCCCCCTCTCTTCCTTCCTTCCTTTGCACCCCAATTCGGGGGGTAAGCCGAAACAGTAAATTTGCACTCTCGTTTTGCACCCCCCTACTGTTCCAAATTAACCAAACAGGTGCAAATGTGTTGTAAACTGTGTTTACCCCTCACATTTGCACCCTCCTCCCATTTACCCCTCTTCCCAAACAGAGTGTTTCGCTCTGTTTGGCAACAAGGGGGGTGCAAATTGCAGGAGGGTGCAAGTTGAGGGGCAAATTGCTGGGGGGGTGCAAATTTCTGGGGGGTGTAAGTGGAGGGGTAAATTGTTGTTTGGATGAAAAAGTAGGGGGGGTGCAAATAAAGTGCAAAGTAAGTAATTATATTATTAGATTTTAAAATTATAAAATAGATTTTAAAATTATAAATAATATCATAAAATAATAAAATAAATATTACTATATAATAATAAATATACTTTACTAAAAATAGTTATTATATAATAATGCTCAAATAATAATTAATTATAACAATTGTAATAATCATTGATCGAGCGATCTCAAAACTCGAAGCTCAACTCCTAACTGGTCATCCTATATAGGGTTTTCGTGTCTAGTTTAATCTTAAATTGTCAAACTTAGTCAAACACGTTCGAATTTGTAAGTTTTAACTATTTAGTCAAATAAAATGAGTTAACCAAACAATTTCTCTCTATCTTTTCCACAAACACCTTGTATATCTAATTTTAAATGCAAATTCGATTCAACCAAGAGATCTAGATTTGACTTGACGAACATTTATAAACTTGTTTCCAGAGTCAAATGGTCAACCCCGAATAATGTTTACATTAATGATATTTATAAAAAGAAGAAATTGATAATATTAATTATTATATAATTATATATAACACAATTAGAAAAACAAAATTCCATAATTCCCCCCTCCCCCTCTCTTCCTTCCTTCCTTTGCACCCCAATTCGGGGGGTAAGCCGAAACAGTAAATTTGCACTCTCGTTTTGCACCCCCCTACTGTTCCAAATTAACCAAACAGGTGCAAATGTGTTGTAAACTGTGTTTACCCCTCACATTTGCACCCTCCTCCCATTTACCCCTCTTCCCAAACAGAGTGTTTCGCTCTGTTTGGCAACAAGGGGGGTGCAAATTGCAGGAGGGTGCAAGTTGAGGGGCAAATTGCTGGGGGGGTGCAAATTTCTGGGGGGTGTAAGTGGAGGGGTAAATTGTTGTTTGGATGAAAAAGTAGGGGGGGTGCAAATAAAGTGCAAAGTAAGTAATTATATTATTAGATTTTAAAATTATAAAATAGATTTTAAAATTATAAATAATATCATAAAATAATAAAATAAATATTACTATATAATAATAAATATACTTTACTAAAAATAGTTATTATATAATAATGCTCAAATAATAATTAATTATAACAATTGTAATAATCATTGATCGAGCGATCTCAAAACTCGAAGCTCAACTCCTAACTGGTCATCCTATATAGGGTTTTCGTGTCTAGTTTAATCTTAAATTGTCAAACTTAGTCAAACACGTTCGAATTTGTAAGTTTTAACTATTTAGTCAAATAAAATGAGTTAACCAAACAATTTCTCTCTATCTTTTCCACAAACACCTTGTATATCTAATTTTAAATGCAAATTCGATTCAACCAAGAGATCTAGATTTGACTTGACGAACATTTATAAACTTGTTTCCAGAGTCAAATGGTCAACCCCGAATAATGTTTACATTAATGATATTTATAAAAAGAAGAAATTGATAATATTAATTATTATATAATTATATATAACACAATTAGAAAAACAAAATTCCATAATTCCCCCCTCCCCCTCTCTTCCTTCCTTCCTTTGCACCCCAATTCGGGGGGTAAGCCGAAACAGTAAATTTGCACTCTCGTTTTGCACCCCCCTACTGTTCCAAATTAACCAAACAGGTGCAAATGTGTTGTAAACTGTGTTTACCCTCACATTTGCACCCTCCTCCCATTTACCCCTCTTCCCAAACAGAGTGTTTCGCTCTGTTTGGCAACAAGGGGGGTGCAAATTGCAGGAGGGTGCAAGTTGAGGGGCAAATTGCTGGGGGGGTGCAAATTTCTGGGGGGTGTAAGTGGAGGGGTAAATTGTTGTTTGGATGAAAAAGTAGGGGGGGTGCAAATAAAGTGCAAAGTAAGTAATTATATTATTAGATTTTAAAATTATAAAATAGATTTTAAAATTATAAATAATATCATAAAATAATAAAATAAATATTACTATATAATAATAAATATACTTTACTAAAAATAGTTATTATATAATAATGCTCAAATAATAATTAATTATAACAATTGTAATAATCATTGATCGAGCGATCTCAAAACTCGAAGCTCAACTCCTAACTGGTCATCCTATATAGGGTTTTCGTGTCTAGTTTAATCTTAAATTGTCAAACTTAGTCAAACACGTTCGAATTTGTAAGTTTTAACTATTTAGTCAAATAAAATGAGTTAACCAAACAATTTCTCTCTATCTTTTCCACAAACACCTTGTATATCTAATTTTAAATGCAAATTCGATTCAACCAAGAGATCTAGATTTGACTTGACGAACATTTATAAACTTGTTTCCAGAGTCAAATGGTCAACCCCGAATAATGTTTACATTAATGATATTTATAAAAAGAAGAAATTGATAATATTAATTATTATATAATTATATATAACACAATTAGAAAAACAAAATTCCATAATTCCCCCCTCCCCCTCTCTTCCTTCCTTCCTTTGCACCCCAATTCGGGGGGTAAGCCGAAACAGTAAATTTGCACTCTCGTTTTGCACCCCCCTACTGTTCCAAATTAACCAAACAGGTGCAAATGTGTTGTAAACTGTGTTTACCCCTCACATTTGCACCCTCCTCCCATTTACCCCTCTTCCCAAACAGAGTGTTTCGCTCTGTTTGGCAACAAGGGGGGTGCAAATTGCAGGAGGGTGCAAGTTGAGGGGCAAATTGCTGGGGGGGTGCAAATTTCTGGGGGGTGTAAGTGGAGGGGTAAATTGTTGTTTGGATGAAAAAGTAGGGGGGGGTGCAAATAAAGTGCAAAGTAAGTAATTATATTATTAGATTTTAAAATTATAAAATAGATTTTAAAATTATAAATAATATCATAAAATAATAAAATAAATATTACTATATAATAATAAATATACTTTACTAAAAATAGTTATTATATAATAATGCTCAAATAATAATTAATTATAACAATTGTAATAATCATTGATCGAGCGATCTCAAAACTCGAAGCTCAACTCCTAACTGGTCATCCTATATAGGGTTTTCGTGTCTAGTTTAATCTTAAATTGTCAAACTTAGTCAAACACGTTCGAATTTGTAAGTTTTAACTATTTAGTCAAATAAAATGAGTTAACCAAACAATTTCTCTCTATCTTTTCCACAAACACCTTGTATATCTAATTTTAAATGCAAATTCGATTCAACCAAGAGATCTAGATTTGACTTGACGAACATTTATAAACTTGTTTCCAGAGTCAAATGGTCAACCCCGAATAATGTTTACATTAATGATATTTATAAAAAGAAGAAATTGATAATATTAATTATTATATAATTATATATAACACAATTAGAAAAACAAAATTCCATAATTCCCCCCTCCCCCTCTCTTCCTTCCTTCCTTTGCACCCCAATTCGGGGGGTAAGCCAAAACAGTAAATTTGCACTCTCGTTTTGCACCCCCTACTGTTCCAAATTAACCAAACAGGTGCAAATGTGTTGTAAACTGTGTTTACCCCTCACATTTGCACCCTCCTCCCATTTACCCCTCTTCCCAAACAGAGTGTTTAGGTCGCTAGCAGAAGCCCTTCTTAAACCCTCCTTGTTTCGCCCCCGTCCCCTATCTTCTCCGTTTTCCCTCCTTCCTGCTGCCCGTCAGCCATGGAATCCGGTCGAAAATAAAGAAGCGCCAACCAATCATCCGCAAAAAGACAAGAGAGACATGCTCCGTCTTGCTCATTCCAGCCGTGGTAAAAAACTAGCCTTCTTATCTTCTTCCTCCTCCTCGTCCTCAACTGCTGCTTTTGCTGCCATGTCTCACATGGGCTCCAGATTCTTTCCCAAACCCGCCACAGCTTCCGTCCCTCACTTCCCACCTCTTCCTTCTCAATTTTTTTCCAATATAAACCTATGCCGCGCTGGAAAGCGCTTGCTCCCAGTGCTTTGTTCAAAACCCATCTCTAGAAACCACTCTCGTTCCCTCTACATCAATGGGCATGCGACTCTTCCTGTTTCCCCTCCAGGTAATTTCTCCCACGCTTCCTGGAGTAGTAACTCTAATGGCGTACCGAAGTAGAGATTTTTCTTTTGAGGGAGGACTTAAAAATCTCGTTTTCAATTTCAGGTAATATATCGGTGGGCGGAGGATGGAAAAGCGACGCTCTGCGGAAACAATTGGCGGAGTGTGGAATCGAAATGGATAACTTAGCCCCCGGTCAGTACAATGGCTTATGGTGTCCAAAGGTGAGCTCCTAGCTCCTGTTACAAATGGGAATGGCAGCTTAGGTTTCAGTATTTTCTGAATTGTCAATGATTCGAGTGTCCTCAGTATCGTTTGCTTAAATGCCGGCTGGTTTTAGTTGTGTCGCCTAACAAGAATTATTGGACAAGTATGGAACTTTAAGGTGGAAGTTCATGGTGTCTTATTTCTTGCTCAAGTTTAGACTAGATAGTAACTCTTGGTTGTGACTTGAGTTTCTGTTGTATGCTAGTGCCAAGGTGGTGATTCCGGAGAGAAGTCGTTCTCTATTCTCATAGAAGCTGATGGGTATAATCTTCAGCTTCACTTTTCCTAATCGATCCTCTTTCCTCTTTGAATATGGTCATGTTAAGTTTGGATGTTTTGATAATGCAGTACGAGAGCATCATGGATATGTCATAGGGCGAAATGTGGATGGACTGGAGGAACCAAAGTAAGCTAATTTCTTTGACCTGTTTTTTCTCTTTTACATTTCTCTGGATGTCTTTTTTGAGGCTCCTGGTTTGACTTCGAGCAGCATGCTACCAGCTCAACCTCTAAAAACCCAGTTCAACAACGTACTCGCCAAAAGAAAGCAAGGGAAATTACAGAGGAGAGTCTGCAGTTGGAACCACTATGCAGTGAGGTTGTTCATCTTACAGTTCGAGTCTTTCCAGTTCACATATGTTCATCTATGAGTTCATTCCTCAATTGGATATGTGCGCCATGTTTAATGCATCAATATGAGCTTTTTTGTGCTTGCAGCTTGTTGGTTACTTCAAAGAACGGGACATATCTCGTGAAACTTTGTTGAGAAATCGTGTTATGCAGAAGGCTCATGGCAATCAGGTGTGATGCTTTATACAAGTTCTTGTATATTGCAATGTGTTCTTGTTATAGTTGTTTTTGTTCAGTGGAAGAGCAGTTGTCATTGCTTCATCTTAGTTTGGTGTTTAAAATCCATATCAATATGTTTCTTGAAAGAGTAAAAAGAGTATATATGGTTCAAGGTTGGAAGAAGAAGTGATCTGGAGCATATTTCCCTTGTGAACCTGTACAGTTCTATATTTCCCTTGTGAACCTGTACAGTTCTGACTGATGTTTTTTTTTGTTGTCACTGAGTAACTGAGAACCCTTTCACTACGTAGAAAAAGTTGATCTCGTCAGCCTATCTAGAAAATTTACCGAGGAGGCTGCAATAACAATTTTTGTTCTGTCTTGAGCAAGACTAAGATCCCTCAGAAAGTCTGGGTTGAGTGTGATTTCAGCAAAATTCTTGGGTAACTAGGAGCTTAACAGGATTCAATTATCTGCAATAGGAAGCTAAAAAACAAAGCATAAAGACAAATCCACAAACACACTAATCCTGCTTTGATACGTTTCATTGTTATTCTCATGCATAAGGATCATAACACCCACTCAGTTATTTGCCACTGGAAGTTTGTAAAAAGAAGCTGGCAACATCTGAAATACAATAGTCCTGCTACAAACTGATTATATATTTGGATTATGTGCCTAGAAATTTACCCCTGTGAATACTGCACTCTGCTGTCTGATATTGTTATGTTGTCATATTAATTCTGCTGTTTTTTCCTCCCGTTTTATGTGGGCTGTTTGATATAAGGATGAAGTGGGTACTTACGGGGTGCAAGTACCTCTTATAATGGCCTGCTTTTACTTTGCAGATTGTTATTGCATTTACTTACGGAAGAAACGGGATGCTTGTAAGCTGCAAGTATCGAGACATTAACAAGAAATTTTGGCAGGTTTGTCTTATGAGTATTACTTCAGTAGAAAGCGTTGAATGCAATGGGTTCTGCTGGTGTTTTGCAATCTCGTCCATGGATTTGCCACCCGAATTCCCCCAAACTTTGCTTTCATGGATCAGAACGACACTAAGGGGTTGTTTGAAGGTGGTATTTGACTGGTGGATTTGTGCCTCAATTATTTCAGTTGGTTGAACTGGCAAATCCTCTGCCGTTTTGGCTGGAGAATTGGACAATTCCATCTGTTGGAGAATTGCAATTCCTTCATCTGATTGAATTGCATATCAACTTGTAGCCAACTTGATTTGGCATATCTCTCGACACTTATATCCTCTTTCTTTTTTAAAAAACCAAAATTACCTCCAATAAAATAATAATAATATTTAATAAAATAAATTTAGAAGATAAATTAGAAAACCAAATAACCTCATTCATTTTTATTTTATTTTATTTAGCTTGATTTTCCCCCCTCATATACAGGAGAAAACACTTTTTAGATCTTGTCTTTTTTCTTTTACTGTTTCTTTTATAGCTGAATCAGCAACTCGTAGTAAGCTCAGACAGAATGCACAAAAGCAAACATTCGCATTTCGCTGTTCCGGATACAATGAAGCAGGCACCCCAAAATAGGATCCTGGTGAAGCAAAGAACAGAAGTAAAACACCACTACATCAAACTCACTACAACCTACTAACAGATTAACAAATTGGTCTTTGCACACACTCAGTCAAATTAAAATCTGCAGCATTAACAAGTCTGTTTTGGCACTATCATTTTAGCTACTTATCAAAGCTAAGTCCATTTTCAGCAGTCTGCCACCACTTACAGCACTCCTGGTTTCTCCCCATGAGCTCTTCAACATCTCGCCTGCCCAATATAAGTCACTAAAGCTGTCCTTAACAAACCACTCATCCTTCCAGCTGCAGTCCTACAATGAGACTGCAAACATATCCTCTCTACCATGGCATTCCAATCTGCTGCATTGAACATGTTATTACACTTGATGCATGCCAGCAGCAGCTGTGAATAAGAAAACTGAAAGAATAGAAGGGCTGTTGATTCTTCTAAATCCTCACATAGCATACATTAAAAGATGATCTTGTTTTATTATTATAGACTAAGATGATTTTTTAAGAGTGTCAAGTAAGAGATTGGAGATGACAGAATAAAAGAAGTAATATATTGGGAAGACAAGTATAGAGAAGAAGAAAAATTATTGAGATTAATGTGTACAAACATTTCAAAACACAATTAGAGTGGGGTATCATTCTCCAACTCATCGCATTTCTCAATACACTTTCATCCACTTCAATTCACACCAACAGACAGTATCAATTCAAATCTCCCAAATATAGAAAGCTCACATATTCTCAGATCTCTCTGTTACTCAAATTCACCTATATAGAAATCTTAACTTCAAACGACAGTTTTGCTGAAACTTCAGTTTATGCATAGTAGTAACTTTTTAAGTTCTGAGGGTTGTCAATCTTACTCGTTCCAAGAAGCTTCTACCTCTTTACTTGAAATTTTTGGTAGATATGATAACTAGCATCATTGCAAAATCTTTCCGACGAAAGATTTTGATAGTATCCCCCTCTGTGATCCTTAGGTTTCGTGCATTTATTTCAGGAAAAGGATACCGAAAAGATATTCTACGGGCTGGATGACATAAAGGGATCTGATGATATTATCATTGTATGTATACTCCATACAAGTTTTCAATGGAGGCTTTTGTAATTGGCGACATGATGAGACATGATTATCTATTTTTGCATCTAGGTTGAAGGTGAAATGGACAAGCTTGCAATGGAAGAGGCTGGATTCCGTAATTGTGTGAGTGTTCCTGATGGAGCACCTCCACTGGTTTCGTCCAAGGATTTGCCACCCGAATCCCAGGTTTGTACAAAATCTGGTAACTAATAATATACTGATTATTTCGTCCTATTTTTCCTGTTATCTGATCGCAATGCAAAATCTGGTAACTGACTGCTACTACGATCAGTTTTTATTTTTGTTTTAAGTCGTATAAACATCGCTGACCTGTTCAATCTGTTTTTGTTGGAGTAGCTGAAATTGGATTGCTACAAGCTTTACAAGTTGTGGATGCTGTTTAGCAGCCATGCCTGGAAAATCCTAGCATGTCAAAATTTCATGGATTCAAATTGTGAACTTGTCTAGAACACGTTTCCATGCTTTCAGATAGAATGATAATGGCAGTTTCTCACCTTGTTTCTGTAATTGATATCCCTTTTCATGTATTTTGTGAAGCTAGGACACAAAGTATCAGTATCTTTGGAATTGCAAAGAGTATTTGAAGCAGGTGCGTAATGATTTCATCCTCAGTACACCTTATTGAAGCAATGTACCACAGTATAACATACTATTTGACAACCACTCTAATAGGCATCTCGCATCATACTTGCTACCGATGGAGACCCTCCTGGTCAAGCATTGGCAGAAGAGCTTGCACGGCGTCTTGGAAGAGAAAGGTTGAGGAGACTGTCTGCCTATTATATCATTTATCATACAATGATTGTAATTATGAGCAATATTGTTATCTTTGTTTGGGAATGCAGATGCTGGCGAGTCAAATGGCCAAGGAAAAATGCAGATAGTTATTGCAAAGATGCAAATGAGGTCTCATAACAAGCCAATGAACTGATTATGTGATTTTTTTGCGGGGACCTCCATAATTATACTTCCAACTCTACTCGCAGGTGCTAATGTATTTGGGTCCTCAAGCACTGAAGGATGCAATTGATGATGCGGAACTATATCCCATCAAAGGATTATTCCTCTTCAGAGACTTCTTTGATGAAATCGACTCGTATTATCATCAAACTCAAGGATATCAGTTTGGTGTCTCAACAGGATGGAAGTCTTTAGATGGGCTGTACAGTGTAAGAAGAACTTTCTTTAACTCGGTGATAATTCATTTGTAAAGTGGGCCGTATTTTCAATTGTGTAATTAATTGACGAAAAAGGTGAAAGGACATTGATATGATTTTTTGAATGGCAATGACAAAGGCAATGTGACGTGAGCAAGCCAATAAGTACTGATGGATATATAAGCGCTAGACAAAGATTATGGTAGAGTTCTGCATTATCTATCATGAAACATTTGACAAAGATTTAAGTTCACTCTCAGATTTGTAGTTGTTTTCTTTTAAAAGTCCCAATGAAACAAGAAAATGATGTGTGCATGTTTTGCCGCGGAATTTGTTCTGAACCTGTTCAATTGCAGGTTTTACCAGGAGAGTTGACGATAGTAAGTGGGGTACCGAATTCTGGCAAGAGTGAATGGATTGATGCTCTTTTATGCAACCTTAATAGAAGTGCTGATTGGAAATTTGCTCTTTGCTCTATGGAGAACAATGTAAGCTATAGAGTACTGCTTTTTATGCTTTCTGCAGTGAAAGAAAGCCATTTCCTTTTAAAAGTTATCATCAACCTGAAATTCGCACATTATATAGTTTAGTTTGTCGCTTTTTTGAAAGATGACTGCGCTTGGGCTAATTACGGCGATGGACAGTCTGTAGTCATCATAAGTTTGCCTCTGGTAATAAGATCTACTAGCCATAATAGGTGTAAAATCTTTTAACTCCGTTGATGAGACCAAGAAATCTAAACTAGGTTCGAAAGAAATGGATGTACTGCAGATATTTGTTGTGAATCATAAGTCTCATATATGTTGTTGCAAAATAGTCAAATTGCTTTGTTGGCCTTCTTCCAACCTCTGCAGTTATATTTGTTTTATGGGGTCTTTGTATGTACTTGCAGTGTTAATCGTCATCTTGTCGCTACTGTAGGTTCGAGACCATGCTAGGAAGCTGATGGAGAAATATGTTAGAAAGCCGTTTTTTGATGCTCCGTGAGTTGGTGTCAATCTCTTTTTATTTTTTTGTTGCTCTAACCTATGTGTATCCCTGTCTCCATTATTCTTGCAAGCGGTTTCTTGTTGCAACGATTATGTTCTTCCTAGCTTGATTTCAACATGCTTTCCCCTTTTCCTTGTTTTTCTTATACTTTTATTCATCCAAGCAAGTTGTGTAGCTATAATCACTGTTTTGTAACAGAACTATTATCATTGTTAATGTCTGAATTACTGTGAAATCATGTAGAGATTTCTTGGAGTAAGATTTTTTGTATAGGGTCCTGTCTTGGGGACACCCTTTTGCTTGTCAATTAGTATCCTTTCATTATCTCTATTTAAAATTTTGGTAAACTTTTCTTGTCCTCTTTCTTCTTCGTAGCTATGGAGAATCTGCTGAACGCATTGATGTCATGGAGTATGAGCGAGGGAAGCAGTGGTTAAATGATACATTCCATCTCATAAGGTAACTTAAACCTGCATTGACTCCACTATGGAGAACGTAGATTGGGTAATTCCCAGAGCCTGAATACTACTGGCAAATAGAAAAGCATATTAGCCGTCTTATGACTTTCCCATCTTTTGTCAAGCTTTCTGGTGATGCAAAAAACTCAATTGTTTTGCTTGCTTGTGATGTGAATCTGAGCTGGCATCTCTATGGTGGAATAATAGATGTGAAGATGATGCACTTCCAAGCATAAGATGGGTACTTAGTCTTGCAAAAGCAGCAGTGCTTAGATATGGTGTCCGTGGACTTGTAATTGATCCTTACAATGAACTTGATCATCAGCGTCCACCTAACATGTGAGAATTTCACCTTGCTGAGGTCTCTTTCCTTCGTAGTTTCAGGGTATGCCATGGCTTATGATTGTGGTTGGCTAATACTGGTTCCAAATCAAGACTTTTGAGTAGCTGATTGTTAATGTTAATGCCTGATTCTAATATTTGGAGGATTATCCATTAAACACATGTCTTGTTGTGATTAGGACCGAAACAGAGTATGTGAGTCAGATGCTGACTCTGGTAAAAAGATTTGCTCAACATCATTCGTGTCATGTGTGGTTCGTTGCGCATCCGAGACAGGTGATGATGCTCCCCTGGACTTAATTTTCTTTTCCTCAAGTCATTTTCCCTTTGACTATTGGGTTTATGGTATTTGTTCACACACTTTCTTTTGTCTAACAATCAGTTGCACAACTGGATAGGTGGCCCGCCTAATATGTATGATATAAGCGGGAGTGCCCATTTCATAAACAAATGTGACAATGGGATAATTATTCATCGCAACAGAAATCCCGACGCTGGGGATATTGATCAAGTCCAGGTGCTGAACATCTCCATTTTGCTTACACAACAAACATGCACCAAATCACAAAATATCCCCTTTCAAATTCGATTGCAATTTGACCTTATGGTACTGACACTCGCACAAACACAATTCATGTTCTCTGCAGATTTGTGTTCGGAAGGTTCGAAACAAGGTTGTGGGTACCATAGGCGACGCGTACTTGTCATATAACAGGTATGGAAATAGTATTTTCTTTAGTGCTTTCTTAAGTCATTCCTTTGTGTAGCGAGTATGGCGATGATGAGTGTGTAAACCGACCTTTCTTAACAGGGTGACTGGTGAGTTCAGGGATACCGAAGTTGATCATCGTAGAAGATGATTAACTAACTGATTGTCATGGAGAATGAATATGGGGAAGGTGGAGGAGGTGTGGGACGAGGACTGCGCATTTACCAATCAATGATCCGCTGATGAAACCAAACCTGTTCATACTTGATGGCAAATTGTTAATATTGGAAGTGAGAAGAGTTGAGCTGTTTCTTCGTGGGAAGTGGTTGGAAGTTGAAACCACAGCCAGCAAAGAGAAGAGCATATTATTATATAGTGAATTCACTCACATTGTAGCAAAGGTGAGTCCAGCAAGTGGAAAGGGGCTGTCTATCATTTCCCGTTTGAGGGTGGTTACAATAAATCTGCGGTTACAGTAGTTTATAATTTATGTCTTTTAAGCTAAGTTGACCAAAGCCCCGCGAGTTGCGGTGTCAGAATCTTCTTATTCTTCTTCTTTCGTTGTTGTTGTTGAGTGAGTTAGCCAAGCCAGCACACAACTCATGCCACGTTCTGGAACAGCTTTATTGTATTTGTCATTGACCTGACCACATCATTCTCGTGAGGCTGTGCAGTAGCTCATCATTCATTCGGCGGTCGCCTCGTCTTAATTGGTTCGAGTTAGTGATGTTGCATCAGAATACTCAACTAAATATGTGACATTATTCTCATAATAACAATTCATATATGCATATAAAAAAGGGTGTTTGGAGTTGATAAATGTGGTTTGGTAGTAAGAGTTAGGAGAAAGGAATCTATGTATGGTGGCAGAACAGAAGCACATGGGATGCTAATTATGGGGAGCGATTGACATGTGAGAGAGTAACTTGCAGTCCTCAAATATTTGGTAACTGACCTGTGTTTGGTTGCCAAGTGTCCTTCCCTCAGCTGCTGATAATTGGAATAGAGTATTAGATTTAGAGGACAGCTACATATATCTAATATTCTGTCACCAACTACACTGTATGTCTGTGTCTGGATATGACTAACTGTTCGATTGTGGGGGAGACGGCCGTCTGGTCAAAGCTTGCAGAAGCAGCAGCATGATTCCTGCCTGCGCCGGTTCTTGTAACGGATAAACAGCCACGACAATCCATCAGTGCAAACGGGAAGGAAAGGAAGACACGGTCAAGAGTCACAGAAACATAAAATAATAATTCTTCCGCAACACTTAATTCGACTTGAACAATTTCTGGCGGTTCCTTAAAGTATTGGTCATCGTAGCAATAACTTGTAAATTTAAAGGGGCCACAGTATGATAGACAAGAAAAATTGTTCTAGGGGTTGTTTGATTGGGGTTTGTGGTCCCGGATTTTGACACAATCACTCATATTCCCGAATTTTGGTACAATTCTTTGTTTGACAAGGTCTTTAAGAACCAAAAATTTTGTTCCCGTCGGATTTGTAAATCCTACATGACCCAATTTTCAAAATAGCTGCCTTCAAAATAGCTGCCCCTACCCAGCTATTTTAAAAATCCTGCCCTATTATGTCCGTTATGCCTATTTTGTCCCTATTGTAATTTGCAAATCCATCTTTACTCTCAAACTTCATTTTCAATCGCCATTCTCTTTCACCTATTTTTTCGTCACTCTCCCAGACCGCAGAAGTTATTCTGCTAACTGCTAGATCCGTTAGCAGATACTAATGGGGTTAGATTTGATGCCACGTCGGACCAGGTAAGATCCAACGGAGGAGAGAGGCAGGCTTTGGTAGTGAGCCAGTGATGGGCTTGTGGGTATAAGCCGGGCCATCATGCGGCTTGGAGGACGTGCCGAAGAAGCAGCTTTGTGGGCCCGCTTCAGTTTGGACGGGATTTTGGAGAGGAATGGAGAGAGAACGAAAATTGTGGGCCCGCTTATCCATGTAATATTTATGTGTGTTTGTTTGTGAGGATATTTATTTGTTTTCACCCGATATTAATCTGTGTTGTGTTGATATTACTTCGTATCATTGTTGAAATAAACTAGTATTCTTTCTTCGCAAACCAATATCCATCATTCAACTAATGTTTATCAAACCCCAATATAATCCAACCACCCGAAACTGATTATACCAATTTAGAGTTTAGGTTTTAGGGTTCGGGTTTGCGATTTAGAGTTTAAGGTTTGGGTTTACGGTTTAGTCTCGGCAATCGACAAACAAATTTTTGCATGAACTGATAGTATATGCGATGGATATTGTGTCTTCCATCAAAACTAAACACCCTATCAAGTCTTAACACATAAAGCTTGCAACCTTAGTTAGGGCTGCCCGCCGAAGGCCCATGAAATAATAATAGCTTTAATGGTCTAGAGTTTAGTGATTAGGATTTTAGTGTTAGGGTTTAGTTTTTTTAGGGTTAGGGATTATTAGTCTTGTGGTCGTTTGCAATAAATGGATATTAGTTTATGTGGTTCGGATATTAGCTTTGGGTTGAATTGATATTAGTTCATGTTTTTTGATATTTTTGTGGGACGTGTGGATAAGTCTAATGGGGCACTTTTGGTAACTATTCCGATGTGATCCTTTGTTTATTTAAGCATATGAAATAATAATAGTTTTTATTGTTTAGAGTTTAGTGATTAGGGTGTTAGTGTTAGGGTTTAGGGTTTATTTTTTTTAGGGTTAAAGGTTTAGTTATTAGTCCTGTGGTCTTTTGCAATGAAAGGATATTAGTTTACGTGGTTCGGATATTAGCTTTGGGTTGAATTGATATTAGTTCATGCTTTCGGATATTTGTCTGGGACGTTTGGATATTCTAATGGGCACTTTTGGTAACTATTTCTATGTGATTCTTTGTTTATTTAAGCATCTAGCACTTTTGGTAACTATTCGGATTAGTCTACAACTATCATATATTAGTCAGTATGTGGTGGATATTATTCTGTTATAGTGATAATATCCATTTTGAGATCACATGATATTCTTTTGAGACAGAAGGATATTAGACTGGGTGGTGTGGATATTTGTCTGGGTAGTGTGGATATTCGTTTTAGTTTTAGGGTTCATTAGTTCATGTTTTCGGATTTTTTTGCGACGTTTGGATATTCTAATGGTGCACTTTTGATAACTATTCCGATGTGATCCTTTGTTTATTTAAGCATCTAACACTTTTGGTAACTATTCAGATTAGTCAATAAGATATTAGTCTGTGTGTGATGGATATTAGTCTGTTATATATGGATAATCTTAATTTTGGGATCACATGATATTTTTCTAAGACGGTGGGATATTAGACTGGGTGGTGTGGATATTCTTATGGGTAGTGTGGATATTCATTTTAGTTGTAGGGTTTAGGGTTCATTAGTTCATATTTCTGGATATTTTTCTGGGACTTTGGATATTCTAATGGGCCACTTTTGGTAACTATTCCGATATGATCCTTTGTTTATTTAAGCATCTAACAGTTTTTGTAACGATTCAGATTAGTGTACAACAATAAGATATTAGTCAGTGTGTAGTCTGTTGGATTATGGTGTGGATACTTTTTTGGAGCCATCCGATAAATGCTCACAAAAAAAGGGTTTGATGCTCACTTAAGTAACATTGGACCTCACGGATCTAATATGAGAGCATAATATCTAGACAGCGCATATTAATATCCATACATTTCATAACTAATATCCATACCTAACATAATAATATTCATGAATAACAAACTCAAATCCATAATAATAAAGAGTTGTTTTATCGACAAACCGCGATAAAACTAGTATTCTATGCCATTACAACTTGGCAATCCCAAAATCTCAAATCCGAAAAAAAAGCACAACCACATAAGAAATGAAAAGGCAATAATTTTGAGCTAGTGATGTGCCTCCACCTCCCCTTCTCATGGAGGGCTGGAATCGAACAACTTTTGAATCTTGGCATCTTGCAAAATTCCTGAAATACATAAAAAGAAATCATTAGGCATATGGACAGTCCAGACTAATATCCATATAGGGCATACCAATATCCAGACCTAGCATACAAATATCCATGCATCATGGGCATGCTAAATATCAACATTCAACAAAGTGGTATACCAAACATGTTAAATAATATCTCAGGTCAACAAACTACCATATTAACGAGAAAAACTCAGAACCCCCAAAACAATATCAACATTCAACAAAACGGTATCTCAGGCATGCTAGATAATATCCCCGATCGACAAACTACCTTATTAATGAGCAGAACTCAGAACCCCCCAAACAATATCCACATTCAACAAACTGGTATCCCAAGCATGCTAAATAATATCACAGGTCAACAAACTACTATATTAACGAGCAAAATTCAGAACCCCCCAAACAATATCCACATTCAACGAACTGGTATCTCAAGCATGCTAAATAATATCCCAAGTCAACAAACTACTATATTAACGAGCAAAACTCAGAACCCCCAAACAATATCCACATTCAACGAACTAGTATCCCAAGCATGCTAAATAATATCTCAAGTCAACAAACTAACATATTAACGAGTAAAACTCAGAACCCCCCAAATTGAAAGAATCCCAGATCCCCCAAATCGAATCCCAAGGCATAGAAAGCGAATCTCAAATCCTCCGACAAGAATCCCTGAAACCCTAAATCAAATAACAAGAATTCCGAATCTCCCAAATCGAATCCTAGATCCCAGCCATAGAAAATCCCAGATCCCCCAAATCAAAGAAATCCAAATCCCCCAAATCAAAAGAAACCCAGATCCCCCAAATCGAATCCCAAGGCACAAAAAGCGAATCTCAAATCCCCCAAAATCCCAAATCCCCAACAACGAATCTCAGATCCAAAAAATGAAGCAAAAAAAAAAAAAAACTCAGATCTAGTCGAATCCATAAAACCCTAAATCAAATATAAAGAATCCCGAATCTCCCAAATCGAATCCCAGATCCCCAAATCGAATCCCAAGGCACAGAAAGCAAAATCTTAAATCCCCCAACAAGAATCCCAGATCCCCCACAATGAATTTCAGATCCAAAAAACAAAGCCAAAAAATAATACTCAGGTCCAGTCGAATCTATGAAACCCTAAATCAAATATATGTAATCCAACATTCGTATCCATGAATCAAAGAAGGATAAAACACCTACCTCAAAGATCTGCCTTCACCGTCGCGTTGGTGCTCTCAATGAATCAGGAGAAATGAAGATGCTTACCTCAAAAACTTTCTTCTCTTCGCAGCCGGTGTAGTCGTCTTCCTCTCGCTACTGGCATCGATGTCTTCCTTCTTGCTTGGCCGACTTCGTCTTCCTTCAAGCACCGCTACTGGCGCTGCCAAGCACCACCGTCTTCTCTTTGCGTTGTCGTCTTCTTCCTGTCTGTAGCCCTCGTTGTCGGCGTCGTGTTTCTCACGCCCGTCGTTGTCGAGAGGTATTTTTGAATTATTTGGGATAGAGAGAGAGAGGAAGAAGAAGAAGAGAAGAGAGAAAAAGCAGTCGACAGTTTTGGAGAGTGGGAGAGAAAGGAAAATGAAATGATGGAGAGAGAAAAGAAAATTAAACATAAATGAAATTTTTTGGTTTTTTTGAATTGCGAGACCAATTTTGTTTTAATTGTAGGAAGAGGCTTGGTTCACCCGAGCCACAAGCTGCTCTCTTCCCCCTCCACCGTCCGATCGCGGCTCGCCTACATGGCCTCAAAAGTCAAATCCGGTCGTGTTAGTATATACTAACTACTTATAGAGTTAGCAGAATAACCCTATTGCTACCAGACTCCCAGCACTGCTCGAGTAATCCACCAACAAAAGAGACTCGAGGCGACTGGTCGGCGGACTCGACACCGACTGTTGGCGGGTCACAAGGGCTTCGACGGAAACTCTCTACAGCTCCGCATCATCACCAACGATTCCAGGTTTGTTTCCTCTCCTCATCCGTGTTCCGTTTGATTGGTGTTGCTGGGTTGACGGACGAGGGTTCTTCTTCCTACCGCCAGGCCAGATTGTAGAGGGCTCAATTAGTATTCGGTTATCTGCGATTGGGATTTGTGATTAAAAATAAGAGAATGGTTTGTTGGGTGTTTCCGCGATTGTCATAGACGAGTTGAAATCGATTTCAATATCTTCTCTCGATTTGAGGGAAACCGTTTTCCAGTGCTACGACTCCTTCTTCCCAATCATCAAGGTCAAGACCTGTCTTCGACTCGCCACTCTCTTTCTCAAGAATACCCATAACACCAATCACACTAATTCCCACCTCGAGAGCTCTCAGCTACTCTTGAAATCCATCCCTTCCTGCTTTGACTTGAAGTGTTGCATCTTCAGCTTGTTGAGCCAGTGTTATCACCTTGTTCGCGCCATTCATCCTTAGAAACAGATTCTCCACATGCCCCTTGACCTTGCTGCTTCTGCTAATTCAGATTTGATGCCCTTTTGTGTGTGCGACTCTTATGCTTGCTAGTTGTGGGATTACCTGTCTTGTAGTGTGGATCCCTTTGCGTTTAAGCCACACGTACTAGTACATCTAACTTAATAATTATGCACTTAGAATGTTGTCTCTTCTGTCTATTATCTATTCAGTACTAGTTTTGTTGTGATCAAGTTATTGCATTTGTTTGGAGTAGTAGTAGCCAAGATGTTTCTATCTATTATCTACTTCAGTACATTGTTAACTATTGAGTAAGTAATTGGTTGTGTATCTGAGTTTGATAAATTTTTATTTTTCATATTGGGAAGGGATGTCTCGTATGTCCACGTTGTCTTCTCCAGAAAGGCGAAAGCTTATTGCGGCCATTAGTGCATTTGGGAATCTTGTAGCATTGTATGTTGACTTGGGAAGGGAAGTAACGGAGCTGATAGAGCTCTCACGTTTAAATCCAAGAATTGGTAGGCAACCATTAGATGGGTACATGATGCGACACATTGATAGGCAAAAAGAGATCCATCGATGTACAAGAAGTAGTGACATTGAGAGTCATAGGAAGATTAGAATGAATTGTTCCTTATTTAAGAAGCTGTGTGACCTACTAGTTGTTGAGGGACAATTGAAAAAGACTAGGAACGTTGACATAGATGAAATGGTGCTCACCTTTCTGCTTACCATTTTCCATAATGATAAGAATAGGAGCATTGCTGTAGATTTGCGTCGATCTACAGAAACTATTTATCGATCCTTCCATCGAGTTTTAAAGGCAGTTCTTAGACTCAACAAGTTTATAATGAAGAAGCCTCAACCCATCCAAGCTGATTCAACAAATGGACGATGGAAGTACTTTAAGATCGGTATTGCAACCCTCTGCATAATATTTCTTTCTGAATTAAAGTCTTTAAATGTTAATATCAATTATTTCTCTTTTATTGCGATAGAACTGTTTGCGGGCGCTAGATGGTACACATATTGATGTCCGACCGTTGAAGGAGGAACAAACTAAGTATCGGAATAGGAGTGGTCATCTTACAATCAATTGTTTGGAAGTTTGTACTCCCAACTTAGAGTTTATATATTGTCTGGAGGGCTGGGAAGGGTCTGCTCACGATGCGTGGGTCTTGAGGGGTGCATTAAATAGGCCTAATGGTCTTACTGTACCTGAAGGTAATAAATCTACAGATCCTTGCTATGAATCCATTCATTTTCTAACATAAGTATTTAGGGATATCTAACCATACATGTTTTGCATTAGGACGATATTACCTATGTGATTCTAGTTACGGGAACTGTCCTGGGTTTTGACTCCTATTCGAGGCCCAAGTTACCACATTGACCAGGGGGGCACGTTTGCCACGTACTGCAGAAGCGTACAACAACTGGAGGCATGCACAAGCCAGGAATGTGATAGAACGGACCTTTGGAATCTTAAAGATGAGATGGCAATCCTTGGAGACGCAACTTGGTTCCCCGTACCTGTAGTACCTCGAATAGTGGTACTGCCTTCTCCAAAATTTCATAAAGAGGGAGCATGGTGTGGATGTTTATGAAAGAACTTATAGAGACCCACCCACTCAGCAACATGAACACAATGAAGTTGATACGCCTTCAATCACTCTCACTCAATTAACTACTGCATGGACTCAGTTTAGAGCTGATTTGGCAAATGAGATGTGGCAAAATCGTCCTGCACGATTCCGATCTTGATGCTTAATTTGTTGTTTTTCACTCAACCTACAGTTTCTTGTTAACTACTATGCTTCTCTAAGAATCAGTAGCATGTACCCTGCACAACTTTCACTTTTGCTATTTATTATATTTTAGAACTTCAGCTTTTATTAAGGTACTACTCAGTATGTTTTGTAAGGAACTACTCAACAGTTGATTGTTATTATGAGTTACTTTGTTATGAGTTGTTCCGAAATTAATGAGAAACAATTTTGTTTGTGGACACTTGTTTGATGCAACCAGTTTATTGGTCTAAGTGGATGAATGAATTGTGCTTTCTGTTGGTGTTTCCATTGGATGAACTAATTATTCTACCCAGCTAGCACCAACAATCAGAAGGAGAACCAGCACCTATTAACCTGTTAATATGTGTTATCATTGGATATTTTGCTAGGAATGAGGAGGAGGAAGCAAACCAATGAAGGGAACACTGATAATGCTACTTCAACAAACTATTTTAAATGGAAGAAACATCTCGACAAGCCATTCACATCTTGTCTTTTGGAGCTGCAAGAGAAAGGACATATGGCTAATGGAAATTGCAAGAATGGAGCTTATGGAATGCTTGAGAAAATGATGGAGGAAAGGGTTCCTGGCTGTGGTGTTAAAGCAAAGCCACGTATAGAAGGAAGGATTAAGAAACTGAAGAAGATATGACATGCTACTACATTGATGAAGAAACAAACTGGAAGGGGATGGGGTCCCGTTAATATGTGTGTCATATATATGTCCTGATGAAACATTGCCTGAATTTGAGCTCGTCAGTTCAAACTTTCATTTTTTGTTTGTTTGTTTCTTCTGGTAAGTTCTACCTCATATTTGAGATGGGGTTTTAGAAGTTTCTGTTAGAAAGCTGGGGGCAGTTCTACCTCACATTTGGTAATGATCTTTTGTTAATGAAAATTCAGTAGCATATATATACGAAAGAGGCAACGCTTGCTTGCTTGTTGTGTGTGAAGTTGAGAATGATTGATTGATGAATCTGATAATTCATGTCATTAGTTTATTGGTTGAAAATTTGGGTTCTGTTAGTACTATCTAGTCATGGTCCCTTTGTTATTGAATATGTTTTTGAAGAAGCACCCAAACTGTAGAGGGCTAAACAAGAATCCATTTCCAGTTTACGAGGACTTGACACCAATCTTTACGAAGGGACGTGCGGATGGATATCATGTATATGATGTTAAACCAGAGGGCCTCGGTGATGAATCGACTGATGATGATACTACACCCATCACACACAATGAAGTGGATGAGGCATTGATAGAGGAAATCAATGCAGAATTGGTCGGGCAAAAGAAACAAACTGTTAGTGCTAGTGCCTCAACTGATGGCGGTCCCACGAAGAAGAGGAAGAAACAAATTGTAGACGATCGTATCATAGATGCGACCGGGGAAATGAGAGAACTTCGTCCAATGATCAAGCAGTCAATGGATACCATTGCAAGAGCACTTGGAGAGAGCGAGGATCTCATTACTAAGAGGTCATATTTGTTGAAGAAGTTGGAGGAAATTGAGGGACTGACCATATTTCAAGTTATTACTACACTCAGGAAGCTCTTCAACAATGACAGGGACTTGATCATATTCTATGCGCTGGAGAACAATGAAGATAAGGCTATGTTTATGGAAGGGTTGTTATGCAATCCCAGCTCGTAGACATGATTCAAGATTTAGTCCCAGCTCCTTTGTTGAGCCTTTTTATGAGATTATCTTAACATATTAGCATGATTATGGAAAACTTAACATATTAGCATGATTATGGAAAACTTGGGGACATAAACATTTGGATGTAATCCCAACTCCTTTTGTTGAGCCTTTCTGTGGGATTATCTTAATATATTAGCATGATTATTGATAACTTGGGGGCAAGACCATTTGGATGTAATCCCGGTTCATTTGTTGAGCCTTTTTGTGAGATTATCTATCTATATATATTAGCAATGATTGAGGATGGTTTGATTGTGATAAACTGGTTATTGCCGTATATATATTTTATTGTTTTAAGTTTGAGCACTGCTTTTATGTTCATAGTGATGTTGGAAGTCTATTGATGATGCATAATGTTGCTCAACATTCACCAGCTGATGCTGCTAGGATTTATACTGACATTAGAAGTTTGTTGTTGCTGATGCATAATGTTATGCAACCCTATATACTAGATAGCTAATGAATGATTAGATCATGATCAGCTAGGGAATGATTCTATTCCCTGCTACTGTTGCATAACATTGCAAAGATGGGAGATCCCAAAGGCAAGGCTCTTGCAGCTGCAACTCTCTTTCATTTTATCGATGAACAATGGGGCAGTTGGTAGAGAACAATGCAAAGTTTCTTATGCAATTTCATAACCATGACTACTCGAATTCAACAAAAAGTTGGCTGTTGGATTCAGAACTATCACCATCACTCCTGAATTCATCAACGTAGAACATCAATGTCTTGGGGTAGATCATAAAGGAACAATACATGAACGAACAAATACATTAGCAACTGTGCTATGTGTGCAACACTTCCATACAAACCAAACAGATAACCTACAGTCAAAGCTAAAAGCTTTCCTTGTTGTTCCACGCGAGTTATGGTTGAAAAGGGAGTACAACTGTGGGTTCACTTTCATGGATTCGCCCTCAATCACTTCCAACAACACCATACATTTCCTCTTCCTTTTCGAGCTCCCTCCTTAATTCTCTCAAACCTCTTGCAAGACCCACTCCAACCATGGCAGAATTCTGACCGCAAAGGATGAGAACGATGATCTCATCATTATACAATGCCCGATTTGGGTTTCAAAGGGAGCTTGATATCTCGACAACAGAAGGGTACAATTTGGATTCTCCTGTAATCGGAGAGAGGGAGAGGGGCGCAAAGGAGGATGCATGCCCGGGAAGGAAGACGATCGGACAGAGGAAATCTCCCCGCTGGCTGCTGAGTGTGGACGGAGGAGTCTCCGACCTGAATAGAGGGCAAAATCGTATTTAAGGTTCACAAGTATGTTTTAAATTATCGGATCAAGAATTCGGGATCCATAAACAAGTGTAGTGATGTGCCAAAATCCCACACATAAAATACCTGGGTTTTTAAATTGTGTTATTTGGGCTAAATCACTCAATATTGAAATCCCTAATCCAAACGGGCCCTAAAGTAGAACATTGTGCGATGATTTTCCTTGGATAAGATGACTTGGCATCTTGAATGTTGAAAAGGTGGAGCGCAGCTCGACTCATTTGTTGTAGTGGCCTTCCTTGAGAGTTAGGATGACCCATACAACCAGCGTGCTTCCCTTAATTATTCTCCATTTTCGAGCTCTCGTGGAGTGCGAGCAGAAGGTTCGAGACATTCTTATTCACAAGAGAAGATAACAATTTAGCTGATTCACTACCTCACAATGCAAGGGTCACTCTTTACTTTTGTGTACCCATGTAATATAATTGCTTTGCTTAATCCTGATATTTGCTACCAGGCCATGTATGATTGTTTCGGAGGGTCAATGTCATGTTGTATGTCTTAATTTGATGTAGCAAAACTCTGCATCAATTTGTACTACAGATTTATGGGAATGAAGGCTTTTCTTAGTAGTTTATGGTTTTGGAGAAGAGTACTTCAGTTGAGACCTGTTTTGCATCATCATTTACAAGGGGAGGAGTGGTGTTATGCGAAGGAATGCCGATGATGTAGTTTTCAGGGAGGACGGTCTGGGAGACACTAAAACCTAAGCAAAACAAGGTTACTTGGTACAAGCTTCTCTGGAACAAGAACCATGTGCCTCGATTCAGTTTTATAGTCTGGCTAGTAATCAAGAATGCAATTGTCACACGAGACAAGCTTCATAAGTGGGGTAAATTGATGATTGAAGATTGTGTTGTGTAATGTGGAAGAAGAAATAAAAGAGCATTAGTTTTTTCAGTGCTCTTTCTTGAGACAAGTCGTTGCCTATGAGTTTAATCTACCAGGATTTCAACAACATAAGTGGGAGACAACATTGGAGGAAGCTTCTAGGAAAATGAAGGAGCACTCTATTGTAGGGAGAATGTATGCAGTTGTGTGCCTACTATTGTTGCTTATATATGGTATGAGAGGTGCAGAAGGTGTCTTAGAGAAGCCTCCTAGCATGAGGATGTTGTAGTTAGAGAGACTAGGAAAGATCTATCTTGTATAGTTAGCTATCAAGGGGTCGTTTGGATGGGTTAATTGTCAATGTGGTATTTGTAGAGTCAAATAACTCATTTATGACTCATGTGGGTATTCAGTGTTATTTTAGTGGTAATTGAAATAAAGTATCTCGTTTGGTTGAACCATGGAAATGTGGTATTTGACATGTGGTATTTGGTAAAAGCAGAGTGATAAAACGAGTTATTTCGAAATAACACATGAGTATAAGTTATTTCAAATAACTCGTTTTGAGTTATTTGTAAATAACTCACTGTCCAAATAACTCATTTCAGTAAAACGCTGCCAAACGAGTTATTTGCGTCCAAATAACTCATTGTGAGTTATTTGAACCCAAATAACTCATACAAATACTCCATCCAAACGACCCCCAAGAGTTCTAAGGGCTGATTTTTAGCTTCTTGTACTGAGAGGTGGAGCTAAGTTAATGAAAGAGGTGGTTATAGCCCCCAACTCCCAAAAACATGTATAATTACATTTAGTAGTTGATAAGGGATTAGCACCCCTGCCAGTTTGAATTTTATGTGCGTAGAACTTTTTAGCCCCATCATTCAAATTTCTGACTCCATCACTCCATCACTGAGATGTAATTATTGCATTGATATTGGTCTGTTTGGTAGTGAGAGTTGAGAGAGTAGCTTGTGATGTGACTCAACACAAAAAACCCCCCAAAATAGGTAAAAAGCAATTGTAGGCAATCAACTTCACATTGCATACTGATTCACAAGGGCATGGTTCAGAAGGAGGCTATCTAGAACATGAATTTTCACACGTTAATCATATGGTTCCACCAATATTAAGACCCATCCATGTTCCAGTCATCTACTCCCACGTACAATTTAAAGGCCCAACACCAACACCAACACCAACACCAACACCAACACCTACACCTACCCATAACCTAGGCGTACAAAGTTAATGCATGCATGTTTGACAATGACACATCTAGGGTTAACTAGCAAGCAACATGACAGAAAATAGAATACAGATAGATATAATGCATGGATACTTTGTGTACAAATCATGGTTTAATTGTGATTTGCACATTTCATGCCACTAAAAATTGCCGATCCGATTTATAGACTCGATAAGAGATTTTTTCATCTGATCATTGGTAGGGTCTCACAAACCCTCATATATATTATAATAATGACCTTACATATGAAGATATGGTGCGCGCGCTGTGGTGGTGATGGTATCACGTCATGTAACGTACGATAAGAAAAGAAGTTTGTAAGATTGTGGGTGGATTGCCTCCTGGGCTGGCTGGCTAATATGTAATCACAGGCTGTTGGTTACGTACTGTTTAATTATTTAAGTCGTTAATTAGCGTGTAGAAAGCAAATGAAATGGAATGGAATGGAATTCTCCACCTCTACACCTAACCTTAATAATGCTGGCTGATCCAGTGCGTTGGTTCATTATGACCTCTCTTAACAACTCATCCCTTCCGGCCTACTACTTGATTTTTCTGGAGGACCAAAGAAGCATTCAAGCTTAATTAATTGTTGCAAGCCTGCAGATATTTTTATTGGACAAAGCCAGCATATATTTGTTACGATGTGGTTGGATAACTAATCGAGCATGAACTTTTATAAGCAAGCAAATTATGACGCTAATAAGTACCAAGCCATTAGGAGAAATATAATATACTGTAGGCGGCGAGCGATCAGAATCTGATTCGTCCGGCCTAGGTTGCTACGAGACGAGAGCTCTTGCGCTTTTCTTAAGGAAGAAATCTCGGACGAGGTTGGTTTGTTTTAGGGGTTTGTCGCTTCGTTCGAATGCCGAATTCTGTGATGCAAAGGGAAACCGGGGGTTTGATCTAGCACTGGGCATGCGGGCGGATCATCCGCGGGTTTGGGCCAACCCACCCGTATTTGACCCGAATTTCGTTAAGTGGGTGGGTTTGTGGGTGGGTGACGGGTTGAGCTGGGAGCCATCCGCCGGGTGGTGGGTGGGTTGTGGGTGAGTGTGCGGGTGACCCGCTCAACCCAACAGCAAAAAGATCAAAGTCGTTGACACTAGAGAGAGGAGAGTAGAGACGTTAGATATAAACTCGGACTGCTCCTGGAGTTTGAACCTCAAAGCCAACCTTCCAAATAGAGATCCCCTCTTCTTCCCTTTACTTTTTCATCTAATTCTCGTGCCTAGATCACCGCTCTTTCCTTTGTGGAATTATTTTTCTTAGTTCCTTGCACCTAATAATCGTCTCAATCTATAGAAACTCTTTCATAATAGAATTTCTATCCAATTTAAGAACTAATTCGACATTTTTCGCCCTATTTCAACTTCTTGTTTCCCTCGATGATTCTCTTCACCTATTATCATGTCAAGTTGACTCCTTTTTAATATATACATTGTGATGTGGGTGAACCCACAAACCCACCCGCATCATCCACCATCCGCCCGACCCAACCCGAGACTAAATGTGGGTGGGTGGTGGGTGAAAAATTATCAATCCGTTTAAGCGCGAATGGGTGCATTTTATGGTCAAAATCCACCCGACCCACCCAATGCCCACCCCTAGTTTGATCTTCTAGCGAAATCATTTTGTCCAACCGAACGTAGGATTCGGTACCACCAGTACAGGACGGAAGCTTGTTCTGTTGGACCCTAGCGACATTATATTGAAGTCGGCAAATATCTTTTTCGTTTTAACTCGTTTTTTTTTACAGATGGAACGAGTTCGTTGTGCTCTACAAAATGAGACCCATTTTCAATATCTTTTTAGAAGAAAAAAAAAGTCTTGCCTCTCGGTACCAACTGCATACCATATGATATCTTCTTCGTTTTTAATTCGTTTTCGAAAACGTTTGCATAGAAGGAACGAGTTCATCATGATCTATTGTATCTACAAATTTCTGGGTGAACAAATTACAGGACCAAAAAATACCACGCAATACCACCCTGGTACGAGGTGATATCTTGTGGTACATAATGTTAAAAGTCGTAAATGACACTTAATATACTTCTACTATCATGTATTCAACCATCCTACAGTCTTGGTTTGTTCATACCACCATGGTACGCTTTTCAAACCATAGGTATGCTCTTATTTCAATACCAGTCAATACCATATGGTATAGATTGGTAAAAAATGGCTCAATTTTTTTTGTTCGGAAAATATTTCAAAGTGGATATCATTTTGAAGAGCACAATTAATCTGATCTAATTGTGCAAAAAAAAAAAAATTCTACTTGAAACGAGTGAGAAATCGTCTGTCAAAAGATTAAAGAGGGGAAAATTAAAGGTTTTCCAGAAGAGAGAAAGATATTGGTGTCATGCTGATGTAGACGAGTTACTCATGGTTACTCACCATAAGGTAGGTTACTGACCTGATCCGTTCCCAAAATTTTGGACCTAAATTATTAACTCTTGATATATATTTTAATATATATACTTTAAATTTAATTTGACAAGGTTTTATAAAATAGAAAAAAATTAATGAAATCTATTGGACGATACCTACTTGAGTTATAAATAATAAAGTTTTTTTTCTATGATTCTTTCGTCATATGAAAATAAAATAAAAATACTTCATAGTAGTTTACACAAAATAAAACCTGTATCAATTGGTTATTTTTCATGAATTCTTCATTTTGTAATGCAAAATAATATAATGGAAATTTAAGTTCTCTGTGCTATGGTTTGTTGTGTTGCTGACTCTGATTTCATAACTAGACCGTACGTTGTACACGAAAAAATTAGTGATTTAGGGTTCAGTGATAAATCGTTAGCTAACCGTTGATATATAGAACCGTGCATGATATATAACATACATAACTTGTGTAATACACTAATTTAACAATGAAGTTATCATTGACCATAAACTATTTCAACTTCATATCATCACCAAAACATCTAACACGTCATTCAAACAGTCTCACAAAAGAAATCATACTTTTTTTAATTCAAGTTAAGAATTACGGTGTCTGTCGGTATGGGAACACGTAAATTCGATAATGAGGTTGGAAAATGAGAAGAGAAAGTATAAATAAAATTAATAATTCTATTTGATGGTCTTGGTTTATGTTAAAGGATCGTTTTTTAAATTGTGTTTAAAATAGTGAACCAGTAGACTTGTTAAACTGTGGTGGTTCATCTGGTTTTATGTTGAACCGTGAAAACCCGTTTGGTCCACGAATAACCGTTCAAGCAATGAACCGCTATCGTAACTGGTTTGAAGGTTTTACCGGCCTAACTGTTGATCCATTCTATTCTTATAACAATGATTTCTGGTATGTGTTTTGCGGTCTACTTCATAATGCTTGCGCTGTGGCGAGAAATGCGAAATTAATGACCAGGATCACATGCCTATGCCTCCATTAATTTGTAACCATGACAACTTTGTTCATTTAGAAATCCACACTGATATTAGCACCCTACTAACAAATCGATATTCATATTCCTAAAATAACATAGCCCACAGTTGTAACAAGACAATCCTCGTCCTTTATATCATATTCATACCGGCTAGAAGAAGAAAAACAAAAGTGATGAAAAGCAAAATTTTACTAGGCATGCGAATGGGACATGACCCCGAGCCGAGTTTGACACAATCATTCGGCCAGCACATGCACACTCACTCCCCGTTGTCATAATTCGTGGGGTCCCTTAAAGGACGATAACCCAGAAAACAAAGAAACGGAAAAGGGCCAAAGTAAAAAATAAAAGGGAGCGCAAAACGGGCGATTGTTCCAACTCCGCAAAAATATGCTCCCTCTCTCTCCCTCTCTCTGCCATGCTGGCATCCAGCCTTGCACAACCCGCCCAACGGCACCCACTCCAATAATAACTGACCGTTAGTGGGACCCTCTCCCACCCTTCCCTTGCTTTCTCTCGTTTTCTCCTCCCCCTCTTCGATACCAATTAAGATTATATAACCGTTACCATTCTCCCCCTTTCTGTTTCCTCATCAACCCAAAACCCTACCAAGCCTCCTCCTCCTCCTCCGATTATCCTCTACATTTTCCGGTGAGTTTTTCCCTTTATATGACTGCTCCTTCATCATAGTTTCATTGTGTGTCTTCGTTTCTTAACTGGGATCCATTTCTTTTTTTTTTCTTTTCTTTCTAGGCTGCTTTTGTGTGTTGAATTGCAGCTGCTTAGCTACGAAAGGGTTGTGAAGATGACTGTGGAGGTTATTAAAGCAGAAGCAGTGACGATTTCAACTCCAGAGGTTGTGGCTCCCGATGAGCCGATGAAGGCGGCTGTGGTGGAAGAGACCGAGAAGGCGGCGGCTGCCGTGGAAGAGACCGAGAAGGTGGCGAAAAGCTCCTCCTACAGAGAAGAGAGCAACTTCGTCTCCGATCTCAAGGAGTTCGAGAAGAAGGCGTTGAGCGACTTCAAGGCCAAGCTGGAAGACGCCATCCTCGGCAACACTCTGTTCCAGACCGAGAAGCCCAAGAAGGAAGTGAAGGAGACCAAAGAGAAGAAGAAGAAGGAGAAGGAAGAAGCCCCTCCCGCCGCCGCCGAGGCCGAGAAAGAAAAGGAGACGGAGCAGACCGTCAAGGTGGAAGGAGAAGAAGCCCCCAAAGAGGAAGCTCCCGCCACCGCAGAAGAAGAGAAGAAAGAGGAAGAAGCCCCTGCTGCTGAAGAACCAAAAACAGAGGAATCCCCTGCTGCTGAAGAGCCAAAAACAGAGGAAGCCGCCCCCGCTGCCGAGGAGGTGAAACCAGAGGGAGATGCTGATGAGAAGGAAAAGATTATCCAGGAATGCGAAGCTGAGAAGAAGGAAGAAATCGCTGCCGATGCTGTTGCCGTCCCTCCCGCGGAAGAAAAGACTGAGGAAGCTGAAACCGAAGCCACCCCCGTGGTGGAGGTAGTGGACAGGGAAATCTCTCTGTGGGGAGTTCCTCTGCTTCCGAGCAAAGGAGAGGAAGGAACCGACGTCGTGCTGCTGAAATTCCTCCGAGCCAGAGAGTTCAAGGTCAACGAAGCTTTCGAGATGCTGAAGAAGACCCTGCTGTGGAGGAAGGAGAACAACATCGATTCCATCCTGGAAGAGGACTTGGGCGAGGATCTCGCCGCAGCCTTCTTCACCAACGGCGTCGACCGCGAGGGCCACCCCATCTCGTACAACGCCTACGGGGTTTTCGAGAACCAGGAGCTCTACGCCAAGGCGTTTGGGGACGAAGAGAAGAGGAAGCATTTCCTCAGGTGGAGGATCCAGCAGCTGGAGAAGGAGGTTCAGAAGCTTCAACTCAAGCCCGGCTGCGTCACTTCTCTGCTTCAGATCAGCGATCTCAAGAACTCTCCCTCGCCGTCCAAGAAGGAGCTTCGCGTCGCCATGAAGCAGGCTGTCGGGATTCTGCAGGACAATTACCCTGAATTGGTCGCCAGAAACGTGAGTTCCCCCCAAAATTTTGCTTGTGCTCTGTTTTCCAGGACTCTGTTTTTTTTAATGATATTTCATTAATGGCGGATTTATTTGATTGATAATGATTTGCAGATATTCATCAATGTGCCCTTCTGGTACTACGCTTTCAACGCACTCCTTTCCCCATTCCTGACCCAACGCACCAGGAGCAAGATCGTCGTTGCTCGCCCCGCCAAGACCACCGAAACCCTGCTCAAGTAAAGCCCTAATCTTTCCAACTATCTTTCACATTGGTCTAATCTATAGACCATAGAACTTCAATCTCACAACAATCTATGACATTTCCTCAATAGGTACATCGCGGTGGAAGAAATCCCAGCGAAGTTCGGTGGGTTCAAGAGGGAGAACGATTACGAGTTCGGGGGAGAGAGTGAAGTGGCCGAAGTGTTTGTGAAGGCCGGATCAAGCGAAAGCATCGAGATCCCGGCGACGGAGGTGGGAGGAACATTGCTGTGGGACGCGACTGTCGTCGGAGGGGAAGTGAGCTACAAGGAAGAGTTCGTGCCGACGGATGCTGGGTCGTACACCATCATCATCCAGAAGGGGAAGAAGGTGGCCGCCGGCGACGAGCCAATCCGCAACACTTTCAGGAACAACGAGCCTGGGAAAGTCGTGCTCACCGTCGACAACTGCTCCGGCAAGAAGAAGAGGGTTTTGTACAGGTACAAGACCAAGAAGACTGCTGCTTAAGTTGAGTTTGGCTTGAAGAGAAAAGGAAAAGGGGGAAAAGATACCAAAAAATGTTTCTTCTTTGTGCATCCATAGACAATCATAATTTTCCTTCTTTCATTTTCATGGGGGGTTTTACCGTTTATATATTGGGATATATTATCATTCTTTTGGGGGTTGCAGCAGCAATTCAATTTGTGAATCTGTGAATGTGTGGTTTTTTGACTTTGTATGTTCTGCGGGGTTGTTGCAAAGTTCTTTGTTGAGAGAGTTGAAAAGAAGGATTGAATTTTTTTAACAAGCTTCGGATTATCGTTTCTCGTCACTAAATAGGCATTCTATTACGAGCAGAACGCTCGCTTCTACATCGTCCAACAAAACTTTTGCATCACCTGCTGCACCCTTCTCCAAAGAGGACCGCACCAACAACTCAACCTGAATAGGATTCACTAAAACGTCATAAAGAGGACCGCCAGTCCGCCATAGCCAAATCGCGAAGAACGCAGGCCCAAAATTGAATTTTTCCTTGGATTTGTGTAAAGAAAAATATGAGATGTCCTTATGGAATGTGCAAACTGGCAATGGCATTATGCGCTGCCGTTACGTTTGAGTTTAATCATCCTGACAGCATACATGGTTAGCCACTCTTTAATAAAGGAAAACCGATTCTGTTCTTAGACAGCTTTCTAAGACTTGAAAGGAGCGAAAAAGCCAACTCACCAGCTGGGCTGGCTTTTTTTTTTTTTACAAAAGATAATCTTATATTGATATAAAAAAATAGTTACATCCTGGAACACAGCTGGGCTGGCTTACTAGGTTCTGCATTTGTATTTTTTCCCGTTTGCGCATCATTTGGTTGGATGATTCTTAGTCGAGATAAAAGTAGCGTTTTGTTTCATCATGTACAATTAAAAATGGGAATTTCTATTTTTTACTCAAATCTTTTCAAAATTCTTTTATTTTATCCAAATCTATTAAAATTTTATTTATTATCCAATCGTTACCCCACCGTTAACTGTTCTGTTACATTTATTGACTTAGCAGCGTCAAAATGAGGTGGAATCCTACGTGACGATCTATTTTTAATTAAAAAAAAGGATTTATTAAGTAAAATAATCGTGAGTAAAGTAAAAAAAAAAACACCATTCGATTCTTACCTTCCCAATTCCCATCCTCTTAGGTCTCCCCAGTTCTCCCCTACTTTTCCATCACCCGACGAACCATCAATCTCCAGCAGCGAGCTCAGCCGTCGCCTGTTAAACCTCCCTGCGCCGACGGTCCCAGCACCCAGCGTCGCGCTTCCATCTCTTCCTCCGACGTGCGACCGAGAATCGAGCTAAAGCAAGCAAGTGACTGTCGCCGAATTGTTGCAGAGAAAGCAAGCAAGGGACTTTCGTCGAATCGCGCTTCCATCTTCTCCGGACAGTTGTCTCTGCTCGAGCAAGGCAAGATGGTTCTAGGTTTTCGACTCAAACCCTAATCCTTCTGAAATTTTGGTTCAAAGTCGAAATCCCTTTTCCATATTCGAACCCTTTTACTAACCCTAACTTGTGATTTTGGTGTTTTTTGATAGTGGTGTGATTTTGTGGTTTCAAACCCTTAACCTAATTTGAACCTTTTGCTACATGTGACTGAATATATGAATCTCGATTTCCATCATGGAGGAGTGATGGATTTTTCTAGTGATTCCTCAAAGTATGTTGGAGGGTTTCGGAGAAATTCAAGGTGGATGTTGATGAAGTGTCCTACTTTGGGATTCATTCTTTGTGCACTGGATACTTGAACTACTACGGAGTCCAGAAGATGTGGTACTTGACTCCTGGAGCCACAATGGCAAAGGGATTACACGAAATCAATACCGACAAGGAAATCGTGGAGGGTCTGCTGGTTGATACAGCACAGACTAAGGAGGTCTCACTGTTTGTTGATTGTGTCGAGGCTGATGATGGTTTGATGGGTGACAATGACAGTGCGGACAACATGGCAAGGCTTGAAAAAGATGAAGACTACTTTGAAGTGGGGGGGGGGGGGGGAAATTCGGCTGCTAAGGAGATAATGAACGTGGCTGACTCTAGTGATGATGAGTCATCTGAGAAGTAGACTCATCTACCAATGGTCAACAGTCTAGATAGTGAAGTAGGGGAAGGGGTGGATCAGCCAATGGGAGATGTTGGTGACATGGACGTGGAAGAAGATGATGGAGACTACAATCCTGATGAAGATGAAGAAGATGGCCAGAATGAGGCTTCGGTTTCTGCCCATAGAAGAAGCTCAGGTTTGTTGGATGAGGAACCCACATATATGTTTGATTATTTGTCTTTCTACGATCTTGATTGTGATCAGTGTAGTCAAAATCGCGCTTTAGATCGTAAAAACTTACGTTTTTACGTATCTAGGTCACTAAAACGATTCAGATTCCACCTAAAATCGTTTTGCTCACAAAATTGTTAAAATCATATGTAAAAACGGTAAAAGCGGTAAAATCGTACAAAAACTCGTTTTTACAGCGTTTCTATGCGATTCCATGCACTATCCAGAAAAGTAACATTTGCACCAAAGTGACGCCGTTTTACTGTTATAAAATTTATATATTATAAAACAAATGGACATAAATTTTGAAAGGCGCTCGAGTATCCGAATCTCTAGTACGAAATGGAAACAACCGCAACTCCAAAACCCTATGTGGTGCCTCTACTGTCACCACTCCCCAGTGCTCTCCACCACTCTACCGTCACCGGCTCTCTACACCGCTCCACCGTCCCCAGTGCAAAACCGTTCAATTCTCTCCCCGTGGAGGTGTCTCCGGTTGTCTCTCGCTCTCCACCGTCTCTACATCTACGAGGAATTTCTCCATGAACTCTGATGATGAATCAAGAAATCGGGGCGGCAGACTAATGGTGAGAACAGGGAAGGTTACGCTTAGAGGTGGCAATTTCAATCCAATCCACCAATCCAATCCATCAATCCATTAAAAATATCCACATAATCCAATCCATTTAAATCCAATCCATTTGATCCAAATCCAATTGGATTGGTGGATTCATGGATTGGATCCATGGATCATTGCAAATTACGATTTAGTACCTATAATTTTTATTTTCTACATTTTGGTACCTAAAATTTATTTTTTTATACGAAAAATATCATTGGAAAATTACGTTTTGGTACCTAAAAATTTTCATTGTGACATTTTAGTACCTAAAGTTTTTACATTTTACATATTGGTCCTTGGTTGAGGATGTCATTTGGATTCATGGATAATCCACCAATCCACTTGATCCAATCCATGAATCCACCAATCCATTAGATCCAATCCATTTGATCCATGGATCCACCAATCCAATCCACCAATCCTCCAATCCAATCCATTTGCCACCTCTAGTTACGCTTGGCCAAAAGGAACAGATAAAAGAAGTCTCTTGCAATGACTCATGGGGTCCGACGAAGGATGAGATCGATGGGCGAGGGCAATTTTGAAGCCGCGATGGTGAAGGGATGTTGGGTCGTTATCAGCACCAAGTCAAATCGTAACATCGGCAAAGCTTCCTAAACCCTAAGTTTCTAATTGTTTGCTGGACTGGGCGGAACAAAGATGATTGGATTCTCTATACTTGTATTTGATTTCGACTCCAAAACTCATTGTCCATCATTCCTTATATGAATTATCTCATTGTTGTTTTGGGATCTAAGATTAAATTTCTCAGAAGCCTTGGATGCTACTGTACTATTTGATTTTTGAATGATACACTCACATTTTACATTTTGAACCTAAATTGCATGTAGTTATTTACTTATCGAAAATCTATACACTCATATTTTAGATAGCACATGTCTTACTTAACACATTTTTAACTATTTTACATGATGAATAAAAAACTTACGTTTTTACGCTTTACGATTTTACCCCTTTTCCGCTTCTAGGTAGAATCGCGCTTTTGACTGCATTGATTGTGATCACAAAGTGTTGGAGTTCACAGTTGGGCTGAAGTTTTTGGATGTTGAAGACTTTAAAGGGCAATAAGTAAGCATGCTGTGGCTGCTGAGGCTAGTGTGTGGTGTACAAAAAGTGATGAAAGTAGGAGGGAGTTCAAGTGCAAAGACAAGAATTGTTCTTAGATGGTTTATGCTGCCTGGTGGTCAGGGAATGCGTTTCTTATAGTCAGAAGAGTTGGGTTGCCTCACTCACGCACTAGGTCGACTCGAGTTAACCTAGCAACTGCTAGGTTTATTGCTGATCACTTCCTTGAGCATTTCAAGAGTGAGTCAGATTGGAAAGCCCCACTTATTGCGATGGAGGTGAAACAGGAGCTTGGAGTCGATGTTGAATTGAAGGCATGTTATACTGCGAGTGACATTGCTAAAGAGATGTTATGTGGTACTCTTGAACGAGAGTATAACAAGCTTCGTAATTATGTGGCTGCACTAATAGCCGCAGATCCTGAGGGACGGTTCAAACTTGAAGTTGAGTCGGATGTGCAAGTGGATGATAAGGTGTATTTCAAACCGTTTTATGTTGGATTTTCCAGCTTGAGAAAAGGTTTTTTGGCTGGTTGTAGGCCAATTTTTCCATCGATAGATGCTTCCTCAAGGGCGATGTTCCAGGAATGCTGCTGACTGCCGTGGGGAAGGATGGAAACAGTAACATTTACCCATTCACATGGGCTATTGTGGAGGGTGAGAACAAGAGTTCTTGGAAGTGGTTCCTAGAGCATTTGCAAGAGGAGTTGGGATTCGGGGACGGGGTTGGATGGAGCGTAGTTTCTGACCAGCAAAAGGTAGGCAAAATACACTTGTATAGCCAAAACTTTGACGGTTTGGCCAAATATAGCCACTTTTGGCGAAATACCAAAGATAGCCACTTCCGTCCAATTCTTTAACGGTGTTAACCAAATGGCTGACTCGACTAACGGAAAGGTTGAATTGACTACAATTAATCAAAGTTAGCATACACGTGGCAGCTGACATGGAAAATTTATTAAAAAAAATTCATTTATTTAAAAAGAAAATTCTCTTGGAAGATTGAGTGGCTAAGAGGAATCGTCTCCTCTTTTTCTTCCCCACGCATCACGCCCTCATCCCCTCCGCTTCTCCGGCACCATCCATTGCCTCCTCTTTTTCTTCCCTTCGGCGCTCCACCATTCTATCCCTTTGGTTTCTTTGTGACTACGACAGTTTCCGTCATCCACTCCGCCGTGTCTCAACCCACCTCATTCAACGATTTCCAATTCCTTTCCTCCATCGTCAATCTCCGCTCCCTCCAGGAATCCAGAGCTACGAGGAAGCTTCGCTTAATAAGGGAGTTCTCTAGAAGGTCATGCTTGAAGATGGGTCCGCCGCATCGGGGAAAGCCTCGATCAATTTAGGGATTTTGGAGGCAACAACGCGGCGGCTCAGTAGATGACGGCGTCGAAGGTCGGTCGCATCCTTAAGGACGATGATGCTTCGCTTTCTGAACTCTTCGTCCAAAAAAAGGGCAAAATAATCCAGATTTGTGGTTTTGGCTGGAAATTTCTTTGATGGTTAATGATTAATCAACCCCGTCGTTGCTGGATCTATGCGCAAATCTCGCAATCTCCACTTTCGCCCGCCTCCGGTGCCTCCGATCTGCCCTTCTCTTCACCTTCGGACTGTGCAATTTTGTGGAGTTAGGTTTCTGGGACGAGTCTTGCCACCGCCGCCGAGGACTGCTAGATCTGCATTCAAGGTGCATCTCATTCCTCTATCTTTCTCTCTTCCCGTGTTTCTTTTGTCGCTTCGATTTTGTTTCTTCTCCTATCTGGGTATTTATGCATATGGATTGGATTTCTCAGATAGCTGGCGAGAAAAGGGGTTGTGACGACAGTTGCAGAAGACGCCGACGATGGTGTGAGAGGAGAGAGGACGGCAGCATCGAGTGGTGGGAGAGGAGAGAGTATGAGAAAATAATTTTATATATTTTTTAAATTAAATATGACATGGCATCTATGTGGCAATTTTTTGTTGAGTTGGCGATGATGTGTCAGGTGAGTTGGTAGCCAAGTGAGCATTCTGTTAATTTGACTAACGGCGTCACTGACGTCGTTAAAATATGTAAGTAAATGGCTATATTTGTCATGAAAGTTTCAAAATTTTGGCTATATTTGGTATTTCGCCAAAAGTGGCTATTATTGTCACAAACGTGATAGTTTTGGCTATACAGATGAATATTGCCCAAAAGGTATTCCCAACCTTGCTGTTTTTTACATATATAAAGCATGTTTTGTGGGCTCTGAGGTATGGACAAGTCTAAACGGTCGTAATGAAGAGAGTTTGCAAACAATACCAAGGAAGAGCAAAAAGGCCAGAGGGAGTTTGACGAGATTTCAAGAAGTCAATGGGTCAAGTCTCAGGTGACTCGAGGTCAATAAGTGCACAAAGAGGGATGGTAAGGGAAAGCATTACCAAGAAGGAGGAAATCATTAAGTTACCTTAGCCAAGGTGCCCCACTCTGAGCGAGTACGACATAGTAGGATGTCATCCATAAAAGAAGGCCAGTTATAAGGATAAATTAGTGCTAAGCCACTAATAGCCATGACTAAGAGATTAAGGCTATGTACAAGCATCGGCCGAAACAAAAGACGTGGATGAGGTATGTTCAAGCCTACAAAGGGCAAGCCACTATTGGAAGATTTGACCCAAAACAACAACGAGAAGATACTCAATAGAGTTGGTGACCGAAAACAGTACAAAGCATCAACAGAAGGGTAGTAAAAGTAAAGAAGCAAGGAGAACACCATAGGACGCTATAGAAAATAAAATAAAAGAAAGGTGGTTGTCGATTGGACAATGAATGCGTGAAGGAAGATAGTTGGGACGGGGTCAAGCACCATCGTGAGTAAAGGTCGTGGGTGTCATCTGTCAAGTCTACCTAGAGAAAGTTTCTAGTGGAAATGTTGGCTCTGAGGTATGGCGAGGAGCTACTAAACTGAGTAGATCAAAGCTAGTACCAAGCATCGATGAAGTAGTTGTGGAAGTGAGGAGGAAACCACAAGGCTACAATGAAAGTTATGGTGAAAAGGGTGGTAGTTGATAAAACGAAAAATTCAGGGAGAAAGATAGTTAGGAAGAGCCGACGAAAGAATACGAAGGTCAACAAGGAGGTGTTAAGATGATTGCCAGTGGAGAATAAGTTGGACCATAGGAAGCCCATCAAGAACGGAGAAGCTCAATGGTCAACTTTAAAGTAGAAGTGGGGTGGTCCAGAACGGTCGAAGGAAAAACCTTATCGGTCAAGGTACATAAGTGAGAAGAGAATATGGGCATCAAGATGACTACATTAAGGACGAGGGACATTTAGAACTAGCGAGAAACATCGATAAGAGGAGTTACGAGTAAAGAAGTAAGATGAATATGAGTTTAGCGGACCTGCTAGGATACCCCAAAGTGAAACCAAGATTGCCTATGTTGGAAAAAGGTGTCAATCTCTCGGGTAAACCCTTAGTGGACGGGGAGACCGTACGAGGAGTTTCAGCTAGGGGCTAAAGGTGGCAGAATAGATAGTACGAGAATTGCAAATTCAAGCGACAATAAGTGAGTATTTACTTAGGCGCCATGAGTGAAAAAGTACTCAAAATGGAAAATCGTGATTCTTGCAATGATTCATAAGGTTGATCACAAGCTGGAGAGAAATGCAAAGGATGCCTTTAATGCATACAGGAAATAAAAGCAGTATTATGAGGTTTTGACGCTAAGCAACAAGTGACGAGGAGATGACCGTTCAGTTGATGGCTAAAGGGAGGGTCAAAGAATCTTGGAAGAAAGTAAGAGATTCAAAGTCAGAAGGTACAAGGACCTATGTGATCTACTTGGTCAACCACTTATGCGGTTATGTTAAAAGGGTTTTGCGATATAACAAGATGGAGGTTAAGCCGCCATCAGTAACCTTAGAATTGAAAAGGGGTAGTACGGATATCAATAGGGGTGTGTAGGGATTAACCCATGCTAAAGGAACCATATATGGTGAATCAAGCATCAAGTTGTGCATCAAGGGGAGCTACCAAACAGGGAAATAATGAGGTCTACCTAGGGGAGCGATCTATGAGTAAGCCATTAACCAAGTCAAACATTCGCTACGGACATCGATGTTAGGGAATTCAAGTTGAGATGTCAACAGTCAATATATGGAAAGCGTAGTAGTTCAAGGTTTGAGCACCTTATGAAATGAAGTTACGACGGGTCATGTCCTGAATAGGTTTGTCTAAGGACTTATTTCCTTAATGTTTCTAAGAAATCCGGAGTAGAGACCCAAGACAAACCGCTGAGAACAACGTGAAGTATGAAACCATTATAGTATCAATGGCGTTTATGAAGGGGGGAGTGCCATAGTACCATAGTCGCATTGAGCAAGTAGCTAGCGGAGTAAGTGGTTTATGAGAAGTGGGTGAGTTATAAGTCAGCCAAGTACCACAACGAATCGGAGGAAAGATTCATAGCTCAAGGTCGTACAAAGTAACGGAAGTATAAATCCCTACAGTAGAAGGATTCCTCAAGTAGGACTTTAAACTATCACGATGAACAAATTTCGAGGTCGAAATTTTTCTTAAGGAGGGGAGGAATGTGATATCTCGACTTTGGATTTAAGTTCAACATCATCTACCAGGAGAAATGGGATCAACATGGCAAGCCAAGTTGGCATTTTGGTTCACCACGTTTGGGGGTCAAATTGTGAAATAAAAAGGTCGTGAGCCACTCAAAGGTACACAGGTGCTACAAACTAGGGAATTATAAATGATCAAGGGTTACCAACGAGTTGGTATAGTAAGAATAGATGATCATGAAAAGGAAGTATAAGAAGGGTGTTGATAGAAGGTTGAGTTCCGAGCAAATTTCGGGGACGAAATTTGTTTTAAGGGTGGAGGAAATGTAACACCCCGACCTTTGGGTTCAGGTTCGACATCATACGTGAACGGTTGGATTAACGGTTACGTACTAAGGACTGCAATCGCGGATTAATCATAATAATAATAATTTATTATTATTATTATTATTATTTATTATTATAAAAAAATTTATTATGTGTTCACTCGGGGCCACAAAGGGCCGCCCCATCCAATCCCCACCGCCCATCAATATTCCCTCCCCCATGCACATAAAACCGTCCCCATTCACTAAATGGGGAAGCCCTAACTAAACCTAAAGCAACCCACCGTCGCCCTGCCTTGTCTCCATCACGAGCGAGAAGGAAAAGAAAATAAAAGTGCAGCAGGGAGGAGGATCGCGATCGGTAGAGATTTTGAGCTGGCAAAGGCGTTTCAATCTTGGAATCGGCACGGGGAGGGACGATCGTAGGCAGAGTGGTGAATCATGGACAGAGTTGATGGCGATGAAGAGCTTTGAGCGGACAGAAGCATGCGGGGAGGAGTCAATGAATCGACTGTTGAGGTAAGGGCTGGACCCCTGTAGGCCTTCAACTACTTTGATATTGTTGGATGAAACCCAAATAATTGAAGTAATTATCAGTGCCGGATTGGGGAATAATCATCGATCGGGTCGTTTCTCGGAAGTGTGGATCGCATGCGTGGGTGTAGAATAGCTACACGTGAAAATTGATGGAATAATCTTATAACAGACATATATTGGAAAGGGATGGATTTGGATTTTGCCCGAAAGTGGTAAAGGGTCAGGTCAATTAAAAGATGGACAAGTGATAAGGGTATTTTATTGTCGAGTGTCATTTCATTAAGCTGTTAAGGTTAGGGGACCTAAAGGATATTGAGATGTTTACAGACACAATGAGCTTGAGAATCCGATAACTAAGGTGTAACATGGGGAGTGTACTACAGGAAGGGGGCATGAGGAAACATGTGAAATTCATGGGGATATCCTCGTTAGCAACGTAAGAGCACGAGTTACGCCAAGGTGAGTGTAAAGGGGGTAAATTCTACGCCTTACGTATTCTTTTATGTTTTATGATTTTAAGTATTTTAGCGAATTGGTTATCGTTGCTTGGTTATGTGTATGATTGATCAGTTGTGCTTTGCTTGAGTTACGGTTTGAGGTGATTTTGTTTGAGCTGTGCTTGAAGTGAATGTTTATTAATTACTTTGAAATTTTTACGAGTATAAGTTATTATTAAAGGGTAAGAAACAAGGTCTTTTTAAGAAGTAACTCACCTTCAAGAAGGTGAAGTCGTTTTAAGTCTTTTTAGTCACTAGCGCCAGTCCGTTGCCTTTTGAGACAGTTGAGATATAGCAGCAGTTATGCTCTTGAGATTTTTAAGATGGGCAGCAGTTATGCCCTTGAGAATCGTGGTGAAGAGCCACCACGATAAGTTTAAGATGTTAGGGGGATGAATCGTTACGACTTCCCTAACTAAGTTTAAGTTTAAGGAAAGCCTGGATGGCTTCTCATACGTATGAGTTGGCAACCGGACTAGCTAGTGAGGGATCCCAGCGTCAGTCAAGTATTTAAGTCGAGATTTGAGTTTAAGAGAGGAGAGTAACTTCAACTCCCTCAAAGTTTAAGAGTTAAGATTTTAAGATCGGAAGTACAAACAACTTCCACTAGTCAAGTTAGGTGTTTAAGTAAAGTACTCAAGTATTAGAATTATTAAAACGTAAGGGCGTAGACTGACCCCATCTCACTCACCAGTTTGAAGAGGACTAAGAGGAGTTAGAGAGCAGCGAGTTCGAGTGAAGCTAGCTAGAGGAGGACGGTACGAGCGTCACAGAGGATGTCTAGTCAGAGCTTTTCATACAAGCAGCAACACTTGAGACTAGTTAGTTATTATGTTTTATGATTATGAGTACAGACTGGAGATTATTTTGAGATCAGGTTGAGATTTTAAAGTTTGAGTTTAATTTGCCCACGTGTTAGGGCTTTGCTTTGAACTTCAAGTGTGTTTTCAGTATTTTTATTTATGTTAAATTTTTCCCGCTGAAATTTAAGATTTGAGTATTTTATTTATCAAGGGCATTTTAGTAAAAGTAGTACCCGGCCGGGTTAGGGTGTTTCACTGAATGTCTAAGATTTGTTCTTTTTTATTTTATTTCAGGGGTTAGTTGAAGCAATCAATCTAGTTATGCCTAGTGTTGAGCATCGGAAGTGTGCCCGCCACGTGTTCACAAATTGGAAGGTCAAGGTTAAGAATGAGAAGATGCGAAAGATCTACTGGGAGGCAGTTTATGCATGTAATGTGCCAGAGTATGAGGCTGCCAAGGCCAAAATGGAGGCTTTCCAAAGTGCACAAGCAGTAATGACCCCATTTACAGACTTTATGGAGCAAGACCCCAAGACTTTTTTTTCGTGCTTTCCTCTCTAGACTTCCAAAATCAGACTCTATGGAAAGCAATATTTGTGAGAGCTGGAATAATGTCACTGTGAAGGCAAGGGGGTATTGGATAATTGCAATGTTAGAGGCCATTAGAGGGTACATTATGGTCCAAATGAGGAAGAAACGTAAGAAGTTTGAGAAGATGCGGTCAGTTATATGTCCAGTTGTCATGAGTACGATCACTGCAGAGGATTTGAAGGCTAGGATGTGTGTTGCTAGAGCTAGTTCTGATTTTGTTGCTCAGGTTAGTTATGGGGCAGCAGCATATATTGTGAATTTGCAGGCTCGTAGTTGCACTTGTGGGGCATGAGATTTGAGTGACATTCCTTGTTGCCATGCACTAGGACTGGGCATGCGGGCGGATCATCCGCGGGTTTGGGCCGACCCACACGCATTTGACCCGAATTTCGTTAAGTGGGTGGGTCTGTGGGTGGGTGACGGGTTGAGCTGGGAGCCATCTGCCGGGTGGTGGGTGGGTTGTGGGTGAGTGTGCGGGTGACCCGCTCAACCCAACAGCAAAAAGATCAAAGTCGTTGACACTAGAGAGAGGAGAGTAGAGACGTTAGATATAAACTCGGACTGCTCCTGGAGTTTGAACCTCAAAGCCAACCTTCCAAATAGAGATCCCCTCTTCTTCCCTTTACTTTTTCATCTAATTCTCATGCCTAGATCACCACTCTTTCCTTTGTGAAATTATTTTTCTTAGTTCCTTGCACCTAATAATCGTCTCAATCTGTAGAAACTCTTTCATAATAGAATTTCTATCCAATTTAAGAACTAATTCGACATTTTTCGCCCTATTTCAACTTCTTGTTTCCCTCGATGATTCTCTTCACCTATTATCATGTCAAGTTGACTCCTTTTTAATATATACATTGTGATGTGGGTGAACCCACAAACCCACCCGCATCATCCACCATCCGCCCGACCCAACCCGAGACTAAATGTGGGTGGGTGGTGGGTGAAAATTATCAATCCGTTTAAGCGCGGATGGGTGCATTTTATGGTCAAAATCCACCCGACCCACCCAATGCCCACCCCTACCATGCACTATCTGCTATAGGGTTAATGAGGCAAGAGTTGGAGGACTTTGTGCACACTTATTCCTCATATCAACCGTTTGGAAGGCATATTCTGGTAGCATACCTGCTGTGGTAGGGCAACAGGCATGGCCAGCTGCTAATGGTTATCCAATTCACCCTCCCATTTACAAGAAAATGCCAGGACGTCCGAAGAAGAAAAGAAGAAAGGAGGCAGGTGAATTGGAGATGACTTTGCACAGGAATGGAAGGCCTCCTGGTACAACAGCCAAAAGAGTGGGAATGGTGATGCATTGCACCAATTGTGCGGCTGCTGGGCACAATTCCAAAAAATATCCCAACCCTCCTCGCGATGCTGCTGACCATGGTACTGGAGGGAGAGGCAGGGGGAGAGGAACTGATTCTACAAGAGGGAGAGGCAAGGGGAGAGAAAGAGGGCAGCAACGTGGTGGCTCAAACCCACCTAAGGTACAACTCTGACCAGACTTACATCCACAAATGTTTGCTATACTTTTACACTAACTTGCTTATTTGCTTTGAATAGAGGGCTCAACATTGTGGTGTATGCAAGTCAACAAAACACAATGCTAGGAAATGCCCAGATAACAGAGGAGCACAAGTAAGCATGCTTGATTTTAGTTTATCTTGTGTTAGAATGCATCACTCTTCACTGAATAATTCTGTTGATTGGTGTAGGCTGGAGCAGGTCGGCCTCTTCATAGGAACTTGTTGGTTGATAGTGTTGAGGATATTAATTACTTAGTCAAAAAGTAATTAATTCCTTGTCCTACAAGTCCCTAGTTTTCCTTGTTCAAGTAAAAGAAGGAAACTTGGTTGTCATTAGGGTTTTAACCCTAAGTCTATATCTATAAAAGCTTAGCTACGGTCATGTCGTAAGCAAGCCGTCACAATGTAGTCCCTAATAAAATATCAGTCGTGAGCTCGTTCCGAGCTCACCGTGGATTAGTCTCGATCAATCAATCGATCGAGGATACCACGTAAAAATCTTGTGTTCTTTCGTATTTCCGCATCATCAAATTCTACATGGTATCAGAGCAAAACTCGATCCTTGATTAGGGTTTTGAGCTTCCGTCCATCTGTGTCGTCTGTCTCGTCAACATAACAATCAAGGGCCGAGTCCTTGTCCGATCGAAGCCGCTGATCTTCGTTCTGCGTCCGCTTCCAAAGGAGTGTGTTCGCACTTCGCAGTTACTAACAAGAAGGCCTTGAAGCTCCTGCCCAGCGGCCACGCAAGTCTGCAATCGCCGCTGCTCCAGGTCCTCGCCGCATCCTTCACCGACCCCGTCTTCGGTCGTCCCAAATCGTTGTAGGCTCCACCTCCGACTCCAACATCATAGTCGCCGCCGTCGCCCAGTTGCGACCGTTCTCGGTCTCTCTCTTCAGGTCGTCGTTATCGCATCCTGTCAAAGTCACCAATTTCAGTCGAATATAAATTTGTCACGGTGGCGTCGTCTGCCTTTGATGTATGGTTTGGCGTGGGTCACGCCTCAAGAGGTCCAAATCTGTTGCCCGAGCGCGTGGCTATCCCCAGCAGGCTCGTCAGTCCACCAGCGTGGTCATGATTTTTTGTTCCGATAATGCAACTCATGCAACAAGTGTGGCCGAAAATATCACATCGGCTATGCGTTTTCAGTCAAGAAGTGAAGCAACAGCCGGCAGATCGTGCTTCATTTGCTGGAAATCCACACGTTTCATCCTCAAACGGAAACCTGATTTGATTCCCGACGTTGCCTCATAAGAGTGTCCCTGCCCGTCCTGTCCTGCTGGCCGTTTAGTCAATTACAGTTTGGAGATTGGTTGATGGGTGTCTGTTCATGGTGGAGATTAATTGGCAAGGGGAATGTCATGAGGTAGCTTCTATCGAGAAACACGTTTTCATCATGGCAATCCATGATCGTAACTTTACGATCGTGAATATCAAATCCGGCTCGTGACTTCCATTCTAAAGCTTGTCAGGAAAATTAATATGTCGTCAAGTCTTGTCATTGTTGGGGCCTGGTCGTCTTCTTCAAGAGTGTTGGTTAAAGATTCCGCCTAATTCAGTCATCAAAAGAATCAAGGTAAAGTCCCAGGCTCCTAGCTGCAAAGTCAATTCAGTTTGGAGTAAAATTCATACCTTGGATTCAACTACGTGCAACAAGTTCTCCCCTGTCATAGTACGATATGGTTGGTGCGAGTATGGTTGGAGGGAGAATGTTTGGTGGGAGTTTCACCTGTCAAAGTAATATATGGTTGTCAATTACACTGTTATGCCTTGCGCTTCTGGTGGAGATTGTGTGCTTTGTTGCAGCTGTCGCCATTTTATTCCATCTTGAAGCTAGTTCGGCGTTCACCAGCCAATTACAACCAGGTCATGTAGCAAGTATTTCTTCACCAACATCACACTCATGGCATTGAAGGCAATTATGATTGGCAGTGGTCATCTCTTCAATAGCTAGTGTTGGGGAGTTACAGCTTTCGTCAACAAAATTGTCAAGTCATAAAGCGAGGCAGTCACGATCCCAGTAGCGATCGTCCCCTCAGTTTTCAGCATCGGTCAATGTTGAGTCATCACCATTCTAACTTTCAAGCTGGGCATTCACATCGTTCATGTGTCAGCTTGAGGGGGGGAATAGGGAGTCAAGTCGTTCAGGAGATGCAGTCAACCATCTCCACCATATCATACGGATAGACGTGGTCAATCGTCTCCGTCAAGTCATTCAAGGGACGCAGTCAACCGTCTCCGTCAGTTCGTTCAAGAAGACGCAGTCAACCGTCTTCATCTGGTTGTTCAAGGGAGAGAGTCAGTCGTCTCCAAATCAACCTCGTCCGAGATGTTATTCATCTCGAGTTATGTTGTTCAAGCTTGTCATGCTTGTTCGTCACATTTCCTTTTTCAAGCTCGACATTCTTGTCATACATGTCTTCGCTTGAGGGGGAGTGTTGAGGATATTAATTACTTAGTCAAAAAGTAATTAATTCCTTGTCCTACAAGTCCCTAGTTTTCCTTGTTCAAGTAAAAGAAGGAAACTTGGTTGTCATTAGGGTTTTAACCCTAAGTCTATATCTATAAAAGCTTAGCTACGGTCATGTCGTAAGCAAGCCATCACAATGTAGTCCCTAATAAAATATCAGTCGTGAGCTCGTTCCGAGCTCACCGTGGATTAGTCTCGATCAATCAATCGATCGAGGATACCACGTAAAAATCTTGTGTTCTTTCATATTTCCGCATCATCAAATTCTACAGATAGAGAAGTGAGGGATGTTCTAGGTGGAGAGGCAATATATACTTATTTGGAAGCTGTAGCTGGTACATCTACAACTGGATTGGGAGCTCAACAAACTGAGTTTGATGATACTCAAGGGTCATCTACTCAACCACCATCTCAGCCTCAAGAATGAGCTTTATATAGTTGGTAGATAACTTGTGTATGGTATGATGTTTATGTAGTTGGTAGATAACTTAGGTAGGGTATGAGATGATCAAACTGAATGAGCTTTTGTGGTGACTGACTTTGTTCACCCTCTTTTGTATTTTGTAAAAGCTCGATTCATCTTGCAACATCACCGTTCTAGTTGTGAATTTGAGGTAGTATGTTGTGTTAGCAGGGCATGATGAAACAAATTGAGCTTTTGTGGTGACTTAGGTCATCCTCTTTGTATTTTGTAAAATCTCGATTCATATTGTACCCTCCTTTTTACTTATCAATGACAGGGGTGATGTCAATTAATACTATCGCAGATACATTAGTTTTCTACAACAATCAATCTTACATTCGATACTTGTTTGCCACAGCAGTCAAACTTACATTCTGAATTTAGTTTCCACAATCAAACTTACATTCTGAACTTGCTTGCCACAACAGTCAAACTCCCTGAAATCTAGATAATGCGACAAAAGCAATGACACAAATTACACAGACCATCAAGCTTCTTATCCTACTATCTAGACTACAAATCACATTGCTCAATCTGCTCATCTCCGATATCATCCTTGCACGATCTTCTTTGGTCCTAAGCAACTCTTCTGACAACTTCCTATTCATTTCTTCAGATTCAATAAGTTTTGCTAACAAGTCACCCCATGATCCATTCCTGATCTGCATTTCATACACATCCACCCATATGAAGAACCTGCAGTCTTCAGTCTAAAAAATCAAGAGTTAGGAATGGTAATGGCTATTTCGAATTTAGGTCAACAAGCAACAAAACAAACCAAAATACATTACCTTCCAATATGGGGAGCAATAAAACTGCCTTCCGGGATTCCTAGAGGTACAAGACTTGTTCACAATGCACGGAACTTTGTGGTCGCAACGTGGCACTGAATCGTTATTTGCGTTGGTCGAGCTAGAAGAGCCCTCCTTTGCAGATCCGTCCGTTGCGCATCCCTTCCTTGCAGAGCTCGACCTTGCAGACATGATTCTTTCTTCTATTACGCAGAACAAGAGAAACATCTCAATCAACAATCCAATTGAGATTCGACACTACTGCTCAAACCCCAATGTCGAAGGGTAACTACATCTTACCTTGCGTGAGACGATGTTGGAGGGAAGAGACCGAGAACGGCAGCGTAAGACTCGAGCGACGGCAACGAGTATTCAAACGACGACAGCGAGATGTCGAATGGCGACTGCGAGGCTTTGAAGGCCGACGACGGAGGCAGGGACTTGTTTCTGAGCATTTGCGAGGCTTCGAGCCCTTTCTGGGTTTTCAAACGAAGAGAGGGTAAGAATTACCCAATTAATCAGATAAATAAATATATTTGTTTTTAATTTATAATATTAAAACACTTTTAAATATTAATTTCAGATGTGTACGCTGACGTGGATGCTTACATGGAGTTTCATTACGAAATAAGTAACGGTAACAGAACGAATGCCCAGATTTTGATCAGTTACAATAAGTTTAGATAATAAATAGAATTTTGATAGGTTTGGGTAAAATAAAAGAATTTTGAAAAGGTTTTTGTAAAAAATAGACATTGCTCATTAAAAAATGTAGGGGTAGTTTGGTTTTGGTGATAGTTTGGTTGAGATAGGTACAATGCATGTATTGTCCACAATGCATCGTTTTCCTGAATTTTCTGCACAAACAATACATGCATTTTTTGCTTGATTTGACACAAACTATCACTCAAAATGAGTGATAGTTAAATCTCAAGTTTTGAGTGAGATTGTTGGGTTGAGATTGTTTGGTTTTGTTTTTGTTCCAACTATGACCATACTTTCTTATATATATTGTTTTTTTATATTAAATACAAAGGGTAAAAAGTTGCATTTCACTCGAAAAGTCATTTAATTTATTTAGAACTATAATAACTATCACAAAACCAAACAATGTAAACTACAATACACCAATTTTCATATATTATGCATGTATTGATGACAATACATCAATTTAACTATCACCAAAACCAAACGACACGGTAGTAACAAGCCGCGCAGACTACTTAGCTAATATGGTTTGTATTTGCTATTTATGGCTCCTTTCATTTTTGTATAATACTATAATTTAATGTGTGTGGCATATTCTCGCTTAATTCGAATTTCGAGTTTCAAAATAAAGCATCCTCTTTGAGCAAACTAAAATTGTTGGCTTGCCTTTCTATCAAATCTGACCATTAACACATGAAATCCATACGGGATTTAATCAAGAAAATGGCTTAATATAGAAAACTAGCTTTGAGCAGGCCAGTTGGCTGGAAAGTGATTTTTATCAAAATAATTTAGTTTGTACTTTACGATAATGTTATAACACACATGAAATTGTTGTGTATTACTATTATGATAGTACAAAACTAAACATTGATATAATTTAACTATCACCAAAACCAAACGACACGGTAGTAACAAGCCGCGCAGACTACTTAGCTAATATGGTTTGTATTTGCTATTTATGGCTCCTTTCATTTTTGTATAATACTATAATTTAATGTGTGTGGCATATTCTCGCTTAATTCGAATTTCGAGTTTCAAAATAAAGCATCCTCTTTGAGCAAACTAAAATTGTTGGCTTGCCTTTCTATCAAATCTGACCATTAACACATGAAATCCATACGGGATTTAATCAAGAAAATGGCTTAATATAGAAAACTAGCTTTGAGCAGGCCAGTTGGCTGGAAAGTGATTTTTATCAAAATAATTTAGTTTGTACTTTACGATAATGTTATAACACACATGAAATTGTTGTGTATTACTATTATGATAGTACAAAACTAAACATTGATATAATTTAATAACTTAGTAGAATAAGAAACTTGTTCCGTGAACTTTGGATATACATGAGTGCTTTCTAGAAGTAGAATCAAATGATATTGATATGTTTAGTAATTGTCCAATAGGAGCGTGACTCATGAATATATGATTGTGACTATGTTTTAAAAAAGAACATTTCAACATATATCAAAATGGATATATTTGGACGTTGAGTAGATCACATAAAATCTTATTTTTTTGCGTAAAAATATCTATATTCGGAGTTCAAACAAAATAAATATGGATCAATTAATAATAGTAGGGGATTGAAAAAGAAGAGAGAGAGAGAGAGAGTATGTGCTAGGTGGCACATTCTAATTAGATTACTGAAAATTTAAAAGAAAATTTTACAAAAAATTGACTTGCTCTATTAATTTAGACCGTTAGATCTTCGAAAGAAAAATAATAAATTAACAAGAAAAGAAAAAAGGATCTATGAAAAAATCATATTGGTGGGAGGATTGCTAATGTGGATGCGTAGGAAGGCTGTAATTTTAAAATAGTGCAGGGTAAATGGAGAAAGTGTTGTTTAGATTGAGAATGTGAGACAAATCCATTATAAATCCATAATAAAAATTAACTAAACAAATAATGTACTCTTCCAAATCTATAATGCAACAAATCTATCATAAATTCAAAAGTTTCTATAACTCAAAACTCTTATTTTCAAATCTAACAAACAAACCCGCCCATGGTTTTGCTTTGATCCTCCATTGTCAAACAGGCCACAAGTCTGGTTCAGTTTGCGGACTTTAGTACGTAGTCTCAGAAAAGTTTCGTTCCATTTGGATAAGTGGCCCAAGATAACGTTGCATGGTATGGACCCAAAGAATATTTTGACGTTATTGTGGGCTTGTAGATTGACACATAGCCCAGCGTAACCCATGAGCTGGATGAGAGACTTTAAGAAGAGGTAAAACTATCCTATCCAACGCACTCCCAGCCCACTGCCCACGATTGCTTATCTTGAGAAAGAAAAACAAAACGCAGTCCCAGCCCACGTGATACCTTATTTCATTTTTGGGCACTCCCTATCAAATTTGGGTTTCGAATTAGAGATGATAACAATGTCAATATGCATTTTTTGCTCCAGCAAGTTGGATCAGTGATGGTCTAGTGACATATTTAATCGTTATAGATCAAAACCCCAGTCCATTAAACGGCAACACATGTCAAGTTACTCGAATGACAGATAGTCATTTTTTGTTTTTATTATCGAATAATCATCCTATGTTCTAACCGGCAACCGCACCACACACTGACCATTGAATTCTATATGCGACAAATAACGAATATTTTGAACACTACTATTAGTTATAATATATTGTATAATGATATGCAAATGATAGACGGTTTATTTTATCAAAATCGTAAAGAGCGTCGACATTCTCTACACAATTCTCTGACTAGCCTTTAAAGTGAACAATTGAAAAGTTCGAATGAATATTAAAAAACTTTACATATCAAAAGTACTAGACGAAATCCACATGAGACAAAATAGAAAGGTCTAAATTTAATATCTTCTAATTTGTGAGAAATTCATTATAAATTTTAGCCAATTTGTCTAAAGGCTAGTCAGAGAATTGCTTTTGAAGATTTGCTCACACCCAACTGGATCCACCATCCAATCCAACCTATAAAATAATGTTGGTGGATACCAAGTCATGATTATATCAACTCATTAATAAGCAAGACGATCAATTTTTGAGACTGAATCCACCCATTACACATCCTAATAACATTGAAACACTGGTATTATTGGTCAAACTTATTAAAAGCAATGGCTTTTGAAAAATCGGGGGAAATATAATTATATGTTTTGAAATTCAGCCGTCAACATCTTTGAAAATGACACCACGAGGAAAATGAAAACATTACTATAATCCGAATTCTATCTACTTGACATTAAGTCATTAACCAAATCATCACGCCCTTAACCATTCTCCACCTATACAAACATTTCTAGTTGTTCCATTCGTAGATTTCACAACTTTCAAATGCACACGCAAGGCAGAGAAAGATATGTTCATCACAGGTTCGCCAAGTGGAAGAGATGTATACTTGTTTTTTTTTTTTTTTTGCATTAAGGGAGGCCAAAGCCAAGAAGCAAGAAATTACGAGGAAAGAGACAAAACTAAGAAGAGGGATTTGCCACAACTTGACGCTCAAAAGACACCCCCATAATATCCTCTTGTAAAATCCGAGCTAGCTCTCTAGGCGGGTCAGTCAGCTCATGCATACCGTAGGGATAGACGAGACTGTGCTTCGAGAGCCAGTCCGCGGCTCTATTCCCCTCTCGATATGTATGAACTATACTAACCAGCCAATTCTGAGCTAGTCTCCTTCGAATAGACGCCAAAAGAGCAGCATATGGGTGAACCGGATCGTGGCGATTACTAATGAGGAGCATCGCCAATCGAGAGTCCGTCTCAATCACAAGGTTGACACATCCAACTTTCCAAGCGAGGTTAAGGCCATGGTAGAAGGCCCAGAGCTCCGCCAGAGCAGCAGAAGCTTCCCCAATCTTTGCCACAAAGCCTGCTATCCACTGGCCCTGCTCATTGCGAATCAGCCCACCTGCGCCAGCAATTCCGGGATTACCTGCCGACGCTCCATCAATGTTCAACTTCAACCATCCCTGCTGCGGAGCATTCCAGTGTATGCTAGCTGTTACTCGACTCCTCCCTAGCCCCCGGTCATCAGGTCTCAAGAGAGGAGAACACCACGCCTTATACGGAAATAATCCAAAAGTACCACTGTTTAAAAAAAAATTCCAAAAATACCACCCAACCCAAAAAAATTCCAAAAATACCACCCTTTTGCAAAAACCGCCACCCCACCCAGCGGTTTGGTCAAAAACCGCTTGTCCTGGGCGCGGTTTTGGACCAAACCGCGGGCCTAGGGGGCGGTTATAAAAAAAAAAAATTGGACCAAACCGCTGGGTGGGGTGGCGGTTTGGCCCAAAACCTAACTTCGGTCGAAACTTCGGTCGAATATAACTTTGCACTCGGGTATCCGATCGTAGCGATTTTTTTTTCATTTCGCGTAACTTTTTAAGATCTACAACTTTTACTAGGATGAAATTTTCAAAACAGGAACTATTTGTGGATATACGGGACCTTGAGAATAACTTTACCTTTACTTTTCAGAAATCCATGTACATTTTGAAATTATGATTATATTAAAAGTTGTAGATCTTGAAAAGTTATGCGGAATCAAAAAAAAGTTCATAACATTCGGAGTTTGGAGCACAAAGTTATGGCCGCCCAAAGTTTGACGAAAGGGGAGACCCGGCGGTTTGCGGCTTGCAAGATCTCAAAAAGTTTGCGGCCTCCATTTTTTGAATCCGAATAACTTTTTGAGATCTTGCAAGTCTCAAACAGTTGGGTTCCGTCTTCGTCTCGAAAAAATGTCATTTGCCACCCCGAACGACCTTTTTTTTTATTTCGTCAAACTTTGGGCGGCCATAACTTTGTGCTCCAAAATCCGAATGTCATGATTTTTTTTTATTCCGCATAACTTTTCAAGATCTACAACTTTTAATATAATTATAATTTCAAAATGTACATGGATTTCTGAAAAGTAAAGGTAAAGTTATTCTCAAGGTCCCGTATATCCACAAATAGTTCCTGTTTTGAAAATTTCATCCTAGTAAAAGTTGTAGATCTTAAAAAGTTACGCGAAATGAAAAAAAAATCGCTACGATCGGATACCCGAGTGCAAAGTTATATTCGACCGAAGTTTCGACCGAAGTTAGGTTTTGGGCCAAACCGCCACCCCACCCAGCGGTTTGGTCCAATTTTTTTTTTTTATAACCGCCCCCTAGGCCCGCGGTTTGGTCCAAAACCGCGCCCAGGACAAGCGGTTTTTGACCAAACCGCTGGGTGGGGTGGCGGTTTTTGCAAAAGGGTGGTATTTTTGGAATTTTTTGAGGTTGGGTGGTATTTTTGGAATTTTTTTTTAAACAGTGGTACTTTTGGATTTTTTCCGCCTTATACCAGAGATCTGACTTCAGCTCAATAGAGTGCATTAGTGAAGGGGCAGTCAAGGCCTTTTGAGCTCCTTGGAAAGCCATAATGCACCTGTTTTTCCACAACAACCAAATGGTTATACTGAAAAAAGCACTCCACGACATTCCATTCGTCATAGCCTTGTCATTTAAAAAATTCCTTCTCAGCCAATCCTCCTGGCCGTTTGAGAAGAAGGCAGGCTGCTCGACTGGGGGAATGCTCCTGTTCCAAACAAACATAGCCGGCGGGCAATCTCTCAGAAGATGCAGCGTCGTTTCCGGGCAGCTACTACACCGGGGACACATAGGCGACGATGTACACTTCCTGGAAAAGAGAAGACTGTTAGTAGCAATCCTGTTCAACGCTACTAGCCAGCTAAAACATCTCACTCTCTCGGGCACTGGGTTACTCCAAATCTTCTCCCACAGCTTCTTGTCCTGATTCCCTTGCTCGGGCATAGCAATCTGAAAGGCCGACTTGGTGGTGAAGTGACCATTCGGGGAAGGAGCCCATAAGAGAGTGTCTTGATCTGTGGAGACCCCATCAACCGCTACTGCCGTGATCTTCTGTTGGACGTCAACGGGTAGACACTGCGAGAATCGATTCACATCCCAATCACCATTGTCATCCAAGTAGCTAGCGACAGTGTCCCCCAGTTTCTCTTCCGGGACGGGCTGAATGGCTACATCCCTTAAAAGAACCTGCAAAACCCACACATCACACCAAAAATTAGTGCTCCTACCATTCTGGATATTCCACGCACAACCTTTTCTGAGAAGGTGAGAAGCTTTGGTAAAGCTTCTCCAGGCAAAGGAACTTCCCTGAATAGGACGGAAAATGTCGAGGCCATCTCTCTGTTTCCCATACTTAGCACTAAAGATCTGTGTCCACAGAGCCTCCTTTTCCTTGAGGATGCGCCACCCTCCTTTAGCCAGAAGAGCGAGGTTAGCCTGTCTGAGTGGCCGGAGACCTCCACCCCCCTGCAGCCTAGGTTCCGTCATCTTTTCCCACGACACCAGATGCATCTTCCCCTTGTCATCCTCCTTTCCCCATATAAAATCCATGTTAGTCTTATCTATGGTAGAGCAGACATTCTTAGAGATTAATTCAGATTGCATGGAATAAGTGGGAATAGCAAGAGAGACAGATCGAGTGACCGTAATTCTCGCGGCGAGGGATAATCTCCTGGCTTTCCTGGGAGCCAGCTTCTTTTGGATCTTCAAAATCAGGGGCTGGTATCGGCTTTTCGTGACCCGCCCATGGATGACTTGAATGCCCAGGTACCGCCCGAGGTTAGTTACCAGCGGCATGGCAGCCCTGTCACTAAGTCGATGAGCTCTGTCCTGTCTAATGTTCGGAGACACATACAAGACAGACTTGGCAAAGCTAACCCGTTCTCCTGAGCTGGCACAGAACTCATCCAGGCATTCCCTTATAATTCTGATCTGGGTCCCCCCCGCCTCTGCAAAGAGCACTAGATCATCTGCAAAAAATAGATGGGATAAGGCAGGACCCCTCGGAGATAAGCGAACAGGTTTCCATTGCTTATCCCGGACGGACTGGTCAATTCTATGAGATAACCGTTCCATGCAGAGAACGAAAAGGTATGGAGAAAGAGGGTCTCCCTGGCGAACACCCCGAGAGGGGGTGATGACTGGTGTGAGTTCCCCGTTCCATAGAATCCGTGTCTTGTTGTGCTCCACACAATACATGATCCCCCGGATCCACGAACTCGGAAGCCCAACTTCAATCAAGGTGTCCCTCAAAAAATCCCACCGAAGCCTGTCGTAAGCCTTCTCGAGATCCACCTTCACTACCATGCCCCCCTTCTTTCCTCGCTTCTTCCGTAACGAGTGCAGCACTTCCTAAACCACAAGGATGTTGTCGGTCGTTTGCCTTCCCGGAATGAAGCTGCTTTGCCTCGGAGAAACCAGCTTCCCCATAACCTCCTTCAAACGACTGGTAAGGGCCTTCGTGATAGCTTTGAGGCAGACGTTATTGAGAGAGATCGGCCGAAGCTGGGTAACCGACTCCGGTTTATCCACTTTAGGAATGAGGACTACCGTGGATTCAGTGACGGCTTCCGGCAATGTCCCCTGTTCAAAAAAGAAAAGAGCCATGTCAGTGAGCGCTTTCCCCACCACCGCCCAAGCTTTCTGATAAAACAAGGCTTGAAAGCCATCAGGTCCCGGAGCTTGAAGCGGTTTCATCTCGAACACAGCTTTGTGGATGTCAAGGATGCTGAAAGGCTGGAGAACACGGAGCCAATCCTCTTGATTCAGACGCGGAAAACATCCTTTGGGGAGAAGGTCAACATAGGGTGAATTATCCTGCAAATACAGCTCAGAGAAAAAGTTATAAACAAGCTTTAATAATTCATCCTTCTCGCTGACCCATTCCCCATTAATATCCTTGAGACAATCGATCTTATTCCTCCGCCGTCTAATGTTGGCCAGCTGATGGAAATAGGCGGTGTTCCGTTCCCAGAACTTCACCCAGTGCTCCCTAGCTCTTTGGAACCAAATAAGCTCCTCCTGCTCCATAGTTTTATCAAGCTCCTTCTCCAGCTTAGTGCGCAACTTGAGAAGACCCGGGGAGAAACAGTCTGCCAGACGACGCTCTATCCCTTCAATCCTAGCCACCAGCCTCTTTTTCCTTTGAAAAACATTTCCAAAGGAGGAGGTATTCCAAAGCTGGAGCTTCTTGGAGAGATCCTGCAACGCCATAGGCAAATCATTCTGTGAGCTCCAAGAATTAGTAAGAAAGGGTAAAAATTCATCATGGGTGAACCAGGCCGCCTCAAACTTGAAACGCCTATTGGAAAGGTTCGAGCCTCCCTGATTAGACACTGTTGTTAGAGTCGGATGATGATCAGAGCTCAGGCGCGCTAAGTGGCTCACGGACGTATTAGGAAACCCCTCATTCCACTCCAAGTTGCATAGGCTTCTGTCGATCCTGCTAGCTTTGAAGGTAGCATTCTCCTTCCCCCTAGACCAGGTAAACCGAGGGCCAGAGAAACAAAGGTCCACCAGCTCCGCTTCATTAATGAAATCCCCAAACCGCTTACATCTGCGAAAAGTAGCCGGCGAAGGAGGCCCTGTTTTCACATCCGGATGAAGAATTGCGTTAAAATCGCCGGTGAGGACCCACGGGCAAGCCACCCGCCTGCTTTGCTCGATAATATCACTCCAGAGGAGGCGTTGAAGATGCTGCCGGGGAGAGGCATAAACAGCTGTGAGCATCCACGGGGCCTGATTTCCTTCCGAAACTCTCACGGAGAGATGCTGACGCCCTGCTGTGACAACCTGCACTGAAAATTTATGAGAATTCCAAAAGAGCCAGATCCCTCCACTCCGCCCCTGAGCTTCAATGCGAAGGACATCGGGAAAGCCGAGCTTCTCACAAACCGCATTTGGCGCCCCTCCACTAACTTGGGGTTCGAGGAGAATGACGAAATCCGGCTTCTGCATCTGCAACACAAGCTTCAGGGAGCGCGAGAAGGACTTCCCTCCGGCATCCCCGACATTCCACGATAAGATTTTGAAATTATATCTATTATAACCAGACATTAAAAATAAGACGAGGAAGAAAGAAAGGTGAAAAAACGAGAAAGACGAAAGAAAGGAATGCGAAACCAGGCAACAAAGGAAGGAGATCACCGGGGAACATCGTGCGGCTGGTCGACAATATCGAGATCAGCCACTGCCGTCTCCATCGCCTCACCGATTGCCGCCGCGTTATCTTTCCTCTCTTTATCCGAAATAGACTGTCCGGTCCACTCGCTTATCTGCTGCAAAGTCAGAGCCACCCGCCGCTCCTTGTCTTTGGTCCTTTTGTCCTTGATCGGAGACCAATACTGCAGCGTCTTCTTGGGATTGTAAACGGAATGCAATACTAAACAATAAACAATTCTAACCATTTGTGACAAATTGACCCACAACCTCAGGCTGGCCATTTCTTAAGGGGTAAAATTTTAACAATTTCAAACTCATGCCCTTCACCAAAAATATGAAACCGTATCCAGTTCCACATAAAATACTTAACTTTGGATTATTGGAAGAGGACTTCCAATACTTTAGTAGATGATCGATTATTATTACATTAGATCTTCGGTAAATGGTCGACACAGGGATATATAATAGATTATTATTCGTGTACACGTGAATTGAAAAAATTAGGGTCTCAACATATGAAAAGTTAGAATGTAACATATGTTGTGTGAATATTATCGATAACTATGTCGAAATAAGTTCAAACACATTAAATATTCATTAACTAAAGAGGTTGTATTCACAAAATATCTTAAAAGGACAATGTTTTTTCATGAAGATAAATTTATCCCATTGACATCGCTTAAGTGATATTGTTGTCAGGTAAAGTGTAAACCCCTGATTGCTGACTCGACCTCTTTAGCCTATAAAAGAAAGAATGTTAGGAATTTTTTACTTCCCTCAATAGAACCGCAGCAGAGTTTCGTTACAAATACATCCAGAGTTCAACTACTATGATTGAACCTATTGGTATTTCCATATAGAAGTTGAGAATTTGTACCATAACATTAAAAGTACAAGTTCAATTTGTATTATTCTTGAAAGTATTGGTGCTTCCAGAAATAAATTGAACTAAACTAAAATTAAAAGTGAACAGTTTAGACCGTCATTGATGTTGCCAATCTCAAACCAAATATAATATTGATCCGGTCCAAACATATATTTCAACATTGCACCACGGTTCTTATGAGTTTGGTGCGGTTCCCACTACAAGAAAAAGGACTTATACCAAGGGTTCCATAGCAAGGGTTAGACAACTCTTGCTAATTTTTCCGGAATATTTTATAACAACGGTTATTTGTAAGGGTTCTATAACCCTTGCTAACTCTTAAACCAAATTTCAGTCCCATACGAGAAAACCTCTATTTCCTCTTTTATATTTTTCAGTAGCAACACTTCTTTCCCAGGGTTCCAGAACCCTTGCTAAGACTTAAACCAAATTTCAGCCCCTGTTCCATTTCTCGATACGAGAAAATCCCTGCTCTCTTTTTAATTTTTGGCTCTTGTTCGATTGCTGAATTCGCTGGAGTTTTGGCGATTCCACTGGAGCTCGAGAGATAGAGGTCGAAAGAGAGCATCTGACCACCGTCGCCCATCACCACTCCGCTGCCTCCCTCCGCACTCGCACTCACTCTCGCTCCAGCTAAAATTCGATTCCGGTCTCCCTCCTCACTCCTCCGGCTGAAAGTCGATTCGCTCTCCATCCGCATTCGCTCCGGTTGAGAGGTGATTCTCTGATTCCCTCGCTCTCTCCTTCACTCACTCTCTCTCTCTCTCTCTCTCTCTCTCTCTCTCTCTCTCTCTCTCTCTCGCGCGCGCGCGCGCGAGCAAACTCTGTTAGGTTATAGATTCGACTTTCTTTGATAGGTAATAGTTTCGACTTTCTTAGGGGTTGTAGTCCCAGTGGCTGCATGCAGTATACAGTCTTAGGGATTGTAGTACTGGACTTTGAGATTTTGAATCTGTAGACTGTAATAGATTTGAGCTCCTTATGCTTTAGAATCTGTTTCTTGTCTCAAGGATTCTAAACGATTCAGTTGCTTTATAAGTGTAGTTCTGTCTGCAATCAATTTAGTTGTTTTAGTAAGCTCAAGCCCTTGAGACAATGAAGATTAAATGTGCTCATGTTCTAATTAATCATGGATATGGTCTTTTGCAGGTCCGAATCGTTGCTTCTCAAGCCCTTACAACTATGGCAATCCGGTCTGGCGAGCCTTATAGGCTGCAGATTTATGAATTATTGAATGCATTAGCACAGGGGGTATGCAGTCTCAGTTGTCAGAATTCAGAAATGCATCTAAGTAGTGGGGAAGATCAAGGTTCCAGTGGTACTGGTCTTGGGGTGTTGATTAGTCCCATGATAAAGGTTATAGATGAGATGTACAGGGCACAATAATTTGTTTGTCAAATCTGTTTTTATCTTGATATAATTTGATTTTCTGTTGTTGCAGGGATATACGCAACCATGATAATACGAATAAAGAATGGACAGATGAAGAATTGAAGAAACTTTATGAAACCAATGAGAATCTGCTAGACATTGTTTCGCTGTTCTGCTATGTTCCCAGATCAAAGTATCTAGCCCTGGGACCAATAAGGTTAGAGATTCTTGCACCCTTTTAAGGCAACTATGCTTGGCCCCTTAACAGTTATTGATTGCAACCAGGAGAAACATTGTAAACTGTTTGTCACAGGCCCTAATGGAACTGTTCGTGATTTATTCAAGGAGCATCAGTTTTTCAAAAACTTTAATTTCGGGTTAATTGCAAGGTTGGTCACTGGGATTACTAAAAACGTTCATGTTTGGTCACTAAAAATATTTAATTTCATTCGTGGTCATTCAAATTAGTTAAATATTTCAAGTTCGGTCACTCTCCGTCCATTTCCGTTAACTTTTGCTTACGTGGCAGTCAACCCTCACAGTTGACCGTTAAATGAGTGACGTGGCAATTCAAAAATTAATTAAAAATAAATTTTAAACTTTTCAAATTTCCATCTCATTATTGCAACCATTAAAAATATAAAAAAATGAAAAATAATATCTTTTAATCCTATCTACCACTGGAACCACCCCGCCGCCGAGGAACATCAATCAATAGAAATTAAGGTACTACATAACTTCAATAACAATTTCACCTGTTTTTTATACTTCCCTTGTTCTTCATTTCCCCTGTTTTTTAACTTCCTCTGTTTCTGCTTCTAAAACTCCATGGTTTCGGCAATTTCAGGACACGATCAAAGCCCCGCCATCGGAAGCCAAAATGATGAGCAAAGCATCACTAGTCGACATCGCCGTAACCACCATCTTCAAATTTCCGAGCTTTTTAAGTTGTATATATATTTACTAAGAGTTGGTTCGTTTCCAGAGATATATTCTAGAAAGAGGTGAACAATCCCAATTTAGGATCTGCGAGGGTGGGTTCCTTATTTCTACATATTTTAAATGGTAAGCTATGATAAAATAGGAGTCACATGAGTCATGGTCTGATAATCTCCATGAAAGAAACATGTAGAAAAAATGAATAATTTCATCAGGAATCTCTAGTTAGATGAAACTTTTATGCACCACATTGTTTATGATACTGTTTTTCATGAATCTCTGTATACGCTACCTGCTAATGTGATACTTATAATAATAAATAACCCATTTCAGCAATTAGAAGAGAGAGGGCAAAAGCACCAGCTGTAGTCGGGTTCGTTGAAGAGAAAATGGAGAGAAACTCAAGTTGGAACTTGAACAAAAGGTTTGCAGTGTTTGTCCTTTGTTCGACATAATATTATCTATTCTAGTAATATATTTGCACGACTTGGTTATTCAAGTTGTTACTCTTGGAAAGTGTAGGTAGCTGAGGTAGAAGTTGAGGTGAAAAGGATCCAGGAGTAGGCAAGAGCAGAACTGGCTGCAGCATATAGCTAAATAGGTGGGCCTTGTGCTATATTGATGCATTGTTATTTGATCCCCCCTGTCTCTCTCTCTCCCTCTATATATGTGATCAGCAGGCACAATCAGAAACTACTGCATCCCTGCATCCCTCCTTCATTTACTTATTTGTTTCGTTTGATAGATTAAGATTAACGGCGAGTTCCCAATCTTTCATTTTCTCTTTTTTATTTATTTATCTCCGTATTATAAACGATGGTTTCTTAATATAACACATTTTCAATTTGGTGCGTCGTTGTTGTTGGTGGAAATCGTTTGTGAAAGTTTCTTTGGGTTTCTCAATCTCTGCTGCTGGTGTTGCTCAGAATCGGGGCAGTCAACATTGTCGCCGTCAAGCATATGACAGGCGACAACAGTGCAACTCCATATCTGTAAGTTCTCTATTTCTTTCCTCCAATGGTAGTTACGTTTCTCATTTAGACTGTATATATATTTACTAAGAGTTGGTTCGTTTCCAGAGATATATTCTAGAAAGAGGCGAACAATCCCACTTTAGGATCTGCGTGGGTGGCTTCCTTATTTCTACATATTTTAAATGGTAAGCTATGATAAAATAGGAGTCACATGAGTCATGGTCTGATAATCTCCATGAAAGAAACATGTAGAAAAAATGAATAATTTCATCAGGAATCTCTAGTTAGATGAAACTTTTATGCACCACATTGTTTATGATACTGTTTTTCATGAATCTCTGTATACGCTACCTGCTAATGTGATACTTATAATAATAAATAACCCATTTCAGCAATTAGAAGAGAGAGGGCAAAAGCACCAGCTGTAGTCGGGTTCGTTGAAGAGAAAATGGAGAGAAACTCAAGTTGGAACTTGAACAAAAGGTTTGCAGTGTTTGTCCTTTGTTCGACATAATATTATCTATTCTAGTAATATATTTGCACGACTTGGTTATTCAAGTTGTTACTCTTGGAAAGTGTAGGTAGCTGAGGTAGAAGTTGAGGTGAAAAGGATCCAGGAGTAGGCAAGAGCAGAACTGGCTGCAGCATATAGCTAAATAGGTGGGCCTTGTGCTATATTGATGCATTGTTATTTGATCCCCCCTGTCTCTCTCTCTCCCTCTATATATGTGATCAGCAGGCACAATCAGAAACTACTGCATCCCTGCATCCCTCCTTCATTTACTTATTTGTTTCGTTTGATAGATTAAGATTAACGACGAGTTCCCAATCTTTCATTTTCTCTTTTTTATTTATTTATCTCCGTATTATAAACGATGGTTTCTTAATATAACACATTTTCAATTTGGTGCGTCGTTGTTGTTGGTGGAAATCGTTTGTGAAAGTTTCTTTGGGTTTCTCAATCTCTGCTGCTGGTGTTGCTCAGAATCGGGGCAGTCAACATTGTCGCCGTCAAGCATATGACAGGCGACAACAGTGCAACTCCATATCTGTAAGTTCTCTATTTCTTTCCTCCAATGGTAGTTACGTTTCTCATTTAGACTGTATATATATTTACTAAGAGTTGGTTCGTTTCCAGAGATATATTCTAGAAAGAGGCGAACAATCCCACTTTAGGATCTGCGTGGGTGGCTTCCTTATTTCTACATATTTTAAATGGTAAGCTATGATAAAATAGGAGTCACATGAGTCATGGTCTGATAATCTCCATGAAAGAAACATGTAAAAAAAATGAATAATTTCATCAGGAATCTCCAGTTAGATGAAACTTTTATGCACCACATTGTTTATGATACTGTTTTTCATGAATCTCTGTATGCGCTACCTATTAATGTGATACTTATAATAATAAATAACCCATTTCAGCAATTAGAAGAGAGAGGGCAAAAGCACCAGCTGTAGTCGGGTTCGTTGAAGAGAAAATGGAGAGAAACTCAAGTTGGAACTTGAACAAAAGGTTTGCAGTGTTTGTCCTTTGTTCGACATAATATTATCTATTCTAGTAATATATTTGCATGACTTGGTTATTCAAGTTGTTACTCTTGGAAAGTGTAGGTAGCTGAAGTAGAAGTTGAGGTGAAAAGGATCCAGGAGTAGGCAAGAGCAGAACTGGATGCAGCATATAGCTAAATAGGTGGGCCTTGTGCTATATTGATGCATTGTTATTTGATCAATGTTGGTTCACATTCATATCTGCTAAATGTTTCGGCCTAATAGGCATGCAATCCAACTTCATCCCCCCGACTATAGGCAGAGACCAGGTGCCAATGACGTTGACATAATGTAAGTGTGATGATAAAAATCATGATTTGCCTAATCAAACGCCGAAGTCGTCTCCTGACTGAAATTGTGTATATATGTGCTTTATCCAGATTGCCCAGGAACCGAGTTTGCGATGAAACTCCAAATGGACCAAGGCAGAGCTACTACATCCCGCCGGACGAAACTCCAAATACACGACTTGGTTAGAATAATATGAACATAAAATCCTTATGTTTGAATATTTTTAGTCATTAAGGTGTAGCCATGTATATTATTGTTTTGGATCATGAATAATATTGATTGTGTTTATGGTATGAACGAGGGAGTGTTGATGGGTATTGAGCATGGAATGAATTTGGTTAATATTGAAAATTTTGCTATATATTTGGTTCACAGTTTGTCTATAGTGACCAAAGCATTTGCAACCAAGTTTAGCTTCTAATTCTGGTGCAAGTTTGTCTTTAGTAACGACTATTTAATAACGCTATCAAGTTTTTGTGAATGTCTATTCCGCTTTAATCACAAATTATGTAAGACCCGTAGCAAGGGTTCTACCCCTTGCTAGTCTTTGCCACGTATTTATGATTTATCCAGGGTTCTAACCCATGCTATCAACATCTATCCACTAAATTTTACACCGATTTTTAGCAAGGGTTTTTAACTTTTGCTACTTGTACCAGCGGTTCAAAACCCTTGATACAACCCTTGGATGGGACTTGCACCTAGGGTTGCTGAAAACCCTTGCTATTTGTAGCAGGGGCGGCTTTGGCAAGGGTTGGTACAAGGGTTGACAAAACCCTTGCTAAACCTTGTAGTAAGGGTTAAAACCCTTGGCATAGGTGAAAATAACCCTTGCCATAGACTTTGTTTGTAGTGTCCAACCGATACACACACCTAAGTGCAAGCAATCGACTAACCATTTAATAAGGGGCGACTAGCACTAAAGGATCATATACGAAGTAACGAAGTAAACAGGAAAAGAAAAGGACAGTGTTTGGTAGGCGAATGAAAATTCGAACATGTTTTAGCCGACATCTGATTGTTGAAGAGTATATAGAATGTTATCATATCTCCTATCTTCATTGAAAACAAGATTCTTATATAACAGTGAATCATTTTAACTTAGTAAAAATTTGATTCACTGTAAACACGTTTTTAAAAAAAAGAGAACAGTAAACACGTATGATATATAATCATTCATTCATATTTTTCCTTTTAGTTGGCGAATAGTCTATTCCTTTAATAAAAGTTTTTTGTTTGGTCGGGCTTTAATAAAAGTTGATGAACAGTATCCAGAATGCGATCATATATAACTTGTATTTATTGAAAATTAACATTGATAAATAACAGCTCATCATTTAACTTACTTGATTCCCTGTAAACACGTTTGTTTTATAATTATTCATTTATATCATGTGATTTTCTTGAACATGGAAGAAATTTGGTGTTTTTTCCGATAATGATGGAAGAAATTTGGTGTTGTGATACTTGTGTAGGTGGCAAATGGATTATATTAATGAATTAGTGGACTAATGGATTCATGAATTGAATCAAATAATAGTAAATTTATGGATTGGATCCAATATAGGATTTGTAACAAAGCTCCCATTTTTTCCCACTTACTATTTACTGAAGGTTGTATTTTGTTTGAGATGAAAAATCTAGAGAAGAGTGGAAGCAGAGCTATAAATGAGCTCAGTCGAGTTTTGACCTAACCTAGACTTGGCTTGTTATAAACGAGTCCAGTTTGTGGTCTGACTTGTTTACTAAAATCTTAACTTGGGTTCGACTCGATCTAGACTCATCAATTAGCTCGAGATCAGTTGAGCTAAGATATACTATCATTCATATCATTATTTTTAATTGTTCAAATAATGTTATTTAATAGTAATTAGTATATGAGCAATCTATAATACATCATCTCTTTTTGAAATGATAAATGAGACATATTTGATCACGTGTTCAAATTCTTTAACATCATTGCGGTGAGATATATAATCTAACAAACTTGTGTATTATCAACAAGCCAATGATAAGCTATTAACCGATTCACTCATAAGTTGCTTATTGAGATGACTCGCTAGCCATAATTATTGAGTCAACTCATAGCTCAAACCAAGCTAGCTCATGAGCCGAGCTCAACAAGACAATGAGTTGAGCTGGCTGACGAGCCTTTCGAGCTGAACAATGCTTAGCTGAAACTTGTTTTTCTCGAGCCAGACACTGAGATGTTCGTGAACAGTTTGGCTCATTTGCAGTTCTAAGTAGAAGACTCAGAAATGCTGAGCATTTAATGAGTCGGGCCAAACAATGAATTTATCAAAATATGACGTCTTCTACAATACAAACGTAGTTTCCGACAATAGAGTTGACATCTGTTTTGAGCTGGCATCGAGCTGCGACATCATACTTCATGAAGTCACACTCGAAGGTGATTTTAATGTCGTGATACACTAGCTTCTCAGGGGCTAGAGTTCGATGTAGTTGGAGACCCAGTGGCCAAAGACTGTTTTCAGATGTTAGCTACTCTAGACATAGGTTTAGAGTTTTGTGCGGACAATTGGACTGCCCATAGTGTAGCGAGAAAAACTCTTTCTCTATCTAATTTAGAGTTGCTCTCTATTGATTTTGTTTCTAGAGCGGAGAATGAATTTGTATGATAGTCGTGATTTTATGTTTTATATCATCATATATCGAATTAAAATAGAGAATATGAGCATACAAAATTTGTAAAATCGAGGAGAAATGTGAGAGTTTTGACAAATTGATTAAAAATAGTAAGAAAAACAAAAATACTTTAAATTACAAATATTTTAAATCCTCTCCCACAAATAATAAAAAACCAAATCAGTAATACATAAATGCACAGTTAAATATTATACATCATACCAAGAACATTTAGTTCTGATACTGAAAGCTATTATTTCAAGGTAACAACAATTTGTGTTGTGGGAAAGTGAAAACCCTTAGTTTCATTTCATTGGTTTGACAGCTTATATAGCTGGTTCAAAGTAGCATTACAAGACAATCTTGCTTCTGAAGCAAGTACAGACCAAAACAGGAAAAAGGATGAAAATGTAACATTGGGATTAAAAGTGAAATATGCCAACTTGATGTAGTACGATGCCGTTCCAGGCTTCCAGCTGAGTATTCAAGCTGTGCCAGAAATGAAATTTAAATTTGTTGAATTATCCCCTGATACCCCCCCGCAAGCTGGAGGGCACAATTCGTGGACACCAAGCTTGGAGAGGAGTAACGAAAATGTCGCCGGCGGAAACGATTTTGTGAATAGGTCGGAGAGCTGGTGGACGGTGGAGACATGGAGGATTTTGATGATGTTGGCCTGGAGTTTGTCACGGACAAAGTGGCAATCGAGTTCAATGTGCTTCATCCGTTCGTGGAATGTCGGGTTCTGGGCAATGTAGATCGCAGACTGATTGTCGCAATAGAGATTGACCGACTGGGGATGTGGTATGTGGAAGCCCTGGAGCAAGTAAAGCAGCCATTGAACCTCGCATGATGCATAGGCAAGGGCACGATACTCTGCCTCACAGGAAGAGGGTGAAACTGTAGTTTGTTTCTTGTTTTTCCAAGAGACAAGGGAGGATCCAAGGTAGACGCAATACCCTGTGATGGAGCGTCTAGTGTCTACGCACGCAGCCCAGTCAGAGTCACTGAATGCTTTCAATTGGAGGGATGAAGACGAGGAGAAGAAGAGGCCAGTCGAGGGAGCATGCTTGAGGTAACAAAGTATTCTTGTCACAGCTTTGTAATGAGCATTGGTAGGAGTAGTGACACGCTAAAACACAACACCTAACAATGGCCAAGTGTAACCAATGAAAGGGACTGCAGTATAGTGGCACAAGTAATAAATATCGAATCCACGGGTCTCTAGAGTTACTATTACTCAGCTTCAGTTCATTATCTAGCAAACTAGATTAAGGATTGATTAACTAAACTACTCTACTAACTAAACTAAGTAAAACTACTAATTACAGTTTGGGAACTCACTTAGGTATGATTCCCCCTAGCTCCTCAATTAGGTCCAAGTTGCAATTACCTTTGGTTGATTCACTGATGATTAAACTGCGGAAGATCCTAAATTAGCTTGGAATCTCTTAAGCTGACCAAGCCCTCTCAGTCAATCTACCCGGCAGACGACTAGTCTTCACCAGGATAGAAAGCTGAGGCTATGAACACAGAACTCCACTACTGGAATGAATTCCATTACAATGCAGTGAATTGATTGACTCTCGCACAACCAATTCACCACTATCAATCAAGGAAGCTCTCTTAACCTAATCAGATTCTATCTATCATAGGTTAAAGCAGAAATCAAGAGAATTTGATCAAGATTCAATTGACTCAATAAATCATGCCTCAATCGATTATAATCAAACAATATAGCATCCAAAACTTCATACAAGAAAGATCCTAACACATGGAACTAGGGTTCCTCAAAACCTAAGTGAAGGGAAGTTACTCCATAGAGAAGAGAGAGACGGCAGAAATCTGATCAAGATCTTCAATCTCCATCTCCAAGCTTGATTCCCGAGCTCCAATGGCGAAGAAATCCTCCAAAATAGCTCCAAGAATGTTCCCAAGTCGCTCCCTCTCTCTAGGGTTCGTCCCTTGGGTGTTTGGGAACCAAAACCCAGCTCTCCCTTTCCTTTGGCTCGAACTGCCTCAAAAACCCGATTCTGGGCGAATTACGGGCTGAATTACGGTCGTAATTCTTCCATGCCCGTATTTTGCCCAAAACACGTGTTTTGGTTATGTTTCAGTGCACCCAAAGCTCCTCTCGGCAGTGAAATTACGGGCATGGGAGGCCAAATTACGGTCGTAATTCTCCTGCCCGTAATTCTTACTCCTCTCCTGTTCAAAGCTTCGTTTCTCCCTCGTCCGGACTCCAAATCAGTCGCCGTTTGAACCCAGACGCTCGTAGTCTCATCCTCTTTCTTTTCATAACAAATTTGCCTGATTATTTGTCCATAAAGTGAGGCAGAAATCCATTCTTCTTCAGGTCATGCCTGAGTTTCTTTTCCCTAATCGCCAATTGATCTCTGATTGACTTGAAACTTGCGCCTATGCTTCACTTTATGTGCTAGGGCCTAAAATGTGACAAAGGAACACAACCTAGCGTAAAATAGGCCAAAGAAGCGATAATGCAAGCTTAAACGATCAAGAAACAAAGGGGAAAACATGTGCAAATATCGAGTCATCAAGTAGACATGAATTGACTGACCTGTTGAGTAGCAAAGCTGATGTCTGGCCTTGTTGTTGTTAAGTAGATGAGTTTTCCAACCAAGTGTCTGTACAATTCTGGGTTGGGATAGGGATCGACATCTTGGGTTGATAAATGGGATTTGTAATCCATAGGGGTGCTGACTTTGGTTGGCTCTGTGTTGAGCAGGTCAGCATCTTCTATGATTTCCAATGTATACTTACGTTGTGATATGTGAATTCCAGAAGTGGTTCTGGAAACCTCGACGCCAATAAAAAACTTGAGTTCACCATGTCTTTGATGCTGAATTCATGATGTAGGAATGCTTTCAGTTTGGTGATCTCATTGAGGTCAGTTCCCCCAACTATTAGATCATCAACGTAAACCAGAACACTTTTGTAGGAGGTGGAAGTAGCCTTGTAGAAAAGTGAATGGTCCACTTGACTAGAAACATACCCTTTTGTGTGAAGTTTGGCTGCCAATTTAGTAAACCATTGACGAGATGCTTGCTTTAGACCATATAGGGATTTCTTGAGCTTACAAACTGGATTTTTGAAGCCAGGAGGAGCAGTGTATCCATCTGGTAGTTTCATGTAGACATCTTCCTCCAAATCCCCATGGAGGAAGGCGTTGTTGTTGTCTAGTTGGTGAATGTACCACTTTTGAGAGGCTGCAATAGCGAGGAACAACCTGATGGTGGTCATTTTGACTACAAGTGCAAAAGTGTCCTGATAGTCAACACCCTCTTGTTGGCTATAACCTTTAGCAACTAGGCGTGCCTTGTGGCATTCAATGATGCATGTAGGAAGGAATTTCAACCTGTAGATCCATTTGTTGCCTACCAATATGACTTCTTCAGGTTTTTCAACTATGTCCCATGTGTGGTTCTTGTCAAGAGCTGCCTTTTCAACATCCATGGCAGCAGACCAGTAGGAAGAAAGGATAGCCTCTTTATAAGTTGTTGGTTCCTTGTGGCATGAAATACTCAACACAAAGTGTTTGTGAGAGGTTAGCAAGTTACCATAGTGAATGACAGAACTCAGTGAATGAGAGATACCTGGAGAATGCTGTTGGGGAGGATGATTGGTGTTTGTGCTCTACTGTAGTAATTCACAGTGGTAGGCTTGAAGTTTAGAAGGTGGGGGTGGTGATGGAGATGGATTGGTGTGAGGTGGGTTGAAATATGAGTTTGAGTCAGAGTCAGGGCGAGGGAAGTCTGGTGTAGGATTGGCAGTAGGTGGATGGGAAGGGGTGTTGTCATCAAACAAGGTAGGATCTGAGGGATTTGGAATATGAGTGGTGGTTGAATCTTGGTGAGGGGCAGAGGTAGGTTGAAATGGGAAGTGAGTTTCATGAAACTATGCATCTCTAGAGGTGAAAATGTCATGAGTATTAAGGTCATAAATCCTGTACCCCTTGATACCAATCCCCCCACACTTAACTGTTTGCTTGTCCCCAAGCAAACCTGACTCAAACCAATGCAGCTCTCCAGACCTCAGTAGAAACAAACAACCCCGATCGTCGGTAGAGGATTTCCTAGATCATATAGCAGCTTACGAGGTCAACTGGTCTTCTAAGACGTCCCCTATCTCTCTCAATGCGAGTACTAGACTCAAGCCAGGATCATGAGAAGAAGTGGAAGTAAGACAACCAGTTCATGGATAAAGGGACTCACACCATTCACAACCAAGGACTCGTTGTACCAGGGTGCTCTTTCACTTCATTTCACCGTTGGAACCCCTTTTTCTCACTTTCATTTACATTTTTTTCTTTCATTTGGTGGGGTTCCAACTGCATTCTTTTGCACGGTCGACCCTTATTAGTCGAGCAAAAGCAATTTCTGTACATCTGGCGCTCGCCAGAGTACTTCTCTTAACTCCTTTCCCTCAACTCGTGTGGAGGGTCAATGAAATTAAGGGGGGTCGGAAGCTCTATCTGTGCCCTTAAAAACACATCCTCAAGTAGGCAAACCGTTCAACGGGTGGAAGTTTTACTTGTACTAGAGACAGCTTAGCTTCACCTTGTAGGAGTACCCCACTAAGGATCACTAAAATCTCCTCCAAAACCCGAATTTGTGCAATGAACGGTGCCACACACGTTGGGCTTACCCCATGTTTAAGATTTTTGATGATTTCGACATGGAGGACCAACTGCTTTTCATTTCCCACATGAGCACCCTGTTCAATACACGAGTCCATAACACAATTCAAACAGAGTCCACATTACCACATGAATTCAACGGTCTTAGCTCCACTAATTCACAAAATCAACTGACACAGCAGAGAGCTAGATAGGAAAAATCTTATACTTCAACATCCTCCATAGTGCTACACTACCTCCCTAGGTTGCACATTACTATAGAGACTGTCAATTCAAAGCATACTGAGCAGACAATTTGCATGGAGACACGTACTTGGAGCCCTCAAATTTAAAAATTTGGACAGTGAACTAGGCTCCAAGCACACAAACAGCCAAACATTCACCCGCATACATAATCGAACACCCCCCCACACTTAAGCACGACATTGTCCTCAATGGAGGAAAGATAAGGAGGGTAGAAAGAAGTTACCAGATCAAGGGTGAATGATGGTGGATGGGGCAGGCGGTGCATTCTAGGAGGAGAGCGTAGTCGGAACACAAACACCACACAAAATCTCACAAAGGTTGAGTTATTGACTCTAAAATCAAAGAACAAAACTGACTCAACCGAGGAGAAATAGAGAAAGAAATGCAAACCGACTGGTTGGGTTGCCTCCCAACAAGCGCTTCTTTCACGTCGTGAGCCGGACGATGGCTCTTAAGTTTCGTTCCACCCCAGAACCGCTTTGAAGTTGAGGTTCTCGTCGATGAGGTGGAGTCTCAAGTCACGAGCATGTGGTGTGGCAGGTGATGAAGGCTCATGCACTTGATGCAGATGAAGTCTCCACCCTCGAGACCTCTTCTTCTCTTCTCTCGTCTCATTGCCCCAAACCAGATATGACAGCATCGATTGGCCACCACCACGTCCACCAAGAGGGACCGATGTCAATGTGGCCTTGGTCTGGCAAAGAGACACTGCAAATGGGTCCTTGCTAAGTAGTTCCTCGAAGTTTGGTGGAGATATCAAATGTAACTCATGGCCGGTGCAGGCCTCTTCCACCTCAACTCCGTCCTCAGCCTGGACGCCAATTGCTTCTTCAACCCCCCTTTCTTCTTTATGTGGTATCACCCCTGGGAAATGATCAAGAACTCCTTCTGCTTCACTTTCGTCATCCTCCACAACTTCTTTCTGCACCCTTTCTTGCTCTTCTTCTTCTAGCACGGATTGGAGAGCAAGTTGCCAAGCAATTTCTTTCATGAGATCTTCTTGCATCTCCTCACTCATGCCCACCTCTTCAAAGCTCGGCGTGGGATGTGGGAAGGGGTGGTCGGCTACGACAGGACATTGTTGATCATGATCTTCACGGGAGCTCTCCGTGATAACTTCTGTTTGCTCCACAATGTCCTTGTAGCCTTCTACTTCCTCCTCCTCCTCTAGTATGGTAGCAGAAGGGTGATCTGGAGCAGGTTGTGCACAAGATCGCTCAAGATCATCGACGCTCTTCTTAAGGCTCAGGAGGATCTCCTCTGTTTCACGATAGGCCTGAGTACAAAGATCCATCCTGGCACATGATCTCTCACTGTCTCGAGCAAACTGCTCAATGAGAAGCCTCAATTCACAGTTTGGATCTGGCTGTGGAGTGTAGCATGGCTCTGCAGAATGGCCCGTGAAGGCCGCCATGGGTAACTCCAGCGTCGATGGCCCTTCTGGTTGTGGGAGAAATTCTTCTTGGTAATGAGGTTGTTCTTGATATGCCCAGGGGTCCAGTTGTTCTCCGTAGTAAGGGGGTTGGTACTGGAACCCAAATCCATAGTCTTCTCCTCCTTGATTGCTCCAGGGGGTCTCGGGGTAATACCACTCGGATGGTGGTGGATACCCCCAATGGTTGGAGAAGCCATTAGGATCCATGATTCAGATCTGCACCAACAAAAAAAAAAAAACCCAAGTGAAAAGCAAGGGCGGAAAACAAAAGAAAAATGCTAAAGTAACAAACTTCTGCCTTTCCTAATAATCTAGAAAGTCCCCGGCAACGGCGCGAAAAACTTGACACGCTAAAACACAACACCTAACAATGGCCAAGTGTAACCAATGAAAGGGACTGCAGTATAGTGGCACAAGTAATAAATATCGAATCCACGGGTCTCTAGAGTTACTATTACTCAGCTTCAGTTCATTATCTAGCAAACTAGATTAAGGATTGATTAACTAAACTACTCTACTAACTAAACTAAGTAAAACTACTAATTACAGTTTGGGAACTCACTTAGGTATGATTCCCCCTAACTCCTCAATTAGGTCCAAGTTGCAATTACCTTTGGTTGATTCACTGATGATTAAACTGCGGAAGATCCTAAATTAGCTTGGAATCTCTTAAGCTGACCAAGCCCTCTCAGTCAATCTACCCGGCAGACGACTAGTCTTCACCAGGATAGAAAGCTGAGGCTATGAACACAGAACTCCACTACTGGAATGAATTCCATTACAATGCAGTGAATTGATTGACTCTCGCACAACCAATTCACCACTATCAATCAAGGAAGCTCTCTTAACCTAATCAGATTCTATCTATCATAGGTTAAAGCAGAAATCAAGAGAATTTGATCAAGATTCAATTGACTCAATAAATCATGCCTCAATCGATTATAATCAAACAATATAGCATCCAAAACTTCATACAAGAAAGATCCTAACACATGGAACTAGGGTTCCTCAAAACCTAAGTGAAGGGAAGTTACTCCATAGAGAAGAGAGAGACGGCAGAAATCTGATCAAGATCTTCAATCTCCATCTCCAAGCTTGATTCCCGAGCTCCAATGGCGAAGAAATCCTCCAAAATAGCTCCAAGAATGTTCCCAAGTCGCTCCCTCTCTCTAGGGTTCGTCCCTTGGGTGTTTGGGAACCAAAACCCAGCTCTCCCTTTCCTTTGGCTCGAACTGCCTCAAAAACCCGATTCTGGGCGAATTACGGGCTGAATTACGGTCGTAATTCTTCCATGCCCGTATTTTGCCCAAAACACGTGTTTTGGTTATGTTTCAGTGCACCCAAAGCTCCTCTCGGCAGTGAAATTACGGGCATGGGAGGCCAAATTACGGTCGTAATTCTCCTGCCCGTAATTCTTACTCCTCTCCTGTTCAAAGCTTCGTTTCTCCCTCGTCCGGACTCCAAATCAGTCGCCGTTTGAACCCAGACGCTCGTAGTCTCATCCTCTTTCTTTTCATAACAAATTTGCCTGATTATTTGTCCATAAAGTGAGGCAGAAATCCATTCTTCTTCAGGTCATGCCTGAGTTTCTTTTCCCTAATCGCCAATTGATCTCTGATTGACTTGAAACTTGCGCCTATGCTTCACTTTATGTGCTAGGGCCTAAAATGTGACAAAGGAACACAACCTAGCGTAAAATAGGCCAAAGAAGCGATAATGCAAGCTTAAACGATCAAGAAACAAAGGGGAAAACATGTGCAAATATCGAGTCATCAAGTAGACATGAATTGACTGACCTGTTGAGTAGCAAAGCTGATGTCTGGCCTTGTTGTTGTTAAGTAGATGAGTTTTCCAACCAAGTGTCTGTACAATTCTGGGTTGGGATAGGGATCGACATCTTGGGTTGATAAATGGGATTTGTAATCCATAGGGGTGCTGACTTTGGTTGGCTCTGTGTTGAGCAGGTCAGCATCTTCTATGATTTCCAATGTATACTTACGTTGTGATATGTGAATTCCAGAAGTGGTTCTGGAAACCTCGACGCCAATAAAAAACTTGAGTTCACCATGTCTTTGATGCTGAATTCATGATGTAGGAATGCTTTCAGTTTGGTGATCTCATTGAGGTCAGTTCCCCCAAATATTAGATCATCAACGTAAACCAGAACACTTTTGTAGGAGGTGGAAGTAGCCTTGTAGAAAAGTGAATGGTCCACTTGACTAGAAACATACCCTTTTGTGTGAAGTTTGGCTGCCAATTTAGTAAACCATTGACGAGATGCTTGCTTTAGACCATATAGGGATTTCTTGAGCTTACAAACTGGATTTTTGAAGCCAGGAGGAGCAGTGTATCCATCTGGTAGTTTCATGTAGACATCTTCCTCCAAATCCCCATGGAGGAAGGCGTTGTTGTTGTCTAGTTGGTGAATGTACCACTTTTGAGAGGCTGCAATAGCGAGGAACAACCTGATGGTGGTCATTTTGACTACAAGTGCAAAAGTGTCCTGATAGTCAACACCCTCTTGTTGGCTATAACCTTTAGCAACTAGGCGTGCCTTGTGGCATTCAATGATGCATGTAGGAAGGAATTTCAACCTGTAGATCCATTTGTTGCCTACCAATATGACTTCTTCAGGTTTTTCAACTATGTCCCATGTGTGGTTCTTGTCAAGAGCTGCCTTTTCAACATCCATGGCAGCAGACCAGTAGGAAGAAAGGATAGCCTCTTTATAAGTTGTTGGTTCCTTGTGGCATGAAATACTCAACACAAAGTGTTTGTGAGAGGTTAGCAAGTTACCATAGTGAATGACAGAACTCAGTGAATGAGAGATACCTGGAGAATGCTGTTGGGGAGGATGATTGGTGTTTGTGCTCTACTGTAGTAATTCACAGTGGTAGGCTTGAAGTTTAGAAGGTGGGGGTGGTGATGGAGATGGATTGGTGTGAGGTGGGTTGAAATATGAGTTTGAGTCAGAGTCAGGGCGAGGGAAGTCTGGTGTAGGATTGGCAGTAGGTGGATGGGAAGGGGTGTTGTCATCAAACAAGGTAGGATCTGAGGGATTTGGAATATGAGTGGTGGTTGAATCTTGGTGAGGGGCAGAGGTAGGTTGAAATGGGAAGTGAGTTTCATGAAACTATGCATCTCTAGAGGTGAAAATGTCATGAGTATTAAGGTCATAAATCCTGTACCCCTTGATACCAGAAGTGTACCCCAGGAAGACACCCTTTCTAGCTCTAGGATCAAATTTGGATCTATGGTTGCTTAGTGTGCTAGCAAAACATAGGCATACAAAAACCTTGAGGTCTGTAAGGTCAGGGGGGTTTTTGTGGAGTTTTTCATAGGGTGTCAGGTTGTCAAGAACAATGGTGGGAACCCTATTGATCAGGTATACTGCATGTTTGACACATTCCCCCCAGAAGGTATGAGGTAGGTTAGCTTGGAATTTTAGGGCCCTAGCAATGGCCAATATGTGTTGGTGTTTTCTCTCTACTTTACTATTTTGCTGGGGTGTTTCAACACATGATTGCTCATGAAAAATTCCAGTTTGGTTGTAGAAATCACTCATTTGAAATTCCCTACCTTGGTCACTTCTGATTTTTCTAACAGGTTCCTCAAACTGGCTTTCAATGTAATTACAGAAGCTTTGCAACTTAGGTCTAGCTTCTGATTTGGCAGTGAGCAGAATGATCCATGTCATTCTAGTATGGTCATCAACAATGGTCAAAAGTATTTAAAACCATCGTGACTAGGGATAGGATTTGGACCCCAAATATCAACATGTATTAACTGGAAAGGTTTAGTAGTTACAGTTGAACTGTTTGGAAAGGGGAGTCTTTTCTGTCTAGCAAAATGACAGACATCACATGACAAAGACTTTTATGTTTCTATGGATGTACAAAGCTGTTGCAAAAGAGGGACTTTAGAATGAGAAACATGACCTAGTCTAAAATGCCAAAGATCAAAAGCTTGAGTGTTAGCAACTGTGATGTGTTTAGGGCTACTGTCTAGAGGTGGACTGTCAATTAGGTAAAGACCATGAAAGAGCATAGCAGAACCAACCATCCTCCTCAGCTGCATGTCCTGAATCAAACATACATCAGAGAAAAATGTCAAACATAGAGATTTGTTCTTGGTCAGTTTGCTCACTGACACAAGATTGCAACTGAAATCTGGGACAAACAGAACCTCCTCTAGAATTAGGCTGTCAAAACAACTAACAGTCCCAATGTGAGTAGCTTGTACTTGGTGACCAGTGGGAAGGGTGATATAGACATGATCAATCTGTCTATAGTTGTCTAGGTGATTAAGGGAACATACTATGTGGTCTGATGCCCCTGTGTCCAGTATCCAAGCTTCATTGTAGGGTATGCCAACTTGAGTACCGAGAGAGAATTTACCTTGATTTTGTGGAGTGCTAGTGAGGAATGCTGCACCTGAGAAGGCTGATCCAGCAGATGATTGAGATTTGGAGTGCATCAGTTTCATTAGCTTATCATAGTCTGCTTTGGTCAGTTTGAACTCCTCTTGAGTGTCACTGGTTTCAATAGTAGATGCAGTGTTGGCATATGTCTTGGATCTGGGGTTACCCTTTCACCTCCAGGTGGAGTTGATGGGTAACCATGTTTGGATCCTCAGTATGGCCAAGCTTCTTGTAGTGGGTGCATTCCAGAAATTTGCCTGATGGATGTTGGCCTTTAGGGTTCATGCCTGGAGGCCATCCATGCTTGTGGAAACATACATCCTCTGTATGTCCTTGAGCCTTACAGTGTGTGAAGAATGATCTGCCTTTCTTGTTGGCATAGATTTGTGAGGATGATGTTAATGCCATAGGTTCAAAGGGTAGTGTTTTGCCTTGGGAGGTGCCATAGAGGTGTCTTTCATGTTGAAGTACTCGTTGAAACACCCTGTCAATGGATGGTAAAGTATCTCCAAAAAGCACTTGGGATCCCACTGTATTGTAGTTGTCATTGAGTCCCCTTAAAAATTGTATAACATAGTTGGTATCTCTATAGAGGTGAACCTGTTGCATAGCTCTCGACACTAATTGTGGCTGGTGGGAGTGCAGTTACATGGATCTAAGGGTTGGTAGTTGTCAAGCTCATCTCTTAAGGCTATGATATCACCATAGTAGTCGGTCACAGAGTGGTTACCATGTTTTATAACAGCCTGTGCCTCGATGACCTCAGCAACTCTAACCATGTCTCCTTGTCCATAGCGAGCTCTGAGGCTGGTCAATGCCTCTGATGGCTTTCGTATCGACTTGATGGTCTTCCTGATGCCAGGATCCACTGCTTGTTGAATCCAGGAGAGCACCATGATGTTGTTTCTTGCCCAAGTCCAGGCTGTTGGGTGATCAGCAGCTGGCTCAGCAAGAGTTCCATCAATGAAGCCAAGTTTGTTCTTGGCCCCAAGTGCATTGTGCATTTCCTTACTCCAATCATTATAGTTGGTGGTAGTGAGCTTCTCTGCAACAAGGATGAGCCCTGGTTTTTCAGATCCATGTAAGTAGAATGGATCAGACATGGGATCAGGATTTGCTGCAGGTTGGGGTGCAACAACTTGTGCTTCAACCATCGCTGCTGGTGGCGGCTAGGGTTTCCAATTCCCAGGCTCTGATACCATAACAACAATTTGTGTTGTGGGAAAGTGAAAACCCTTAGTTTCATTTCATTGGTTTGGCAGCTTATATAGTGGGCACGGGTAAAACCCGAACCCGAATATTGCGGGTAATGGGTGGGCATGGATTTCTCACTATCCGACCCGAACCCGCCCGATTATACACATGCATATGTATTTTGTCTAGAAATAATCATTATTTTTCTCTAACATATTTCATATTTAGCATATAAATATAACATTTTCATGAAATTGTGTTGTTTTAGTTAATTTTCTTCATTCTAGTGAATTCTTGTCGTACTTTTTCTCTTACTTAATATAAGAATACGTGTGAATGTTAACATATTGGTTGGAGTTATGAAGAGAAATTAATATCCATGGATAACCGTGGATACCCGAAACCCGAACGGGTATGGGCATGGTTTTAATTTTCTACCCGTTTCACATGTGGGTATGGGTATGGGTAAAACCCGAAGTACTTTGGGTAGGGTAACGGATATGCACTATCCGCCCCCGACCCGACCCGACCCATTGCCATCCCTAGGTTCAAAGTAGCATTACAAGACAATCTTGCTTCTGAAGCAAGTACATACCAAAACAGGGAAAAGGGTGAAAATGTAACATTGGGATTAAAAGTGAAATATGACAACTTGATGTAGTACGCTGCCGTTCCAGCTGAGTCTTCAAGCTGTGCCAGAAACGATGTCACTCCACTTCCTTCTTCCTTGTGTTTGATCTGCAAGTGGGAAATTGAAATTTGTTGAATTATCCCCTGATACAAGGACTAGTATCATTACTCGAACTTACAATTCGGCCGCAAAAGGTTTTGAAATTCAGCCGGTCAACATCTTTGAAAATGACACCATGCGAAAAATGAACATTATTATAATCCTATTTCTATCTACTTGACATTAACCAAATCGTCACGCCCCTAACAGTTCTCCACCTACACACATAAACATTTCTGACGTTTCCAAATGCACACGCAAAGGCAGAGGAAGATGTTCATCAGGTTTGCCACATGGAAGAGATATATGCTTCTAAACTGGATTAAATACATAACCATAAAATTCTAACCATTTGTGATAAGTTGACCCACAACCTTAGGCTTCCCATTTCTTAAGTGGCAAATTCTAACATTTTCAAACTCATGCACTTCACCAAAATATACGAAAATCGTGTTCTATTTTACGACTTAAATTGACGATAGATGAAGAAATGTAACATATGATCGATTATATTCATATGTTGCATAAATTGAAGTAAAATTTGAGTTCCAACAAAGAAAAAAAATTAGAACTTCGAATAACAACGATATTACGTGAATATTATTGCAATAGCCGAATTCGTGTAAATTGGTTAACACATATCTTGTAGGAATACATGCATCCACGCTACATCCCCATACAAAATTTTATTGCTTGGTTCCTTGAAAATACATCAGTCAAATGTAATTTTTTTCCTTCCATTTGCTTACTTTTCCTAGATGACAAAGTCAAACAGTTCCCCAGCAGCAAGGGTTTGACAATATTATTGTGCCTATAAATAATGCAGCAACCCCATGTGTTCTGATATGCTCTCCAGAGTTCTCTTTTCCCCCCTTCTGAAATGAATTCCTTCCATTGCAATGCAATGCCGCGGCATCCATTTCTGTTGCTTCTTCTCCTTCCCTTGTTATGTAGCCATAATACAGCTGCCGATGATGATCAGCCTCACAACCGTTTTCTCCAATGCCTTGATTCTGAAAACTCTGCCGCAGCAGACTCCATTTCTAAGCTAATTTACACCGACACCAACCCTTCCTACTCATCCGTCCTGCAATTCTCCATACGCAATCCTCGATTCAACACGTCAACCACCCTGAAGCCTCTGCTAATCGTCACGCCGCGGAATATATCCCACATCCAAGCTACCATCAAATGCTCTGCCAAGCACGGCCTCCAGCTCAGAGTCCGAAGCGGCGGCCACGACTACGAGGGCCTCTCCTACGCTTCTCTCCTGCCCAATGTCCAGTTCATAGTCCTGGACATGATCAACTTTCAGGACGTCGCCGTCGATGTAGCTAGCAAGACTGCTTGGGTCCAGGCAGGTGCCACTCTCGGCCAGCTCTACTACGCAATCGCGCAGAAGAGCAGTACTCTGGCTTTCCCGGCAGGGGTTTGCCCCACTGTCGGAGCGGGTGGGTACTTCAGCGGCGGAGGGTACGGCACAATGCAGAGGAAGCACGGCCTCGCTGCGGATAACGTGGTGGACGCGGTTTTCATTGACGCAAAAGGTCGAACACTTGGTAGGTCCTCGATGGGGGAAGACATGTTCTGGGCGGTACGCGGCGGCGGAGGGAACACCTTCGGAGTCGCGGTTGCCTGGAAGGTGAAATTGGTTGCAGTGCCGGAAAAAGTGACGGTATTCAGGGTGAGAAGGACTCTGGAGCAGAACGCCACGAAGATCGTCCACCGATGGCAAACCGTAGCGAATGAGCTTCCACAAGACATTATAATCATGGCGACCATACAGAAAGTAAATTCCACCTCCACGGCTCAATTAACCACAACGATCCAAGCCACTTTCAACGCCCTGTTCCTCGGCGGGGCTGAGGGTGTGCTTAAATTGATTGGGGACAAATTTCCGGAGCTGGGTTTAGTGAAGGAGGACTGCACGGAGATGAGCTGGATCGAGTCGACCGTCCATTTCGCAAGGTTCCCGGCGAACACCCCGCCGGCGATTCTGCTAAACAGGACGATTACTCTCCTGACCGGATCAGCCAAGTACAAGGGGAAATCGGACTACGTACAGAAACCCATTTCGGAAACCGTGTGGGAAGGGGTTTGGAAGAAGCTGGACGAATTGGGGCCTCTAGCTGGCGCCCTTGTGATGATTCCTTACGGAGGGAAGATGGCGGAGATTCCAGCATCGAGCCTGCCATTCCCTCACAGGGCTGGGAACTTGTTCCTGATCCAGTACGACGTGTTCTGGAACGAAGACGGGGCCGAAGCGGAGGAGAGGCACGTCGATTGGATTCGAGAGATGTACAGCTACATGACACCTTATGTTTCCCAGAATCCTCGAGGTGCTTATATGAATTACAGGGATCTGGATATTGGGATGAACGCCGTGGAGGGGAAGACTAGTTACAGGGAAGCGCGGGTTTGGGGTGTGAAGTATTTCAAGAGCAACTTCGATAGGTTGGTGAGGGTGAAGACGGCTGTTGATCCTGAAAATGTGTTTAGGAATGAGCAGAGCATTCCACCATTCTCTCTTTGATGACTGGGTCATTGAAAGAACCTTCAATATTGTGTCATTTGTGGTTGGTGTCTCGTCATTGTCAATAAGAACATGGGCTCCTTTATTTAAGAGATTGTTATTTTCCGCAAATTACTATTTGCCGCCCACCATTACAAAAAGCAATTGCCAAATTTGCCCCTCTCCACAAATTCCCCCATTTAATTAAATATTATGTAAACTAATTAATTTGGGAGAGAGTTATTGATATTAATTAACTTTTTTGTTTATGCTCTTTCTCTTAGTGGCAAGTGTTTTAGGAAAATTAACTCCTTAATTTCCACCATTATATTTAATCTCCTTAATTTCTCTCGGTGGCAATCATGAAAAAAATGAATGGAATCAATTCCACCTCATAATCTATATGCTAATTAAATTACTATAATCATTCCACCTTATAAATCTTGGGTGAGTAACCGTCCGACGCTGAGTAGCGGACGCCTGGTTTCGTACGCAATCCGACGTTGAAATTCATAAGCCGTTCGACGCCGTGTTTCTAACGCCGTCCGACGCCGTGTTTCGTGAAGATTGGTAAAATTCTCTCATGATTTCATTACTGCTGTGAGATGATTTTATACACTATTGATAGCATACATGATGTGAACGTGTGATACAGGTGGAGACAAATACGGAAACAGGTGCTTGTGAGAAGGAACAGAATAACAAACAATAACAACCCACTGATGACTCGGTCATCCTTATCACGCTCCCGCAAGTTGAAGGGCAGTGACTTTCAACTTGTTACGAAAGTGCTGGAAACGTTGTCGAGGAAGAGGTTTGGTGAGAAGATCTGCAATCTGGTCGTCGGTGGATATGTAGCGAACTAAGAGTTGTTTGGCAGCTACACTTTCCCGGACAAAATGGAAGTCGATTTCCATGTGTTTGCTGCGGGCATGAAAGACAGGATTGGCGGTGAGATAAGTGGCGCCGAGGTTGTCACACCAGAGCTTTGGTGGGGTAGGGAGTGTGAAACCAATCTCTGAGATTAAAGATTGGAGCCAGATGATTTCAGCCGCAAGAGTGGCTAACGCCTTATATTCTGCTTCGGTGGATGAATGGGCCACAGTGCGCTGCTTGCGGGAAGACCAAGAAATTAAATGAGAGCCTAAGTAGACTGCGTATCCGGTTGTCGAACGACGATCCGAAATACTGTTAGCCCAAGCAACATCTGAGTATCCTGAGAGTTGAGGAGGTGAGTGACTTCATGTGCTGTAGTGCCGCAGAGAGTTGACAGCTTGAGCAATGTCAGGGCGAGTGAATTGGAGATACTGTAGGGCCCCGAGAATTTGGCGATACAGAGTGCCATCAGGAAAGGGAGTGGTGTCCGTGTCAGTTGGTGTTGTGACAGCGGGAGTGGCGAGAGCATTAGTGGTGGTCATCTTGGCTCGGTCAAGAATCTGCTTGATGTATTTATGTTGTGAGAGGTGCAAGCCATGAGGTGTCCATGTGGCCTCGATGCCGAGGAAGTAAGAGAGTCGTCCGAGATCCCGAACTGCAAAATGAGTCTGCAAGTACAGAAGAAGGTCCTGCAGAGCTGTGGGCTGGTTACCTGTGAGAAGGATGTCGTCAACATAGATTAGAACATAAAGGCGGAGGCTGCCGCGACATAGGATGAAGAGAGAGGTATCCGTCTTGGAACCACGAATCCATAGGCTTCCAAAGCTCGCCGGAGACAATGAAACCATGCCCGTGGTGCTTGTTTGAGGCCGTACAGGGATTTTTGGAGATGACAAGCATGATCTGGTTTCTCTGGATCCACAAACTCGGTTGGTTGCTGCATAAAGACATCATTAGTCAAAGTACCATGGAGGAAAGCATTGGCAATGTCCAATTGACGAATTTGCCAATTGTTGGAGATGGCAAAGGAGAGAATCAGCCGCATGGTGGTGGGTTTCAGGACTGGGCTGAATGTGTCCCCAAACTCGAGGTCGGGGCGTTATTGAAAACCACGAGCAACAAGGCGGGCTTTGTACCGGTCAATGGCGCTGTCTGATTTTGTTTTGATTCGAAAGAGCCACTTGTTGGAGATGACATTCTGAGTTGGAGAACGAGGTACGAGAGTCCAGGTCTGATTCTTGAGAAGGGCATGATACTCCTCCATCATCGCTGCCCGCCATAGGAGATGACGCAGGGCTTGTTGCGGCATTTTAGGGATGAAGGGTAGGGAGGTGGAAATTTGGGAGTTGAAGGTTTTGGGTTTGAGGTGGCCGGTTTGGGTTCTTGTGACCGGTCGGCGGGGAAGGGACGGAGCGGGGGAAGGAGGAGAAGGGATGATTCGTGGGGAGGTGTTGAAGCGAGGGAGGGTGGTGGGGGGAGCTGGGCGACGCAGGCGGGAGGAGCGGGGAGGAGTAGGCGGTGGTGGGAAGGGGATGGTGGGGGGAATGGGACGAGATGTTTTGGTGGGCGAGGGATGGGGAGTGGTCGTACTAGTGGGGGGTGGGATGGGCTGAAAGTGGAGTTGGGGAAATGAGAGAGTGGTGGATGTTGTGGTGGAGTGGGGTGGGTCGGGAGGAGTGGGTGATGGGCCAAGATGTATAAATGCTGGGGGAAGTGGGAGTCGGCTGATGGGTGGCGTGGTGGGGGATGATGGAGAGTGGGGAGATAGGAAATTGGTGAATTTAGGATTCTGAAATGGAAAGCAATTCTCATCGAATAAAACGTGTCAGAAAATGTGAATTTTACGGGTGGATAGGTTGTAGCAACGGTAACCATTATGCATAGGACTACAACCAAGGAAGACACATGGAGAGGATCGAGGTTGGAGTTTATGACGGGTAAGAGGGCGCAACCAAGGGTAGCAGAGAGAGCCAAAAATGCGAAGAACAGAGTAGTCGGGTTTTTCGATGTAGAGAGATTCAAGAGGGGTGCGTGAATCGAGGAGGCGGTGGGTAGGCGATTAATGAGATAGACAGCAGTGTCAAAAGCATAGGGCCAAAATTTGATGGGAACAGAGGCTTGGTGAAGGAGAACCAAGCCGGTTTCAACAATGTGACGGTGTTTGCGTTCAACACAACCGTTTTGCTCGGGGGTGTAGGGGCATGAGGAACGATGAAGAATGCCATGTTGTTGGAGGTAGGAGCTGAGCTTTTGATACTCATCGCCCCAGTCTGCCTGAAACATTTTTATAGGGAGGCCAAAAAACTTTTCAACATGTGTACGAAACCGAATAAAAATGTCAAGGAGATTGGAACGATATTTGGTGGGGAAAATCCAAGTGAATTTGCTGAAATGATCATAGAATAGTATATAGTAAAGATTACCATCGAATGACAGTTCACGGGCAGGGCCCCACACATCACTACATATTAAATCCAAGGGTCATTGAGCATGAAAATGAGAAACAGGAAATGGCAGTTTGTGAATCTTAGCAACACTATAGCCGTGACAGAGACTATGATCACTTTTATTGAAAACAAAAGGAGAATTAGAGTGAAGAATCTGATGAAGTACGCGAGAGTGGGGGTGTCCGAGACGTTGATGCCATTGAGAGACGGTGGTGTGAAGAGCATGGGGAGCGACCAAAGAGAGAATGGAAAATGGAATTGAGTAGAGTCCATGATAAACCCCAAGGCAGGGTTATGATCAAAGCAACGCAGCTACGAGGTTTATAACCTCGGATTGAAGTCTCAATCAAGAAACTTCACAAAACAGGGTGGTTTTGTGGTTTGGATGGAGAGTTTTCGTGCAACTTTCAAAAGGGAAAGAGGCTCGAAACCTATAAGTCGATGCTTGGCCACGATCAGGGTGATGATCCGATCGATACAAGCTCACGATTGCTTAGACTCGACCAAGCAATCCAACTCAATTCCTCACGCAACTAGCGAGATGAACCAAAGCTCCACTTTGTATTCAATTGATCAAAAACTGACTATTACAATGAATCAACTATTCTTAAATAGACCTACGTAACTTAACAAGCTTAAAACGGAAAACCAATTCTCAAACAACAAGGAAATAGACCTCAAACAGGAAAAGGAAAACACTTAAACACAATCCTAGTCCGAAACGGATTTGGATTTCCCCTTGCAAGACAGTCTTCTCGGCAGCTTCCATACGATCTTGCTCGCCTTCGTTGGAAGCCTTCAAAGTATGGTTTAGATCAACCAATGCCTCTACGTTGCTCTATGAAAATTGTACTTTCATGTGGTTGCCTTTGTGGAACTCGATTCTCCTTCAAACCAGTCGAACCAAGCTCCAAAAGTTGATATCCAAGCTGTCTGCCAGACTTGGAGAATTCCTGGCAGTTTTCCAGATTCAGCATAGCGTTTTGATCCCCTTGGAAACTCAACCTCTCGACTTCTCCTTGAGCTCCAAAGCATACCGATCGAATGAGCAACTCCTCTTCTTCAACATAAGCCAACGAACTCGAGTTTCTATCACACCAATTGAGACTTATGCTCGTCCAAAGTGGGTACCTGAAACAGTCATAAACACTTAGACAAAAACCAACGTTCTTAAACGTGCCTAGCTTGCCTCCATGGTCGATCAATTCCAATCGTTTGAAGCCCCAAATTGAGATCATATCAGTCCCTCCCCCATAAAAAAGCTTTGACCTCAAAGCTTTGGCCTTTCGTGCCTCGTAAGCATCACAGAATCGTTCCCAAATTGGGTCGTAAAATGGCAGCTCGAACTGAAAGTTCTGGCCAACCTTAGCGTTGTTCTTCAGCTTCGAGATTGGGGCTTTCTCCTTCAGGGATCTAAAACACGATTCGTGGCCACCATTAGATTCGCCTGACTTCGAATTGAAGTTTGGGACCAGTGTTGACCTTCAAATCATTGAATTTGCCTTCGAATCGTGACTTCCCAATTTCCCGCCACTGTCGTCATTTGAACTCGTCGAACCCAGGAGGGGTAAATCTGATTTCGGGGTTTCGAATTCAAACACCTTCAGTCGAATTGATCCGTTCGTACAGCTTCCTGGGGTGATGACGATGGGTTCGGCATCAGCCGTTTGGGTCGAATCGTCGCCAATGAGTCCACCCAATAAGCTCGATTTTACCTCGTATTGCGCCGTTTCCAGAGCACTCTTGGGTCGAATCGGATCCAGTGACTCAGGTAGTCTCATCCCAATTGCAGGCGTCGTCAAGCTTCCTGGGGAGATTTGGAGCGTACCCTCAGTTTTGGCGACGCTCGACTCGTCACGGATCGCTCTACCCAATTCCACCTCTCTCCTGCTCTGTTTCACCGCCGATGGACAGGGTCGTCGCCGACGAGGAGCCCTGATCTTCTTGTATCCCGTAAGCATCAGCTTACGAAGCACGCTGTTGCTTCCTCGAGGGTCCTCGGATCCTTCCATCAGAACTTCCTTCTTCGAACGGCGCTGATTCGCCTCCATCTGCCTTCGATCCGCTCGGACTTCTTCCGGCGACATTGGCCGCAGTGTATACTGCTTACCGAGATGACGAACTGTGTATTGGTTGGTATCTCCAAAATGGCAAACTCCCCTGTCGAATTGCCAGGGCCTCCCAAGCAGTATATGGGCAGCTTGCATCGGTGCCACATCGAATTCGAGCTCGTCCTTATACCTCCCAATTTCGAAGTTCACCTTAGCCCGCTTCGTCACTCTAATTGTCCCGTAATCATTCAGCCAATGTAAATTGTAAGTCTCCGGGTGTCGAATTGTGCTCAACTCAAGCTTGTTTACAGCATCTTGACTGATGACGTTCGTACAGCTCCCGCCATCGATGATTACTGAAAGAACCTTACCTTGGACCAGGCAACGGGAATGAAACAAGTTGTCTCGTTGGCTGTAATCGGGTTCATTCGCGATGGTTAGAGCCCTTCTGCTGACTCCCAGAAGATGCCCAGGTGCAGGAGCTTCCATTTCAATCTTCTCATCGACCTTCTCCTCCTCGCTGGACTCAGATTGCTCGTCGTCAGTGAGATATGCACCGTCTCTGATCACCAGTGTTTTTAAATTAGGACATTGATTGGCCTTGTGGCCGCGTCCATGGCATTTGAAGCACTGTATACCACCAGATCGCTCAGCGTAGGTAGGAGTAGCGTTCCTGGATGGCAACTTGCCAGGATCAACTCGCAATTGCGGCGAGTTTACTTCAGCATTCGCATCTGCTGCTGACCTGTTTCCCGGCGTGACCTTCCTAGACGATCGCTGCTGCTTCTCGATCTTAATTGCCAGGTGAAGAGCGTCTTCCAGGTCAACAAAAGCTCGTAGATCGAGCTCCTGTCGAATCTCCTTGTTCAGCCCATGAAGAAATCGCGCAATCGTGGCTTCACGATCTTCCCGGATGTCTGCTCGCATTAGGAGGAGTTCCAGCTCTCGATAGTACTCCTCTACGCTTCGTCCACCTTGCCGTATTGCTTGAAGAGTTTCGTGAAGCTCCCTCTGAAAGTAAGCAGGCACGAAACGATCCCTCATTAGTCCCCTTAAGTCTGCCCATGTCGTGATTTCAGGATGAAGATTTTGCCGACGTCGGAGCTGTGTCCTCTCCCACCATTGCGCGGCATAATCAGTAAATTCAAAAGTGGCCAAGGCCACTTTCTGTTGCTCGGTGTATCGCCCGCATTGGAAGAATAGAACGATCTTCCTTTCCCAGTCCAGATATGCTGGTATCATTCATCGTGCCCTGAAACGTCGGCACGGCTAGCTTGATTCCCGGCGGAACTGCTGGCTCTGCGTCGTGATGATCGCGTCGTCCCCGCTGCTGGCGATCAGGATGAGGTTCGGCCACCACGAGACGACGTTCCAGTTCTTCAATTCGTTCCAGCAACTCCGGGTTGCCTGCTGGGTTTATATTACCACGAACTTCTTCCTCCCGTACTCTGTTTTCCCGCGGCGCAATCGCGTCGATTCGCTGATCGATTTCCTGTCGGAATTGGGTGAATCTTTCATCGAATTGTCGCATCAGCTCTTGTATGTCAATCTGCTGTCCCGCCATTGTTCGATTGTCGATCCGAGCCTCCAGATTCAGCTCGTTGTCTTGCTCTGGTTCTCGCTGTTGATAAGCAGGGTCACTGGAGACGGGACCTTTTGATCGGGTCCAACGCGTTGATTCAGCACCAAATTCAGTCGTCTTGTCCACTGTGCTTGAACCAGGCGATGATGCCACTTGATAAACCCCAAGGCAGGGTTATGATCAAAGCAACGCAGCTACGAGGTTTATAACCTCGGATTGAAGTCTCAATCAAGAAACTTCACAAAACAGGGTGGTTTTGTGGTTTGGATGGAGAGTTTTCGTGCAACTTTCACAAGGGAAAGAGGCTCAAAACCTATAGGTCGATGCTTGGCCACGATCAGGGTGATGATCCGATCGATACAAGCTCACGATTGCTTAGACTCGACCAAGCAATCCAACTCAATTCCTCACGCAACTAGCGAGATGAACCAAAGCTCCACTTTGTATTCAATTGATCAAAAACTGACTATTACAATGAATCAACTATTCTTAAATAGACCTACGTAACTTAACAAGCTTAAAACGGAAAACCAATTCTCAAACAACAAGGAAATAGACCTCAAACAGGAAAAGGAAAACACTTAAACACAATCCTCGTCCGAAACGGATTTGGATTTCCCCTTGCAAGACAGTCTTCTCGGCAGCTTCCATACGATCTTGCTCGCCTTCGTTGGAAGCCTTCAAAGTATGGTTTAGATCAACCAATGCCTCTGAGTTGCTCTATGAAAATTGTACTTTCATGTGGTTGCCTTTGTGGAACTCGATTCTCCTTCAAACCAGTCGAACCAAGCTCCAAAAGTTGATATCCAAGCTGTCTGCCAGACTTGGAGAATTCCTGGCAGTTTTCCAGATTCAGCATAGCGTTTTGATCCCCTTGGAAACTCAACCTCTCGACTTCTCCTTGAGCTCCAAAGCATATCGATCGAATGAGCAACTCCTCTTCTTCAACATAAGCCAACGAACTCGAGTTTCTATCACACCAATTGAGACTTATGCTCGTCCAAAGTGGGTACCTGAAACAGTCATAAACACTTAGACAAAAACCAACGTTCTTAAACGTGCCTAGCTTGCCTCCATGGTCGATCAATTCCAATCGTTTGAAGCCCCAAATTGAGATCATATCAGTCATCATTACTCCGACCGCGATGCAGAATTTTCTAGGATTGCGTGTCCTTGATGACAAAAGAATCACCGACAAAATGGATAGACAAGGGATTAGTGCGAGTAAGAGCATTAATAGATAGGAGGTTTTGGGTGGCAGACGGGACATGAAGAATATTAGATAAGCGAAAAGAATAATCACGAAGAGAAGCAATGGAGGAACCAGCATGAGTTATAGGAAGAGAGTTACCGTTGCCGAAAGAGACCTCATCAGGACCACAATATTCAGAGTGTAAGGCAAGGTTATTGAGATCGGACGTGAGGTAATAATTAGCTCCCGAATCGAGTAACCAGTCTTGAGGTTGAGGAGTAGGGGAGATGGCATAATGAGGTGTGGGTGGGTGACGCGAGGAGGAGGCTGGAGAAGGACAATGCTTTGCTAGATGGCCAAACCCATGGCAGTTGTAATACTGGAGGGCGTTGGATGGAGGAGGAGGGCCCGGGCGAGCAGTGGGCCTTGGCCCAAGAAGACCTGAACTTGTACCTTTCCATACACAGAAGAAGATGAGCCATCAAAAAAATGAGAGGGAGGATACCCCCTGCCGCCACTGCCGCGACCAGCAAAACGACCGGAGTGGCGACCCCGGTGACCACGACCACCGCGTCTGAAGTGGGCAGCAGGCACAACATCGTGGAGGAGATTTAGCTGCTGCAAGCGTTGCTCCTCCCGGAGTAGAAGACCGTGGAAGTCATTAAAGGAAATAGGATCGGATTTGGCTTCGATGGCACGCACGAACGGGAGGAAGCTCTCGCTGAGACCCTTGAGGCAGCGGCCGATAAGATCATCATTGGATACGGGGCGATTGACGGCAGTCAGTCGATCAACAACGTCTTTGACTCGACTGAGGTATGTCTCGACAGAATCAGAACCGCATTTCAGAGCTTGGAACTGGTCATTGAGTTGGCGAATGGTGTGACGATTTTCAGATCCATAAGCCGCCAGCCAATCGAGTCCAAGCATCCAGGGTAGTGGAGCAGCCAACAAGTTTAGAGAGAACAACTTTAGAGAGTGACTGCACGATCTAGGCAAAATCCAGCTGATCCCGCTTGTACCAAGCATCATAGGCGGGATTGGCGTTACCATCAAGTAGGCATGATGGCGCAGGAGAGGAGCCATCTATATGCTTGGCAAAATCATAACTAGTGAGAAGGGGAAGAAGTTGTAATTTTCACAGAAGGTAATTCTTGGAGGTAAGTTTCACAGCGATGTGGGGTAGGGGAGGAGGGAGAAGCGGAGGATTTTGATGAGGAAGGGGGCTGGTAGCATCAGAGGCAGTACCAGAGGCCATGGCTGCAGCAAGACCGAGGAGAGGAAAAAGAAGAAAGAAAAAAAACTGAAAGACGAGAAGAGGAATAGATTAGCAAGAGTCCAAGGAATCAGAAGTGTCGTGTGGCTAGATGGGCTCTGATACCATGAAGATTGGTAAAATTTTCTCATGATTTCATTACTGTTGTGAGATGATTTTATACACTATTGATAGCATACATGATGTGAACGTGTGATACAGGTGGAGACAAATACGGAAACAGGTTCTTGTGGGAAGGAACAGAATAACAAACAATAACAACCCACTGATGACTCGGTCATCCTTATCATTTCGAACGCCGTCTGACGAGGGATTTCGGACGCCGTCCGAACTCCGGTATCAGACCACGACTTCGATTGGATCCGAGAGATCTACAGTTACATGACACTTTATGTTTCCCAGAATCCTCGAGCTGCTTATATGAACTACAGGGATCTGGATATTGGGATGAACGACATTTAGTTCAAGACTAGTTACAGGGAAGCGCGGGTTTGGTGAGGGTGAAGACGCATGTGGATCCTGATAATTTGTTTAGGAATGATCAGAACATTCCTCCCTTCTCTGTTTGATGACTAGGTCATTGAAGAACTTTCACCTATGTCATTTCACATTTGTGGTAGGTGTCTCATTATTAATATATTTAATTATTAATTAATTATTAATATATAAAAGCTTAAGTTGTGAGTTATATTCATTAGTGGCTCTCACTGTCTCACACTCCCCCAAGTGTAAGTGGAGAAGTTCCAAGTCCTTATTTTATCCCACTCTCCATGCAACAACATTTGTGTTTAGTTATTGTTCGCAAGGTTTTCGTCTATGACTATTTGCACAAATCACCGCCTTTGTGTTTTGTTATTGTTGGGGGCATACAAGAGCCCGAGGGAGGGGCCCAGGAAGTCGAAGTGGGCCTGAGGTGCGGACCTGACAAGGGAAAAGCCCAGTCCAGAAGGGGCCTGAGGCTATAACCTAGGTGGTGGGACCGGGCATGACGTAAAGCGCATGACGACAAAGGTGACAACGGCCGGAAGCGTACGGATGGAACAGGATGTGGGGCCATGCGCCTCGGGAGCAAGAGCAGATGTCAGAATGTCGGGGCGCATGGCAGGGGTAAGGTACGGTGCATTTAATGAGGTGATGACGTGGGGCGGATTTGGGGGGCAGTGGTCGACCCTACCCTGGGTATAAATAGTGAAGTTAGTGGAGCTCATTTACTCAGGTTAGAAGTTCTCTCTAAAAAGTACACTTCACTTCTCTCTCTAGAAAGACTGTTCTAACTTGGGCGTCGGAGTGCTAACCAGCCCTAAGTAAGGGGCTCGGTGGGCGCCTTCGTGTGCAGGACCGAGGCGTGAGGCAGGAACGTGTCAGGAGAAGGTGGGGCGCATTGGTCATCGGGAGCGTCGGGTTGCGTGGCATAAACAGTTATTGTTCATTAGGTTTTCATATGTGTTTTTTTGCACAATCGTCGCCTTTGTGTTTAGTTATTGTTCGCTAGGTTTTCATCTATGGTATTTTGCACAAATCATCGGCTTTGCCCACCATTTTGCAGCCCATCTCAAAATACTGTCGGCGAAATTCTAAGTTGTTCCCCACCACCATTTTCCAAGGCCGCTACCACGATTTTTGTATAGGGACCGAGTTTCATCCTCTTTGAGGTTTTTTCTTTCTTTTTGATGAGCATGATCATAATTGAACCCAAACACATGGGTATCCTAACTTGAATACAAATCATCGCCTTTGTCCACTATTTTGCTGCACATCTGGAAATACTATTGACGGAATCTTAAGTTGTTCCCCATCATTGTTTCCCAATACCACGAGTTTTGTATTTGGACCAAGTTTCATCATCTTTAGTGTTCTGTTATTGTTCGCTAGGTTTTCGTCTAAGGTTTTTTGCACAAATCATCGCATTTGCCCACCATTTTGCAACCCATCTCAAAATACTGTCGGCGGAATACTAAGTTGTTCCCCACCATCGTTTTCCAAGGCTGCTACCAAGAGTTTTGTATCAGGACCAAGTTTCATCCTCTTTAGTGTTTTTTCTTTCTTTTTTTTCTCTTTATTGAACATGATCACAATTGAACCCAAATCCATGTGTATCCAACCTAATTCGATCCAGTCAAAGCCACTTGAAATCGACTTTAGCATTTATAAATTTCTTTTTTCTTCTTCTTTTGGTAGGGAAGACAATTGAACCCGAATCTAAGATTTTGACGAGTGTTGTATTGTGAGCGAGCTTTATCCACTTTTGTAGTTGGCAGGTTGGCCAAGTGTTAATTTGTAAAAAAATTATTCAATGCGAGTTGAACACGTTGTTGGCCAGTTTTAGATCGAAAGTGAGTTTTGTAAGTTTTAATTTTTTTTATTTCTCATTTTCCTTTTCGTTGAGAATGACAATTGAACTCTGACTCATCGTTGACGCGTTTTGTATCGAGAGCGAGTTTTATCCGCTTTTGTAATTGACAAGTTGGGTAAATTGTGAATTTCTTAAAACTGGGTCGACCCGGTCAAAGCGAATTGAACGTAGTGTTGAGAGTTTGGGGTCATGAGCGAGTTTTATCCGTTTTAGTATTTTTTTTTAATATTTTTTCTTTTGGCTGAGAATGACAATTGAGTTCAAACGCATGGGTATACAACCTAATTCGATCAGACCAAAGCGACTTGAACTCGATTTTACACGTTTTCGGCGAGAGCGAGTTTTATTTGTTTTTGTAACTGGCGTGTTGTGTCAGTTGTGAATTTGTCCAAAACTCGGTCCAACCAGGTAAAAGCGAGTTGAACCTGGTGTTGACGAGTTTTGAGTCGGTAGCGAGTTTTAGCTTTAGTGTTTTTCATTTCGCTTTTTCCTTTTATTTGAGAAAGACAATTGAACCCAAATCCATGGTATCTAACATAATTTGACCAGATCAATGCCAGCTGAACCTACTCAAACTTGCAATCAGTACAAAAATTTCATAAAAGGAACCACGATTAGCTCAAACCCAAAAAAAAAGCCATACAAATTGAAACATTAGCGTCCTGAAAGAAGTTCAAAAATTAATAATCTATTTGACGACCTCTCTACTTTATGCAAGTTCATCGACCATATGCTATTATAAATAACAAACCTATGAAAATAATGATTAGCAATGAAATAAGATGACTGTCACTTTTTGGTCAACATTAAGATTATTACTTTTTAAAATATTTATCTTTGTGATACGTGAAGCGATAGCGAGCGGGCTTTTTCTAGTCAACTTTCACTTTTTGGTAAAAATTAAGATTATTACTTTTTACAATATTTATTTTTGTAATACGTGAAGCGATAGCGAGCGGGCTTTTTCTAGTCATTGTCAATAAGAACATGATATCCTTTATTTAATGGTGGTTTTATCTTGTCCATATGCTTTCCCTACCTTGTTTAGTAAAGAAGCAAACAAGCCCCTCATGATGCATTTTATTAAATTTGCCTTCTCCTACCGTTTAACAAATACTCTTACTAAGCTCGCGTTTCGCAGCCGGGTTATTAGTAATGTTGTGCAATCATAATGCAAAAACGGCTTTATACGTCAATTTGGGGCTGGTTGTTACCATTTCAACTAAAGGTGACAAATAGATTGTATTCATGTAATGGTGGATATAGATTGTATTCATGTAATGGTGGATGTCGATCTATAGATCAAATGAATTGGTAGATGGGATCATGAATCCAAGTGGTATCTAAACATTGGACCAATATGAAAATCTTAAAAAGTTTATGTACTAATATATCATATTAAAAAGTTTTAGGTATCAAAACATAATTTTCAATCAAATTTATCATTAAAAAAATAAATTTAGCTATCAAATTGTAAGATATTAGAATTAGATATTCTAAATTGTAATCCATGAATCCACCAATTCAATTGGATTTGGATTAAGAATTCATTTGGTAGCCACTACATACTTCTTCTGCTCATTCATAAACCACAATCTCTTCCTTGCAATCCACGAGCTTAGTCACATCCTCAGCTTCTCCATATCGGTTTCCGACCTTTGCCTTGGAATCTTTTTTTTTTTTTAACATAATCAAAGCCGAACAAAAGTTCACATACAAAGTCAAAGAACAGAACTAAGCCATGTGTGGAAGTCGACTAGCTTGGAATTTTTGCCAAAGTAGTCTGCAAAACACTATAAGCCAATGTGCAAAAATCGGATCTGCCACGTAATCCCCTGCTAATTAACCCGCAGCGTTCGGAGGGTTAGTTTAGTCAATTCCGCAACCTCGTTTTCTTTCTCGCCATCTTCCAAATTGAAACCGGAAATCAACGAAATTCTGTGGCCATCTTCACTCTTCCCCCAACGAAATCCTTCTTCATGTCCTTCTTTGGCGCTGGATCGGAAAATCAAAGTTATGATGGGCCTTTCTCTGCTCATCTTTTGAAGCTACTGGACGGGATTACTACTCCAAATCGCACTGAATCTGTAGAGGACATTCTATGGACGTCTTCCCTAACGAAATCCTTCTCCCCGTCCTTCTTTGGCGCTGAATCGGAAAATTGAAGTTATCATGGGCCTTTATCAGCTCATCTCTTGAAGTTACAGGACGTGATTACTTCTCCAAATTGCACTCAATCTGCATATTTTACCTTTTCCGAACTTTGGTGTGTTTGTGGCGGAAAGCGACGAAAAATCTGTCGCAGTCTTCCCAACGAAAACCTTCTTACCGTCTTTTGTTGGTGCCGATTTGAAAATTTGAAGTTATCCCGACCCTTTGTATGCTCATCTCTTCAAGCTACAGGTTGGGAAGCATATCTTCAAATCACACTCAGTCTGCCTTTTAACTTCTCCGAGCTCTAGTGTGTTTGTTGTTGGGTGCTCCAACTTGCAAGTGGGCTGGATATCGCTGTTGATTGTTTGGTTTATTGAGTCTAGGATGGGTGTCTCCATCAAATCGTGCTCTCGGTGGCTGTCTATCGGCGCATCTTGCTCCCACCGGTATTCTCTATTTGGGTATGCGTTCAACCTATAAAACTGTTAAGCAATTAGTTGGAATCAGCTACTTCCTTTCTTAGCTATTCGATTCTGCATCAAATCATAGTGATTTTGTATTAGGGGATTAAAGTTCAATATTAGTAAGGTCACATACAACTCCAAAAGTGAGCTAATAGAACAGAAGTGAAAGAAGAGCAATGAGGCCTTTTGGGTTTTTTTTCCATTCTTTTACCTCTGCATCAGTGTCATTAGCTAACTTCTGTTTCTATTGGTTTTATTTTGGGTATGCAGCAATGAGGCCCAAGCGTCAGCGTGAGGAACCTTCTTTTGCCTCAAATGATCCTCCATTGAAGTGTAATCCTACTCCTATTTGATGTAATATACTTCTTTCGCCCTTAGTATGGTGTTTTTTTAGATTCAAGGTCATGCATGTAGATTCTGTAGTGAAGCGTAATTTCAACCATGTATTCCATTTTGTCTTTGTTAGGGAAAGGAGGAGCTATTTGTATCTCTCCTGAAAGTCCGACACTTGCTGAAGTCGACGTAGAGAGGCTTCAAATTGAGGCTCGTAAGTCAAGTTGATCTCAAAGTCTTTGGACTGACAACATATTCATATACATCTTCATGCTTATTATATACTGTCGATCTGATTGCACAAGTGAGGAAATTCTGTCTCGGTATATAGTGACTTGATTAGTATATGTTCTTCCCTGTTTTACTTCTTCATGATAGTTATCAGCAAGTTGAAAGATCGGCTCACTCGCGTTGATCGTCATATTGCGACTTTAGCTTGGAGGAGAAGGAAGTTTCTTTTGGGGGTACGATGGTTGCTTAGAGTGCTGTTGTTTCAGTCCCAAATATGTCGTTCTTTTCTTCTCTATTATCTATGGACTGCTTTTGGGTGCGGGGGAAGGAATTGCAGCAGGTGTGGTGACTGTTTGTGATTTTGGTGCTATTAATGGTAGACCTGGCAATCGGGTCGTGTTGGGTAATTTCGGGTTGGGAATTTCAGTTACGGGTCGGGTCATATTTGGTTGGCTGATTTCGGGTTAAATATTGACCCAACCCATTCGGTTTCGGGTCGGGTTACAGGTCATTTCGGGTTATGAGCGTTCTCAGAAACAATATCTAACATGCTTCATATTTTCTTAAAGAACACAAATTTTCACATATGCATGATAATAGTTTACCTAACACATTTCAATTAACATATTCTCAAATCCTCCCATGCTAATAAAATGAAATACAAATTGCGCAAATCATCCAAAAACAATCAGAAGAGTAATACTACTACAAGAAACACATGATATTTGATTATCCTTAAACTCCAAACATGTCATTCAAATCCTTGTGATTTTTTTTTAACATCTCACCTATTTATGAGTGATTTTATCACTGGTTATCGGGTTATCGGGTTCGGATCATTCGGGTTTCGGGTTACAAAAATTTCTAGTTTTCGGGCGGTTTCGGGTCGGGTCAACGGGTCGGGTTGTAATTTGCCAGGTCTAATTAATAGTCAGTACTTGGCATAGAGCAAGCAGTTTGGATTGAATATTTGCACAATTTTTATACCCCGCATACAGCTAGCTGGAGTTGTGATACCTTTGTGTTTTATATTCCAAGTTTATAATAAGTTGAATTGATCTCTATCAAGGGAAACTTATCATCTACTTTATGGAAGATGATCATCATCAATAGTCTCCTTTGAATATAGAGAGAGGCATGCTTAAGAAGGAAGAAACAACTTAGCTTCAGCGCTGTTTCGTGACTCTATGTGTGCGTCATTGGATTAGGGTCTACTTACCCTTACATTCTTCCACCATAAATGCTGAATAATTTCACAGGCCAGAATAGTTTGTACTCGTCATTTAGTAGCCTTGGAAAATCAAATATTTGTCAATACATTAGATGTTGTGGGTTAGGGTGGCTTCTCTTTTCTTCGTAAAATGCAAAACCATACTCAAGCACCTAAATCACTTTCAACGTTTGAACTGAGTATACCATAAATGAACCTGTAAATGCATAACAGGCAAGAATGTAATGCTTACTTGGGGGTTCCTATAATATCATTGTATTTTGCTTAGGATTGGTGCGATTATGAAACTTATTTGGATCTTAAGAACTCTGTTTTGTACCCCTTTGGCTCTTTTTCTTTGTATCGTGTGCTGTGATTACTTTATTCTTGAAGCTGATAGTTTGCCTTCCACCATGAAGTTCAATGAATGTTGTGTTTTGGTAACCAGAAGCATAAATAACACTTTTGAAAGCCAATGAGCTAATGACGGACTTGAATTTCGCTGATTCGATTGGCATAATATCTAAGTACCTTAATATGCGTGCCAAAATAGATTATTTTATTTGTGATTTTTGTTGATTATTTACTAAGCTGCCTTTCCTTTCTATATTTCTTACTGCTATACTATGCGTCTTATATTGTTCGGTGTATGATGTTCCTTTGAAGACCTTCCAAGCTAAGCATAACCGAGCTAGGAGAATGATCCAGATTTGTGAAAAACGAAAGAAATTTGGAGTACCTAGAGCAATTTATTGTTGTGGTAAGTCCATATTATGTTTAGATTTAAGTTTTGGTTCTTGGATATTGTAGAATGCTTTTAACATATTTATATTTCTCAGGTTATCCGGTACTTTCGAAATTCTCAATTGGCGAGCCTGAATGTGTTTGCCAATATTGTAGAGCTGTTTTTTGGAGATGTGAAAGTACTCGAGAAACTAAAGGAAAAGTTCATCCTCAATTCACATTATGTTGTAAGGGAGGGAAAGTCAAACTTCCTGAGTGTCGTGATCTGCCAGAGTTTTTGAAGATGTTGTTGGAGTCTGATTCTGCTATTGCTCGCCACTTTAGAAAATATATTTGGCAGTATAATAATCTGTTCTGCTTTATTTCACTTGGTGGGAACGTGGATCCTGCTACAAATAATGGCCAGGGTGTGTATGTTTACTCAATTGGTGGAAAAATCTATCTTCGTATAGGAAGCTTAGTTCCTGTTGACAGAGAAACACCCAAATTTACACAGTTATACATTCATGAAACCAATAATGAAGTGCAGAATCGGCTTGATTTCGTTTCTATGAACTCTTCTTCCAGTTGATTATTACATGATGTTGTCGGAAGTCTGCAGGAGATGCTTGATGCGAATAATGTTTTAGTCCAAACATTTCGCTATGCTCGAGATAGAATTGTGCATGATGGTGTTCAGCCTCTTAAAATTAAGCTTTTGGGTAGAAGAACGGTAGATGGCAGAGAATATGATTTACCGACTGCTAATGATGTTTGCTGCATTGATTGTTGATGACACAGGTGAAGATTGCTTCCTATATGATGTTGTTGTGCAGTATCAAACTATGCAGCTATAGAGAATTACTTTTTATCACCCCAGCTTAATGACATTACAATATCCTCTTCTATTTCATTATGGTGAAGATGGCTGGCATGGTAACATTAGCTACCGCACGAGCTCGGTTGATGATTTGGGTAGCAGTGCATTATCTCAGTGTGATTTCTATAGTTATCGTCTACAGACAAGATTCGATGAATCTAGCTCATTACTGCTTGCTGGGAAATTGTTTCAACAATATGGGGTTACTGCATATGCTTTGATAGAAGCAGAAAGACAAGAGTGGATCGGAAACAATCAATCAAAGTTGCGCATGAACTATTTATCTGGTCTTATAGATTCATTCTTGCGTGGTGATATTGATCTTAAGTTGACTGGGAAGCGGGTTATATTATCTTCAGGTCATACTGGTGGTCCTCGATACAAATATGAAAATCTCCAAGATACAATGGCTATATGCAGGTGGATCGGTTACCCTGATTTATTTATCAGATTTACTTGTAATGCTAATTGGCCTGAGATACAATTCATGACCGATATGATCAAGAGTGATTGGAGAAAAGATCCAGATAGAGCTGATGTCATTGCTTGAGTTTTCAAGGAAAAACATAATCAACTCATGTGGGAGATAACAAAGAAGAAGATATTTGGCACAGTATTGGCCTGTAAGTTTATCTATCTCCATTTTAACAATTTTTATTTGAAAATGTTTTGTATTAATTTTAAAAGATATTACCACATTTGCAGATGTTGAAGCTATTAAATTTCAAAAGTGTGGTTTGCCACAAGCGCACATTTTATTATTCCTAGCTCCAGAAGATAAGTTTGTAACTCCAAGTGATTGGTGGTGGACGTTTATTAGCATATTCCAAGGTAACACGATCTGCTCAACTGACACCAGTTCAACTTTGATATGCCGAATAAAATGGGTCTTGCGGTTACCTTGCTTGGGAGCCTAAAAATACTGCAGTGTTGCGACGAAAAAATGGCTTCGGACTCACGACCTTATCAGTTAGCAAAGCAGGATGGCGCGCAGCTGTTGAAGGATTTAGCAACTCATTCACGAAAATGGATCATTCAATGTCGTGTCTCTCGGAAGTGGATCGCAACTAACTGCAACACAGGAAAAGTTCTGCATATGGACATGGTGCCCATCGATTCCGAGGTAATATTCTAACTTTCCTTAGAAAGAGAAGCTACAATGTTATTAAGAGTGGGACTTGCTTTTATTTGTTTACGTATTAGGGATCAGACATTTGGGCTATGGTTCCTCCTCTATTGATACCAAAATTTAAATCGAGTCTGATAGAATAAGAAGTGTATGAGATTAGGCATTTCAAGGTTGTTATGACGAAGAACACATTTAAGTCTGTTTTTAATCGTCTGATGGTTGAGTTTGATGCTGCCACTTTAGTCCAGCATGTTAAAATAGTGTCCCCAATACTTGCTTATAAGTTCTACTTTCTCAATCATGTTGCTATGATGTAAAGGCTGTATGATAAGAAGAACCTTTCAGGTAGAGTGTTGTTTCTTTTGTTCTTCATTGCCAATCCCTGTGCAGTTTGTCATTAACAACAACACATTCCTACAAACGCAATTGGTCAATTGATTGACTATTCTAGCCTAACCTCGAGAACCTCTGCTACCAAACGCTGGAAGGAGATCACAATAAAGCTCATTGAGTTAGAATCTAAAAGCCTCTATTTGCAATTTCAAATCATTTGGTTTGTCAACCTGATCCACGACTTTTTACGTTGCATTGATTCTTGGTACTATTGGTATTAGAGGTGAGATGATGAAAGTCACTTTATGGGGAAGTATTGGCAAGCAATTAGAAGACATTATCTCTCGCAATGAAGGGACAACTGTCATTCTGGCCATTTCCTCTGTGTTTGTTGATGAATTCAAAGGTTCTGCACAATCAAGCTTATTTAGTTCCTTTTGATTTGCACGTCTGAAATTGGTGCTAACTGTCTTATTTGTTATATTTTTTTCTACAAGGGGAAATATGTTTGTCATCAACAAGAGCAACTCAATTGAAGGCCAATTTGGATATTCCAGAAGTGCTTGAGTTTAAGGCTAAGTATGTGTGGTATCTTGGACCTGTGTGCTTTTAGCTGCAGTTTACTTCCGCTTCCCATTAAATCCAGTCATTGTGAATATGCAAGAATGAACTTAGTGTAGTTTTAATTTTGTTCCTTGGATTCCTTCTATTTTTAGTTATTAAGTTGAGTGAATCTAGGGTCTTGACAGTTGTTGCCTCAAGCAGATTATGGAAATGGTTTTCATTTGTTTCTATGGACACAAATCTGAATGCACCTGTGCTACTTCCTAAAGTCCCAACTGCCGAGATTCCAAAAATTTCACTTGCTCAGCTAAATGATTTCAAAAGCAACGAAGAACAGAGTGTATGCTTTGTTTTTCTATACAAGTGTCTTTATTTCAGCGGCCTCTTTTTTTTTCCTGAAACCAAGTTTTTGTTTCTGTTTCAAATAAACTTCAGGAGAAACTATTTTCAGTTGATGGAAAGGTGACTCCAGTGCGTCCTAATTGTTGTTACATGGGTTGTGTTGCATGCCAACGGAAGGTGGAGGAGGATCTCGAGGAGTATTTTTGTGGCCACTATAAGACAACATCTTCCATTGCTAATGCTAAGTAAGCTAATCACCTATTTAATTTGCTTTGTACATACTGCTTTCTTTTTGTATTGTTGTCTGACTTTTATTTCAAAGTAATATGCTACTTCAAAATTATGATGAGATATGGGGATATATGATTTTTTTAACCTTATTTCCATGGTCACTGTAGGTATAGAGTTAAATTCCAGCTGAAAGATAACACAAGAGAGGCGGATTTTGCCATCTTGGAGCATGAAGGGCTGCATTTTTTTGGAGTCATGGCTGCTGAGTTATTTCAATCAAACAAGAGGAACAAAGAACCTCGTCCGCCCCAGATTCAGCAGATTGTCAACATGACATTGAAGCTAACTGTTAAGTTAACTCAGTTTAACGTCATGAACCCACAAACTGAGATCTCTGTGGTCAGCAATTACCATGATCCTCTGCAGTAAATGAACTTCCAGCTCCAGATAAGTTTATTTTGGGTACAGCCTACCAAATTAAATTCATAGCTTTATCCAACCTTATGTCTAAACGTAACTTGCAGCAACTCAATAAGGATCCATGTTCAAAGGACCTTGGAGCAGCAACCTTAGCTGGACAGAAAATGGAAGCTGCTCTTGGACGTGATGCTGACGATGAGAAGTAGTGTTGCTATAGCCTTGCTCCACTTAATACCCACCATATCAAGCATTTTGTTTAGTGTTATTGTTTCCTCTATGAGATGTTCAGTTTTATATTTTTATTCAGGGTCCTATTAAAACTCAGGTTCTAGTTTGTTTCTCTAATGAATATTCCTATTCTGTTTAGTATGATTTGTGAACAATATTGTGGTTCTTTGCCTACAATGTTTTTCAATCTCTTGGACAGTTTTTTTATCTATATGGATTCCCTTTTTCTGTTGAATCAATTTTCGGTCATACCTGTGAATCCCTTCCGAGGCTTGGTCCAGTGAGTTTCAGCTACTGTCATAAACAAGTTGATGTCATAGGGTGAAAGAGAAGAGCTTTGACGACAACATTGTCATAGGGGTGGGATAGGAGTTATAGGGATGGGGAGGGTTGATTCATCGAGTGAAGATGTCCAAGTTATTGTAGCAGTGGGAGCCTGCAAAGAGGAAGATGGATGCACGTTGTGGGAAACTAAGGGAAAAGCATTGGAAGAAAGACTTTGAATGTGGCATGTGGTTTTGGAGGCAGAGAAAATACGAGAATGTGAAAAAGTGGCGTTGAATTATGGATGATAAATTCATAAAAGCAAATACTAAAAGGATAACCAAACTAGAAAACAAATAAGACTGCATCATTTTTCTCTTTTGTCCAAAAAATTGAACCAAACACGACCAAATATGATCATCATACTTGGATATCAAAAGCGTAGAGAAGCGGTCAAAAGCTAGCTTCTAAGACTTTTACTGGGCTTGAGGGCTTTTAATTAGGCTTTTGGTGGAAAAGACTTTTTGAACAAAAGCTACAATATTTGGAAGTTTCAAGCGTAAAAGCGTAGGTTTTTAGACTTTAAAACTAGCTTTTGACTACATTGATCGTTACTACCATTGTAACATACTACTACTTATTACTGAAACACTATAACTATTACTATCTCCCAAAGTGCCACTACAGTCTACAGGCAATCAACTGAGGAATGAAATCACTATGATGTAAAGGAGTGCGGATCTGGTGACTAAGGGGGGGTGCTTAGTCACTTGACTAAGCCCCTCCTAGCCATTAGATCTGGACACTTCAATCCAATGGTTAAAAAGTGGGAAGGACTATTTAATTAATGACAGGGGTAGTTTGGGTATTATGAAAAATTACGAAGTATACAAACCGGATTTACAATCAGTACAAACCATACAAACATTTGAACAGTACAAACTAGAGCGACAAAACATACAAACAGATTTACAAACATTACAAACGTATGAACTGTACAAACAATACAAACTAGACCGACAAACAATACAAACCATACAAAAAGAAAAAACAACCGGGTTGAATTTTGAGGCTCCATCCCTATATAGAGGGGCTCCTTCCCAAAGTCAACCCGGGTGTTTTTTAGACATACAAACAGTACGAACATGGTGGACAAAAATGACAAACTAGACCGACAATCCATATGAACGGGAAAAAACTCTCGGGTTGACTTTTGAGGCTCCATCCCTATATAGAGGGGCTCCTTCCCAAAGTCAACCCGATCGTTTTTTAGACATACAAACAGTACGAACATGGTGGACAAAAATGACAAACTAGACCAACAATCCATACGAACGAGAAAAAACACCCGGGTTGACTTTGGAGGCTTCATCCCTATGTAGAGAAGTTCCATCCAAAAGTCAACCAGGTTGTTTTTTAGACATAAAAAACATTACAAACATGGTTGACAAAAATGATAAACATGGTGCACAAAAATAACAAAGTTTACGAACATTACAAAATAACAAAGCGTACAAACATTACAAAATATGTCAACAAACATTACAAAATTGGCAATGTCGCCAGAAAATTCTTCTCCGTCCACGTTCCGGCCAGTAAATTTTCCGGCCAAAAAATTTTCCGACCAGAATCTCTCTCTCTCTCTCAATGGCGCTTCTCTCTCACTCAATGGCGCTTCATCTCTTTGGGGAAATTCCCCTGGAATTAATGGCGCCCAAGAATTGCCGACGGTGGCGGGGCAATTAATTGGGACGGAGGCGGCAGGCGACTCAAAAGGGACGGGGTTCCGCGCTGGGTTGATTTTTTTTATTCCTTTTATAATTAAAAATTAAATAAACATGTAATTACTACATTTCCCTTCATTAAATAGGATTAATAGGAGCCCTTGGATTTTAATGAGGTTGAGTGGCTGAGATTCACTTAGCCATGTGACTAAGGGGACCCCCCTTAGTCACCTGATCCAGCCCTGATGTAAACACTGACTACTAATGGTTGCGATTTATGACACCGCTATTATTGTAAGGCACCACTATTGAGAATAAAAACTACTACACAATATTGTCAAAATTCGTAATGCTACTACTAAACTACTATTAAATCAATGGATTTTGCTTCGGTGACATGCATGTCACCGTGACATGGACTTTTCGGTCGACCTAATCCAACATGCGGTCGACCGAATGGACTAATTCATGTATGTTGTGTTCCGAGACGCGGTCGACCTCTTACATAATACGGTCGACCGCTTTGGTGGTCTAACAGAATGAAAGGTCGACCCAAATATCTCATAGGCCGACCCTTGTGCACCTAACAGGTCGACCGCATTATGAAGAGGTCGACCGCCTTCACACCGTATCCGTATTGGATATGGATTCCAACACCAGAAAGGTTCCAAAATTGGACAAGGAAACGAATTGGGTCGACTCATTCAAATCCTAAATCTCTATAAATACGAATATAAGTCCCCTTCCAGGTCGACCTAATACTTTGTCAGGTCGACCACGTCTTTGTTTTTTGGTCAATTGTAGAAATTTGTACTTGAATTATGATTTGAATTTTTCTTTAAATTGTTTAGACGATGACGCATGATGAGAAACTGCATCAAGATTTGGGTGAAATCATGAAATTGTTGAAAGCCACACAAGAGAAGCTGGTGGTGTGTCAAACACAAGTCAATGACCTTCAGAAGTCCATGCGTGATAGAGTGGAGCAATTGTCAGTTCGACTGACAGATATGACTGGGATGATGCATGACGGGTTTGAGAGGCTAGAAGGTGCTATCACAGATATAAGTGCAGAACGAATGGAGAATGGCGGAAGAAATGGTAAAGGAAAGAAATTTGACTTTGGTAAAGAGGAGGAAGACCATGATGACTTTGAAAATTGCTACCAGAGCACAGACGATTTATTGAAAGAGCACATTTTAAAGGTATCCAAGTATATTCATATGTGATTGAAGATATTAGTATTACTATCATTAGTGCTAATTTGTTTTGTTTATATGTTTGACAGAGTGAAACAAAGAATGGCTGCAAGGGTTCCTCTCCTAATTACAAGAGACCGCGATATGAAAGTTACTCCTACACCACTCCACAGAAGGATCAATTTGTAAGAAAGGGATTATTTAGTGATGATAGAGATGAAGATGAATCTAAGAGTCCTTTCGAAAAGCACGGGGTAAGTTTACGTTACATATTCATCTATAATGTGTGTTTGTGTTCATATGTTACTTTAATTTTAACTATGATTGTAGGTCATGAAAGTGGAGGGTCTAGAAGGATTCACCAAAAATCTTCAAAATCCAGTTGAAGACTTGTATTATGTTGTTACTAAAGAGAAGGTTGGGGACAAGAATTGGGACAAGTAAGACGTTTTTTAGTACGTGTGGTCGACCGTTTGTACAAGAAGGTCGAACGTGACTGTGAACAGGTCGACCTGTACGTTGCAAATCACAATTGACATTTATGTTATTTTGATATTTGCAGTTTGACCGTTGTGGACTTTTTTTTCTGAAAACGTGCAACGACATTATTTGAGTTCGGTCATTAGCGAGAATAGCTGGGTTTGCTCATCAGTAAGTACTATACTACTACGACTTTCGTATGAATTGTGCACTATTTATGTTACGATTTATGATGATTTTGTGTTTGATTGTTGGATGGTAGCTAGTGGATTTGTGTGCAAGGGCACTAACAATGTCTGAAAAACATGATGTGAAAGAGCCAAATGTGTGGTATTTGCCAAATATGTTTTCGGTAAGAGCCGTAATGTCAAATTATTTGTCATAACCTAGTTATTTATATTGTACCATGTCAATTCATCTCAACTAAAACATGGTGCAGAAAATGGTACGCGCTAACATGAAGACCAGACAAATTCGTAACAAGTTGATGAATGATGGCGTGGACTTTATGCCGAATGTCAGTGCATGCCAGAAGGTTAGTCTAGTCAATGTCCCTATATCATTAAATTTCGAAAGTGCATTTGTTTGTATTCGTTGTTTATAACATATAGTGAGTGTTTCGTTGCTAGATATTTATGCCAGTTCTTGACGATGAAGCACGTCATTGCTTTCTGTATCTCGTCAATGTCCAGCAAAAAACTGCATTTTTGCTTGACAGTCTACCTTCAACTAGTGAGGCGAATCGTAGGCGTAAATCAGCACTATGCAAGAAATTGGTAAGTGTTTCCTATAATTTTCTGACTACTAAGCGTTACGTATTATGCTAGAAGCTTAAAATATTCGTTATTTGTGTGTAGTTGTCCACTTTGGATGATATTTTGAAACCAGAGCGCATGAGCAATGTAGTAGTACCAAATTTTGGAGATTTCAATTTTGATGAGCTACCAGTTCAACGGCAAAGGAATAGTACTGAGTGTGGTGTGCACGTCATGCAGTGGATGCGCTATGGATCCAAGGATCTTGATAGAGTGGTGAGTATATCGTCAAACAAATAACTAGTTTAATTTACACTTTTTTTAGTTGTAACGAAATCTTACATGGCATAATGCAGATAGGAGAAGAACACAAATTACCGGCTCGAAAGGAGATTCTATGGTATCTGGCTACACATTTTGAAAACCGTGCACGAGAAAATCTTTTCAAGCATGTAGTAGATGAATGCATGGAACGAGGCAAAGAGAGATAGAGTTCAAACAAAAAAGCAAAGAAATGAAGTCGTTAAGTTACAATGTTGCATTATTTGGACCATACATTGAATTTGTATTTGCGAGATTGTGTCATTTTGGATTTTGAATGTTTATCGTTTATTAGATTTGTTATACAATTATGGATGTAACTGAATTTACGATTTCAATCGTCTAGAATAAGTGGTCGACCACATACTCAAAGCGGGCATACCCAAAGGCAGAGCACAGGTCGACCTCGTGACGCTTAAGGTCGACCTATGATACCGTAGCAAAGTAAAAAACCATGTAAAATAAGTATGGAATCTCGTCTGTTTGGCCTTAATAAAATACGGTCGACCATTCGTGTCAAGAGGTCGACCTGTGCTCACATTTATAATCAATGGTCGACCATTTCAGTAAAGAGGTCGACCTGTTTCACATTTAAAAACAATGGTCGACCATTTGTGTAAAGAGGTCGACCTGTTTCACATTTACCCAAGAAGGTTGACCATTTGTGCAAAGAGGTCGACCGTGATGATTCCTGTCCTTGTACAATTAGGATTTTGTGTACTTGTCCTTGTCGAATTATGATTTTATATATATTGAACCAATTGGATAAGGAATTCGTCTAAATTATCTATAAATAGATGGGAGTCTTAAGACATTAATCGTACCACGAAATCTTACAATTTGTTGGAGTGAAGTTGTAATCTCATCGCTCTTATTGTGATCGGGTATTGGTGGCGGTTTATTTTTATTCCAGTAGACCGTAACAATAAGTGGTCGACCTCGTTGCTAATGTATGTCTCGTATGTGCTTGTTAATGGTTGTATGTGGTTAAATTTTTCCCACCATACGGTCGACCACCCCCATCATTCGGTCGACCGTACTTTCGTAATTATAGGATTAGGTCGACCTTTCGGTAAATTTAGGTCGACCGCATGTTTGTTATTTAGTAATAAGGTCGACCGTACAGTTCATTCAGGTCGACCTGACGAGAGCTAATTGTGTATGTTTTGACATTAAGTTCGTATTCCGATTGTTGCAGGATGGATAACAGAGATGATACAGATGATAGAGATGATGATGAGGTTAACTTCGATGAGGAACCTAATGATGCTCGAGAAGGAGCTATGGATAATTCAGATGATACAGATAATACCGATGATGAAGTGGTTGGGGATGATAATGAAACCGAGGGTGCAGAAGAAGAATTTATGGATGATGAAGAAGCTACTGAATATGAACAACAAATTCCTTCCATGGAGTTCCAAACATTAGAAGATGCAGAGAAATTTTACGATTTCTATGCTACAGCGAAAGGATTTAGCGTTCGACGTAGAGATCTTCGGAGGAGTCGTCGAGGAGTAGCAATTGGGAGGACAATGGTATGTTCGAGAGAGGGGACTAGAGATAAGATGCATATAGATAAAGAAGGTCGGACTCGACAACATCGTAAGATGACAAGACATTCTTGCAAGGCATCGTATACTGTACGCTTTGATCGGAATAAGAAAATGTGGGTTGTTTCTATGTTTGAGAGGAAGCACTCACATCGTTGCTGCAATGAAGAAGAAACTCAATTCCTTCGGTCTCATCGAAATGTGAGTGAAGGAGACAAGGCTCTGGCGATAGGGATGCGACAGTCAGGAATAAAACAACGCAACATTGTTCAGTTCATGAAGAATAAAGTTGGAGGATATGAGAATCTGGGGTACACTACAAAGGATTTGGACAATGCTGTTCAGCAATCCCGAACAGTTGACGACGATCTAATAGGAGATGTTAACCGAACATTGGGTTACTTACAAAGTAAACATACCTCTGATACGGGCAGCTTCTTCAAGTACACAACCAACGATGAAGGTGAATTAGGCAATCTCTTCTGGTCGGACTCCACATCTAGAGCAGATTACCATTTTTTTGGGGATGTCTTGGCGTTCGATGCATGCTACAAGCGCAACAAGTACAATCGACCATTTGTTATGATGGTTGGTGTAAATCACCACCACCGAAACATCATATATGGTTTTGCCCAGTTGGATAACGAGACAATCCCCAACTATGTTTGGTTGTTGAATACTTTTCTGGAGTGTATGAACTCTAAGATGCCCACTTCAGTGATCACAGACGGAGACAAGTCTATGCGTGGTGCCATTGCTACTGTTCTGGTTGGAGTGCCTCACCGTCTTTGTATTTGGCATATTGAGACAAATGCGACAACGGCCGTTCATAATAAGGAGTTCGTTAGCGCATTCACTTACTTGGCGAAAGCACGAATATCGATTGAGGAGTTTGAGAGGCGCTGGGAGCATTTGATTAGTCAGCATGGCTTGTCTGCAAATAAGTGGTTGCAGGATTTGTACGCTGACAAATTACTGTGGGCAGAGGCATACTTGAAGGATATTTATTTCGGTGGACTCCAATCAACCTCGCGATGTGAGTCATGTAACCATTGGATAAATGGGTATGTGGGAACTCAATACAGCTTGCAACGTTTTGTTCGGGGCATTGATGAAGCACTAGAGGGGATGCGTTTCACGGAGGTGCAGGATGATTATACTTCTAGGCACACGAGGTTTGTCTGCAAGCATGCCCTGCGCACTTGGGAAATGCAAGCTGAAAGTATCTACACTCATCGTACATTTGCTATCTTCAAGATTGAACTAGAGAATGAAGCTTCTTATGTATTAACGGAGAGAAGAAATGAATCAGATGGGACAGATACATTCATACTGAAGAACTACATGAACCCAGATCGGATAAGGCGGTTAACATTTACTACGTCCACTCAAGATCTAAAATGCGAGTGTGCATTATTTGAATCTAAGGGGTTTCCATGCAGACACATGCTTACAGTAATAAAAAATATGGGATACACCGCACTACCCTTGTCTTGGTTCAAGCTTCGATGGACCCAAAATGCGAAGACACTAAATCGTCATCCTGGAGTTGGAGGTGATGTGGGAGAGAGAGTTGGTCGACTGATAAGACATGGAGGATTGGCTCTAAAGTGCAAGCGTTTATGTGACATCGCGTGTGGTAGTGAATCTGCTTTTAATCATGTCTCTAAGACGTTGGACGACCTTACTCAATGGGCAATTGAGTTTCCGAAGGAGAGAGAAGACAACACCACACCGGCAAACCCTCCAGCACCCCTTCGAAGTGTGAAAGATCCAAAAATTGGGAAGACCAAGGGGACATTCAAGTCAGCACGAACTGCATCGGGCAAAAGTCTAAGAAAGTGTTCGAAATGTGGGAAATATGGTCATTTTCGCCCCAAGTGCCCGAAACAAAGTCCCAAAAAAGGATCTTAAATTTCTTCTATTGTTTTTTAGGAGTTTATTTATTTTTTAATAACTGTGATTGCATTGTATTTTCTTCGAATTATCTTAATAATTTATGAGTTAATTGATTGTGGGTTGAAATAAACAATTTGTCATAAACGGTCGACCTCATAACAATTTCGGTTGACCGGACCATACACGGTCGACCGAACAAGTTAGTGCGGTCGACCGCGTATTTAATTCGGCCGACCAAACCGGTTGACCAGACCATCCACCCAAACCTCCCTCCATCCTCTATTTAAGAAACCCTCCCCCACTCATTCTACACCACAATCAGAACCCTATCCCACCACATCCACTCATTCTTCCTCTCCTTTCCCTTCTTCATCTTCTTCTCCCATTTCCAAAAACTCCATTTTCCAAAAACTCAAAGAAACCTTCATACTCATCACTTAGAAGAAGAACAAGGTATAGCTTTCAGTCCTCTTTTTCATTTGAGTTGATTCTTGTCTTCTTCCTTTTGTTTTCAAAAAATCTAAAGATGGAAAAGAGGGATTTTTCCTTCTGTTCGTCAGAAGCGGTCGACCTGTTCATCATCGTGGTCGACCACAACTGGCTTGTAATCTATTGTATTTCTGTTTTATGGACTGAGGTCGACCTATGATGATATGAGGTCGACCTGTGATGTTTTTCTACTTATTCTGGCCTTATTATTTAGATCTGTAGCTTGAAAAGAGGGATTTTCCCTTCTGTACGCCAGGTGCGGTCGACCTTCTCATATTCGTGGTCGACCGCATCTGGCTTTCAATCGGCTTTTCCTTTTGTTTTATAGACTGAGGTTGACCTATGATGATATTGAGGTCGACCTGTGATGTTTTTCTACGATATTATTTACATCTATAGCTTGAAAAGAAGGATTTTGTCCTTCTGTTTGCCAGATGAGGTCGACCTTTTAATATTCGTGGTCGACCGCATCTGGCTTTCAATCGACTTTTCCTTTTGTTTTATAGACTGAGGTCGACCTATGATGCTATTGAGGTCGACCTGTGATGTTTTTCTACGATATTATTTACATCTATAGCTTGAAAAGAAGGATTTTGTCCTTCTGTTTGCCAGATGAGGTCGACCTTTTCATATTCGTGGTCGACCGCATCTGGCTTTCAATCGATTTTATTTCTGTTGTATTTGTGCGAAACTAACACTGGTCGACCTCTTCTAATTATGAGGTCGACCGGATCTGTTTTGCACCCAATTGCTACGAGCATTTGGGCCATTTCATACTCGTTTCAATTTAGCCGAGGTCGACCTATGATGGTTCTGAGGTCGACCTATGAAGGCAAAAGTTCGAGTTATTTGTGCCATTGTCTTTCAATTTGTGCGAAACTAACACTGGTCGACCTCTTCTAATTATGAGGTCGATCGGATCTATTTTGCATTCAATTGGTACGATCATTTGGGCCATTTCATACTCGTTTCAATTTAGCCGAGGTCGACCTATGATGGTTCTGAGGTCGACCTATGAAGGCAAAAGTACGAGTTATTTGCGCCATTGTCTTTGAATTTGTGCGAAACTAACACTGGTCGACCTCTTCTAATTATGAGGTCGACCTGATCTGTTTTGCACTCAATTGGTACGATCATTTGGGCCATTTCATACTCGTTTCAATTTAGCCGAGGTCGACCTATGATGGTTCTGAGGTCGACCTATGAAGGCAAAAGTTCGAGTTATTTGTGTCATTGTCTTTGAATTTGTGCGAAACTAACACTGGTCGACCTCTTCTAATTATGAGGTCGACCGGATCTGTTTTGCACTCAATTGGTACGATCATTTGGGCCATTTCATACTCGTTTCAATTTAGCCGAGATCGACCTATGATGGTTCTGAGGTCGACTTATGAAGGCAAAAGTGCGAGTTATTTGTGCCATTGTCTTTGAATTTGTGCGTAACTAACACCAGTCGACCTCTTCTAATTATGTGGTCGACCGGATCTGTTTTGCACTCAATTGGTAGGATCATTTGGGCCATTTCAGACTCGCTTCAATTTAGCCGAGGTCGACCTATGATGGTTCTGAGGTCGACCTATGAAGGCAAAAGTTCGAGTTATTTGTGCTAAACTTGTTGAGGTCGACCTGTGATGATATTGAGGTCGACCTCGGGCCATTTAAATCGATTGAAAGCCAGATGTTCATGGGGAGTTCAGTGCAGGACATTAGGCCACCTTGTAATGCACTCGAAGACACAAACGTCTGCTGCTTTCACCGAGTTCTCCTTTGCTTGTCGGTGACCGGCATAGGGTTGCAAAGGATAACTCGGTGAAGGCAGCAGACGTTTGTGTCTTCGAGTGCATTCCAAGGTGGTCTAATTTGCTGTTTTGCACTCCTCGTGAAAGTCACATATGGTTTTCAATCGATTTAAATTTTCCGAGGTCGACCTATGCTTCTTCTGAGGTCGACCTATGAAAGCAATTTTGTACTTGAATTGTTACGGGTTTATATCGACCCATTCTCGTTTTAAATTATCCGAGGTTGACCTTTGCTTCTTCTGAGGTCGACCTATTCTCGTTTTAAACTAACTGAGGTCGACTTATGATTCTTCTGAGGTCGACCCATTGTCGTTTTAAATTAATTGAGGTCGACCGCTTTATGGAGTGGTCGACCGCGTATTGTTCATTTCGAAAATGTGACTAACGTGTATTCTTGCTTGTTTGATCGCAGGATGTTTGGCGGCAGAAAGAAATGAAAGGCACAAAAAGCTGCTGCCTCAAGTTCGGAATGGGAAGAGTTCAATTCGAATCTGTTCCAGACCAAGGAGCAAAGTGAGAACTATGAAGAGAAGAGCATGCACAACCGCAGGGTGGCTCCGGGAAGGCCATTGACGACGGATGCGTATTCTCATTTCGAGAATTACGGGTTTCTGGGACCCTTCATCGAGCAGGAGTGGCTGAAGGTGATATCACTCAATGTACCATACTACCCAAAAATGGTACAATACTTCTACAACAACATCGTCTACGAGCGCAATGCAAATGGATCCATTCACGCAATGCAGTTAAAAGCGCAATTCTACCTAGAAGCGGAAAATGGGTAAAATCGTAAAACGTAGAATCAAAGCGTAAAAACGTAAGTTTTTGACGCACTCTCTAAAATAGCTAAAATATGTTAAGTAAAACATATAGTATGTAAAAGGTGAGTGTGTAGATTTTTGATAAGTGAATAACTACTTGAAATTCATAATTAAAATGTAATATCTAAAAAATAAACTAATTTGTGTTGACTCAAAAGTAAAGAAAAATCATAACATCTTAATAATAAGCTCATAAACGTAGATCGTAACCCGTAAACGAGTTTGAGAATCCAAATTCTCATACGCTGATCTGAGTTTACAGAATTACATACGATCAATTACCCATAAACTTTTATCGTAACCCAAGTAAGAGCCACAGGTGAAGATTAAGGGAGAAGACTGATAAATGGTCAGCGGATGTTGAGAACACCATTAGGTGTCTTTTCAACCTAATGTGAAGCCCCTATCTCGATACTAGTTGTAGAATGAGTGATGAATCATGTTTTCCTTTTTTTATTTTTCTGATATGTCTCCAAAATCACATCATTTTGGGCCAATTAGCACATTTTTATGAGATTATCAAAATCGTATAAAAACGCTTTAGAATCGCGATTTTATCGATTTTAAGCGATTTTACCGATTTTACCCATGTTTTTACCAGTTTTTGTAACTAAGCGACTTTAGGTAGAAACTGAAACGTTTTGGTGGCCTGGATACGTAAAAACGTAAGTTTTTACGTTTTAATGCGCGATTTTGACTGCACTGCATTCACGCATTCAAATCCTATGTGAATTGGGTGGCGATGCGCATCAGCAAGAATGTGATGGTGCAAGTACTGGAGGCTCCAAACGAGGGGAGGAGAATCAATTCTTACGGTGCTTGGAATGAAACGCATTTCACGAGAGCCAAGCAAATCCAGACAGTATGTGGTCTTGATGAAGAGGAAGATGCTCAGGGGCGCAATAGGCCATCGAGTAACCACCTGACAGTTCAAGCCAGAGTTCTTCACCACATGCTTTCCTACAACATTCTGCCAAAGGGTGGACATCGGGAGACAGCCACCTACTTCGACATGGATCTCCTCACCAACCTACTGTTAAACGAGAAGGTGAACTTGCCATACTTGATCTTTAACCACATGCTTACTGCTGCAGAGAGTTCAAACAGGAATCTTCCCTATGGGATGATCCTCACTGTGATATTTGAGCATTTTTTTAATGTGAATTTAAGTGAAGAGGTGGGGTTAACGATCTCAAGGCAGGAGTTCTATATAGTTTCATCTCTGAAAAAGATGGGCTTTGACCTGCGTAATGGTGAGTATGGCAGAGCAAACATTGCTCATGGTGGTGATGATGATGATGATGATGAGGATGATGATGGTGATGAAGGAGCTCGAGATGAGCCAATGGCGGAGGCACAGACTTCAACTCCACCGATCACCTTACAGTGTGTGTGGGAGCGCATGGATGGCATGTACGAGTACATGGGCCATATGTCCACCCAGATGACTGGCATGTACGACTACATGGGGCAAATGACCGCCCAGATGAGCACAATGCAGGTGACCGTGAATGAGATGCGAGATGAGTGGCGATCTTTCAGCGGAAGATACATGCATCCCACCACATCCGACCACCATCATGCTACCACCACCAATGAAGAAAATGAAGAAAATGTGGATGAGGGAGAGGGGGGAGATGAGTAGGAGAGAGGAGATTTTATATTGTGTGTTTTAGTTTTCAAAACGATTGTTGATTGTTATTCTGTTGTTTTTTAGTTTTATTTTTATGTTTGAACAATTATGATTGCTGTTTTATTTTTAGTTGTTATGCTATGAATTGATGAGTCCTTGTTATAATTATTAATGACTAATTATGATGGTTTGAAACATAATTTATACGATTAAATTAACCACACAAATCGACATACATAAGCAAAAAAGACACGGGGCATAGGTTGACTTTCTTGTATTCGGTCGACCTCGTACCGGATTAGGTCGACCGAGAAACCAACACTTGATTTTCATTTTACGTCAAATGATTGGACACTTTGATAGAACACTTATCTTCTATCTGGTCGACCTCTTTCCTTATCCGGTCGACCATTTTGTTAATGACTGCCATCAAGTGGTCGACCTATATATTAGGTGGTCGACCATGTTGTTTCTGACGCCAACGAAATGGCCGAACGAGGTTTTATTCTGGTCGACCAAAAATACCAACTTAAACTAAGTGCGGTCGACCATGTGGTCGTGGCGGTCGACCGCAACGCTTTCTCGTGCTGCCCAAATTAGTCAATTCGGTCGACCGCCTTCAGGAATAAGTCGACCGAAAAGTGCATGTCACCGTGACATGCATGTCACCGTGACATGCATGTCATAGTAGGCATACCCTAAATCAATAATACCAGTAAAATATCTATCAATTAAAGAGAGAAGTGGTAAATGGATTGATATGTAGTAGTTTTTTTTTTCCTTTTTCAAAAAATAGATTAATAATTATTTTCCCCAAATAGCAATCATATCGCTCCATTAAAACCGTCCATTTCCATAAATCATAATTAGGTTTACATTTTAATTTTTCCCTCTTGTTTCCCTACTATACTCTTTCTCTAATTATAGCCATTATATTAAAAAATCAAGATAGAAGTAGACTGTTTATATACTAGTTAGGATGATGCTAACTCTTATAGAGTTATCACCCTATCTTCTTCCACTAGTTGGTGTTACCTTCTAATTGTCCGTTTTCAATTTTTTTTTTTTTACGAACAAGAGATTGGTCTAGAGATAATACAACTAGCCATAAACCTGAAGTTCGAGTCCCTTTAGTAGTACCTAATAACAAAAAATAACCTATATCACCATTGTCTTAAAAAAAATTGTCCGTTTCCATTTGAAATCCCAAATTTGATACATTTAAAATTCATCCATCCAAATACAAATTTTAGGCACGTAGTAATTATTAGAAAGAAAAAACAATAATCATTTACCATTAGTACAATTGGGGATTTTCCAAAAATAGCACCTTTTAAATTTTTTTTACAAAAATAGCACCCAGCCGAAATAATTTACACTAATAGCACCCTTTTTTTATGGACCGCACCTCTATGGAGCGGTTTTAAATCCTGGACTAAAACCGCATATTGGCCAAGCGGTTTTAGGTCTAACCTACAGAAACCGCTTGGCCGAGGTGCGGTTTAGGCCTGACCTATCTAAACCGCACCATGAAGCTGCGGTTTGCTTCTCCCAAACAAAACCGCATCTGCATGGTGCGGTTTTGCCACTCAAACCGCACCCCCAAGGTGTGGTTTTGGTCAATTAATTTCCGACATGCCATGCAGAACAACAAACGTGGGTCTTCATGGCAGACAAAAACCGCACCTTGGGGGTTTTCATCAGTAATTTTGCCTATAAAAGCCTTCCCGGAAAACCATTTCTCTTCACACCTCTCCTTCTCCCTTTTCAATTTTCTGTTGTAGCTCTATATTTCTTTAGTAGTTTTGCGATTAACGTTAACTCGTAAGTTATTTAGTATTACTTTTTAGTGTTATTTTTTATTTTTGATTTTTATGATATTAACTGAACTACGGTTTTTTCGCAGATGGCATTCCAAAAGTTCACGCTAGGCTTACGGTGGAATGGTTACACGAAAGAGACCGGAAAGGGGGTCACCTACGTTGGTGGCAATTTTCAGAAGATAAAGGTCGCTACCAGACTGGTACTTGAAGACCTCCATCAAATGTGCACTAACGTTACTTGCATGGATGGCACGAGAAGAGTTGATCGTATGGTGTACCGATATCCAAACAGAGAAAGTAGGTCATTGTGGCATGAGGAATATCTCATAACCACTCAGGATGAGGTAGATGCCATGCTCAAATTCTTGAGGTCCAACAATCTTTCCAAAGCCGAGATGTTCATTTACACCGAGCCGGTCGTAGGCGTTGGAGGTCATTCTGGACACGGTCAAACATCTGGTATCCATGGTGGAGGTAAATTATATGGCGATCATCCCTACCAAAGTTACCATGATCCACATTCCTATTTTCAGTACCAAGAGCAAGGTGAAGGTCATCATCAATCTTTCCGGTCATATGAAGAAGAAGTTCAACCGGACCTCCCCAACCAACCTCAGTACAACTTCCATTCAGGCAGCGGTAGTTTTCACAACTACCATTATGGAGCTGATGAAGGTGCCTTTCATGATAATACCGTTGGTCGAGATAATACCGTTGGTTGTATATATCCACGTCCTCCCCAACCTACGAGAAAATAACAACGAGGTTAGTACATAAATTAATTAAAAAGCTTATAACAATAACAAAAATTAAACCAGAATAATGAGTACGTACCGCTTGAAATTCATCGACATAAACTCCCTCTCCTTGCCACCAATCGGCCATTTTTTCGGGAAATTCGGAAAGAGGTTCGGCTGGTTTTGAGGAAAAAACCAAATTTCGGACAGAGATTCGGCTCGGCGGGTTTTGAGGAAAAAACCTAAGAAATATTTTCTAATGGCATATCGGACTTAGCCGCAACCAACATACCACTATTTCCTAGGCTTTTGGGAGGGGAGGGTTTAGAGAGATAAATTCTAGAGAGAGAAGGAAGAATGGGTTGTGGTGTGAAGAAATGAGAGGGGAAGGGGGGGTATTTATACCCAACAGACCGCACCCTCCAGGGACGGTCTGGTAATTTTGCCAGAGGAGAAAACGCACCCTTCCGATGTGGTTTCCGCTTCCCGAGGCGCTGACCGCTCTGAAAAGATGTGTTCCATGATTCAAGACGCCAAACCGCTCCTCCTCGCTGCGTTCTGCGATCCACGCTGCGGATCCCTGACGTGGCATTGATCCTGCCCGCTAGATCGCCACACAATCCTGCGGTCTGTAAGGCCGCTGCCCACCAAACACAGAACACACCTTGGAGGTGCGTTTCCCATTCTGACGTGGCACAAACCGCACCTTAGAGGTGCGTTTTATGTTGAAAACGCACCCTTAGGGTGCGGTTTATATATAAAACGCACCTCTAAGGTGCGTTCCATAAAATCACAGTCAATGTTCGTGATCCGATCCCGGAGGCTGCGATTCTGAAGATGTGGGAGAAGATCTTAGAAGCCGATGTCGGGTCGGGAGTGATTGTCACTACAGGAAAACTGATTTTTGGACACGGTATCCTATTCACGGGAACTTTTACTGTACTTAAAAGTATATTAGCAGTCACGGGAAAATTTCCTGTAATTGACGATATAGATCTAAACACGGGAATTAATTTTATAATTTTTAAGTCCTTATTTACCGTGACTAATTGTTAATCACGGTTAATTACCGTGAACACTGTCATAATTTTAGTTCAAAACATTTACCAAAATTTAAGTGGGAAAAATTTGGTTTGCCTCCAAACTTCCTCCCCCTCCAAAACTTCCCACAAACAAAATTTCGTTTGGGCTCCAAAAAGCCGCCAACGAAAATTATCCCGCCCACCCGTAAAACAAAAGCAAAAGTGGGTGTTGCACATCGCGATTTATGTTCCCTCTCTCCTCGAGCAAATTCCCATCGTAAAACAAAATCAAAAGTGGAAGTCGATTCTCTATCCCACCTCTTTTACTTCCAATTTCATTCCCTATCCGGCTTAGAGCTTCAGACTCCTCGACAATCCTCATTCGTTTTCCCTCTTCTTCGCATCAAATCTCTATCATGAATTATAGATCTGGATTGTACCATGTATATGAGGGTTTAGCCATTCTCTTTCCCTCTTCTCCTTGCACGGCTCCTACTCGATCTCTGAAATCCATTCAGTGAAGACGACTCGTCAGGGCTAACACTCCGAAATCAACAAGCTCCATTTCGTTCCCGCTGTCAACTTCACTTAACTTCCTCGAAGATTCTACCTAGCTGGTAAACCCCTCTCTCACACCAAAATCCAATTTATTCCATCCCATTCCCTAAGTTGAGCTCCGTATTGAGTATTTCTAATGTGGTTTCGCGCAAATCTTGATAGATTTGTATCGTCTTGGTGTTGTCTGTTTCAGTCATCCAGGCTCTCAAGGACATGGTTGATGGTTCTAGGTATGGGGCTTCAACCGTGGGAGGGAAGCACCGAGAACTTTGTGCCCGCTGGAGACGAAGTCACCGCCCTACCTTCCCGCTCTCAATTTAGAGGAGACAGAGGAAGTCATCGTTAATGATTACTTTCACCGAAAATGGTGGACGCTTGGACATGCACAACTTATCGGTAGGTTTGATATAAGGAATCTAGGTGATACACTCTCAATTCCTTCATACGTCTATACTGGCCAACTAAGCTTGTTAAATGATTTTGGTTACTAGCCTAGTTAATTTAGGGTTATTATATGGTTTGCGATTCTAAGATTAAGGATTGGTGTTTGGTTTGTATTAACATGGGTTGTGTTTAATAATTTGGAGTTCTTCAGTAATCTAGGATTTTGTGTTTGAATCCAGTATCGGGGGTCTTTGGGAATTTGTTTATTGCTATACTTCTTCTTGATAACTCATGAAGTTGCTTAACTTAAGCCTCTCTCATCTGCTACAACTTGAGAAAGCATAAGTCATGAGGACTCAAGCAAGCATTAGGATTAAGAATAAAGAGACATTGTGCAGAAGGTACAAGTTCCATCCCAACCTCTCAAGTGGTTTTGTGTTTAATACCAGACATGTTTGATTTGTTTGTAATTTATCCTTGTCTCTGTCTCCGAACATAGAAGTTTGCAATTATGTGGGCATGAAGATGTCCATGTCATGCTGAGCTTCGTGGGGGAAGATACATATTCCAAAGCATGGAGCTAAGATGTTGCAGATGTATAATGACAAGCAATTTCTATTTGTCCGAGCTTAAAAAGTATTCACTAGACTTTGATACTAACAGATTATGGATTTCTAGTATCTCACTTGTTGGATTTGTTGGTTGTTCTGGCGGCAGGAGGTTAGCAATGTTGGAGGGTGTAGTTTTGGACATGCAAAGTGGAACCAAAAGCTCTGGATCGTACATTGATAATGAGGATTCTTTTGTGTGCCTTGCTGTATCATTGCTGACGTTTCATGTGACTTTGCATCCCAAATGGATTTACCAAACGAATCAAACACAGGCTTCTAGTATTCTTGCTATGGAGTCATGTGAGTATAACTTCTCAGTTAAATAATTGAGCAATCTCTTGCTAATGTTGTTGGCCACAAAGTGACCAGGATTGGATTTACTGTTGCTTGTATAGTTATCTCTTCTCATGTACATTAAAGTAAACTCTGATTCATCTGGTTGCTGCAGATTTCTAGCAGGAATCTTGATATAGCTTTTCATCAGAGGTCAGAGCTGTTTCTGTTATGGGTTAATAGCGGTCTCCTGGTCCGCACAATAATAATTTCTAATGCTTTTGTAATCCTGAAACAAGCTAACAATCAGTAACTTAATGCTATGTTGGATGCTAGATGTGTCAAAGTTTAAGGGTGGAAAGGTTAATATACTACTCTATGGTCCTATAACTTAGAAGGTCTTACTTTGGAACTAGAGTCTTATTCTTAGAAATTCTTTTTGTGATGTGTCCTGATTTGCATACATTCAACGTGGATGGGTCTTATATTCTTCTGAATGATGTCACTATAAAATTTTAGCTTCTCATTTGGATCTTGTTTCTAGGGCGGATAAACCTTAGTATGTTATTTTAGTTAGGCGTTTAAACTTCCAGTTCTGTCATTCCTATCTCTTTTCTGCTGTTACTAGTTGCTGCCAATTTTTGTTAAAGGTAGATCCCGAAAGGGAGGACTGAGTTACATCTAGTAGTTCGGTGTATCTATTTCTATACTGTTGTGGATTGTTTTTATCTTTCAGCATCTGTGATTTCAGGTTATAAATGAATTCTGGATTGGAAGGCTTGCTTTGAGCCCAGAACGCAATATGCTACTTATTTCTTTCTTTTTTGGTTTGATTAGCTCCCTTCTGAAATTCATTGGTGTAGATAATTTAGTTGGTGTTCTGGATAATAGTTGCAGTATTGTCTCAAGTTCTTTGTATGGGTTGTATTTGGTTTTGCAGGTGCTTCTCAGGTGTGTTAAGAACACTGATAGAGCATTGAAGCAATACTGTTAGAGTGCTAGAGACATTGTAATGCTTAAAAAATGTGGGAATTGACTCGGAGAAATCACTAATGGGACCATCTACTTGTGTTCATAGATATATTTGGTTTCTTTCTTGATTTTTATGGTGTCCATGATTCTAGATATAGGGATTTGAGAAAGGTGTGTAACTGACAGTTGGTGTTCCTGCATTCTTGTGATGGATGTTCAAGTTGGGTTCTGCTTGGGTTCTTTTTCAGCAAGATTAAGCTGGGTTCTTCCTGGATGGTCTCTCTCTCACTTGCAACTTAATTGATGTGTTGATTGCTTCTTATTTTGCTAGACTACTGTTATCTTTTGTAGGGGCTTGAATTACCCAGGAAGACACTGCTGGCAGTGATCAAAGAGCAAGGTTTTTGGACTTATAATATAGTTGCCCAATCTCTTTATGCTTTTTCTTGTTTTCTGTCTAGGTTTGCTCCTTGAGGCACTATGTAATGGTGAATGCAAATGGTAATTTGACTTATCTTTCCTTTCTTTCTTTGTGGCACAAGAGTTCTGCTTGATTGATATGCTTGAGGCTTTGGATGTGCAGCTTCAGGAAAAGTCAGCATTTGCATTAGGGAGGTTGGCACAGGTTATACCATATGCCTTTATTCACTTGCAATGAGTTTTGGAAAAATAAAGTTAATGAACTTATTCTGTTGTATGGATGCAGGGCCACATTTTGATGTCATTCTTGGCGCCTAATATAACAAGACAAAAGCTGCTTTCACTTGACATGTTTTGTTTCATCATTTCAATCTACTGATCCACAAGATGAATTGCAGAAGTGAGGTTGTTTTAGCTACTAAGCGGACATCATTTCATTAAAGAACATCATCTGTAATGACTTTATTTTTGGCTATTAAGGGGACATCATTTGTAATGACTTTTGGTTGTGGACATCATTTGTAAGGGTATTTGTATCTTCATTTTATTAGTTTGACTCTCAATACTACAAGCTCAAACACGAAGCATTAGAAAGAAAGAAAACCAGGTGCAATTAATTAGGGAAAATATATGTTAAATATCGTGACCAAATGTTAGTGTATAACATGGGAGAATTAACCAAATACTGTGACCAAATGTTAGCATCTAGACACAGGAGAATTAGCCAAATATCGTGACTAACGATTGGCATCTAGTCACGGGAAACAATTTTATCACGGTAAATACTGTGTTAAAAGCCTACATCCCGTCTCTAAATGAGTTTTATTTCTCAGTTTTGTGTGGCAAGACTTGACATTAGTCACAGGGCCTCTTGTGATTAGTAAGTATATATTATCACGGGAAATCATACAGTGACTAGTTATAACTAGTCACGGTACAAAGTTCCCGTGACCTATACAATTAAACACGGAGGTATATATTACGGTAATTTTCCCGTGAATAAAACTATTAAACACGGGAAACACACTTTTAAACACTGGATATACCGTGATTAAATGGTCTTTTTCCTGTAGTGTGTGATGGTTCCTTTGGGAGGGAGGATGGATGAGATATCGGATTCCAGCATTCCATTCCCGAACAGAGCTGGGAACTTGTATCAAGTTCGGTACTTGTCGTTTTGGACTGAAGATGGTCTGGAAACTGCAGAGAGGCACATTGGTTGGCTGAGGGAGCTGTATGATCTTGCAGCTCCTTACGTTTCGAGCAATCCGAGGTCTGCTTATGTGAATTACAGGGATCTTGATATTGGAATGAATGATATCGTTGAAGGAGAAACGAGCTTCGAGCAAGCGAAGGTGTGGGGTGAGAAGTATTTTGGGAACAATTTTGATAGGTTGGCGCGTGTGAAGGCGGCTGTTGATGCTCACAATTTCTTCAGGAATGAACAGAGTATTGTTCCAATTCCAAGGCGGCTAGATTTCCTTGGTAAGCAGTAAGGGGGATCTAGTGAAGTGCTTCACAAACTGCCAAGTTGGAAGACTACTCTCGAATCATTTGATTGGAAAAGGTGTAGAAGATTATATGGAAGAAAATTGATTGGAGTCACCGAATTGGAAAAACACTGAAGGTCCTGGAAAATAAGATTGCTAGTTGCCCTCAGTTTACAACCGCAACTACAGCATAATGTTTATGGTTTGTTTGATCCTAGTTGATAGGTTGCACATTGAAGTTAAGTCTCATAGTATATAGTTGCATTTGTAGATCAGTTTACAGTTTCATAGCTCGTTAAGGTTGGTAAGGCTGAGTCCAATGCAGCCTGCATTTATGGGGTTGTCGGCATTAATGGCGATCGGGGAGTTCCAACGCAGAGAAATAAATGCTGAAAATCGGCAATTATGGAGGCGATCGGCAATTGGATCGCTATATATGGGGGAGGGTTTGCCGATTTCGGCATTTATGGAGGCCGAGCTGTCTGCTGGGCGGCACAGCCGCCGGGGCTGGGCGGTGCGCCGCACGCGCAAGGGATCTCTCCCTTGCGCGTGCGGCGCACCGCCCAGCCCCGGCGGCTGTGCCGCCCATCACGTTTTTTTTTTTTAATTGTTGCCGTATTATTTAAGGCCATTAGGAGTTGTAATTAATTAGGGAATCTTATTAAGGGAATTATAATTAATTATTGCCGAGTTAATTAGAGTAATTATTAAAGGAGTTGTAATTAATTAGGGGAAGGGGAAGGGGAATTAAATTGAATTAATTAGGGGAAGGGGAATTAAATTTATGTTTGTATTTAGTCTTTTTAGATTGTATTTAATTTGTGTTTAATATTTTTGTATTTAGGCTTTTTTTCTAAGATGACTTAAATTGAATTCATTTTATTTAAAATTTATGTTTATCATCTTTAAGTTGTGTGTAAACAAAAATTAGAACGAACTAAGAATGGAAATTATATTATGGAAATGAAAATGTGTTTGTAAATTACAAAATAAATTGTCACCAACTACAACTTTAATTGAATTACAAAGCATCACAGCATCGATACCAAGCAACAACAATGCCTAATTATTTCCATGCAAGTTCCAAATATGTTCGACCAAGTCCCGACGAAGCCCATGATGTGTTGGTGCAGCACGAAGCCTATTATTCCTAGCTAAGTACTCAGTTAGGGTTGGAATATCTCTATCAACATTAGTTGGTTGTTGGTCGTGGACCTCATAATCAAGATTATCTTCCATCTCATCGTCAGAATCAACCTGCTCATCCTCGATTATCATGTTGTGCAATATAATGCATGTCAACATTATATCATTAATTGTTGCAACATCCCAAGATCTTGCAGGGCCACGAACGATTGCCCATCTAGCTTGAAGAATTCCAAAGGCCCGCTCTACGTCTTTTCGATGTGCTTCTTGACATCGAGCAAACAAGGCTTCTTTGTTTGAGCTTGGATTGCTGAATGTTTTCACTAAAGTTGACCACGAAGGATAAATACCATCAGCCAAATAATAACATTGATCATAGGTATGACCGTTTACCTCAAATCGTACTCGTGGGGTGGATCCGTTGAGGACACCGTCAAACACTGGAGACATCCCCAGAACATTGATGTCATTATTCGACCTAGGAGGGCCGAAGAAAGCATGCCATATCCAGGTGTGTACGAAGCCACTGCCTCGAGAATGATTGTTGGTTTACGGTTGTGCCCCAGGTACTGCCCAGTCCAAGAAGTAGGACAGTTCCTCCACTCCCAGTGCATGCAATCAATTGATCCAATCATACCAGGGAATCCGCGTTGTGAGGCTTTATGAAGTAGAATCCTTAGATCAGCAGGAGTTGGTGCACGAAGATATGTCGATGAGTACATCCCGACAATGGCTCTGCAAAACTTCCTGAAGACTTCAAGCACAGTGCTCTTACCCATACGCATGTAGTCATCAAGTTGATCAGCTGGAGATCCATAAGCTAGCATGCGCAGTGCACTAGTAAGCTTTTGCTCCGGCGATAGGCCTAGGTGACCAACGGCATCACTCCTTCGTGCAAAAGAGGGATCATACCTCACAACGTCACCCATTATGCGATTGAATAGTCGTGGTTGCATACGAAAGCGCCTTCTGAATATGCGGGCATCGTATGTTGGATTTGGATTGAAGTAATCATGCATAAGACGGTCATGACCTGAGACCCTTTCACGATCAATGTAGGTGCGATTTGTTGAACGGCGACGTGAGCGTGAACCTTCCTCAAGCCTCCGCCCGATTAAAGTCAAACGATGATAGTTAAACAGATTCAACTCTTCTATCTCTTGTTCTCCTCCAGAAGATGAGTAATCTGAGGAACTCATGATGAATGTGTTTGTTTTAGAAATAGGAGGAAGTTTCAGACAAGTATACAATTGATGGTAAATGGGGGATTTGCATTTATATTCGAACATGTTCTACCTACCAACCTTACCTAACGGTCATATTCGAACATGTGCTACCTACCAACCTTACCTAACGGTCATATCTGAACATGTGCTACCTACCAACCTTACATAACGGTCATATTCGAACATGTGCTACCTACCAACTTTACCTAACGGTCATATTCGAACATGTGATTCCTAATAGCCTTACCTACCAACCTTACCTAACGTTTATATCCGAACGGTCATAACCTAACAGTCATAAATTCTCTATATATTCAGACATCCTCCCCTCTCTCTAACATTCATTCTTATTGAAATTTTCTGTTAGTCCCCTCATTATTTCTATCATCTTTGTCTCTCTAAAAACCAAACAATGACAAGCAAGAGAAAAGGGAATTGGACAGCGGAGGAAGATAAGAACTTGTGCAGTTCTTGGGTGATGATATCGGAAGATGGAGCTGTGGGTGTCAATCAAAGGGATACAAGGTTCTGGGATAGAGTGGCGGCGCAATTTCGATCGAACGATCGAAACACATCTCGTACTATCAAAAGCATGACTAATCGAATGGGCACAATCACCAAATACTGCAAGTGTTGGAATTCAGCTATCCAAAGGGCAGAGAGGAATCAACCAAGTGGCACGAATCAAATGGATGTGGTATGAATTCTCCGTCACCATCATTGTTATTTTTTACCTTGTTCATTAGTACGTGTGTTCTATTTTCTAACTCCTTTTCCATCTCATTCATTTATACGTATAGAAGCATATGGCAGAACAACTCTATTTAAGCGAGACCGGAGAAAAGGGGTGGACTTTTGGTCATTGTTGGTGGATCTTGAAAAGATGCCAAAAATTTCATACCGTGATAATAATGCCATCTTCAAATCAAAGCCGCATGAGTCAAGGTTCTGATGGTTCTCCCATGGGTCTTGGTTATCAATCAACACCACAGACAGACCTCAATATCACAGAAGGAGACGAAGAAACTCCACCATTCGTCGGAGAAACTCCACCGTTCGTTGAAGAAACTCCACCATTCTTCATATCTCGCCCTGCTGGACGCGACAAACAAAAGGCAGCTAAGAAGAAAGGAAAGGGGGTTGTCGAGTCATCAGAGAGCTACACTGCTCAATTGCTTGAGTATGGAAGTGAGTTGAAGGAGAGGCATGCTTTGAGGACTGAGTATGAGCGAAGAAGGATGGAATTCCAAGAACAAAAATCAAAGCGTGACCAAGAAAAGTGGGAAGTTGAGAAAAAAGAGAGGGAAGCAGCACTATTTCGGAACAATCTTGATCTTATTGAAAAGGACTTGTCGAAGTTGACACCAAGAAAGCGGAAGTTTTACAAAAATCATCAAAACATGCTCCTAGGGTATGATCAAGATGATCCCAACTCTGTTCCCGACTATTCATCCAACTCAAGTCAAACTGGAGGTGGAGATGGAAATGGAGGAGGAGATGAAGGTGGAGGAGGAGATGAAGGTGGAGGAGATTACGGGAATTACTATTCCCTTCTGGGTGATTATTTACATGTTATGTGTTTCTTTTTTTATCATTTCAAGTGTTGTGTGTTATTTTTAAACTTTATCATTTTCAAGTGTTGTGTGTAATATTTAAGCTTTATGATTAGCAAGTGTTGTGTGTAAACCCAAATTAGGTCCATAATTTTTTGCTAAAAAAAATTCGGTCTCGAAATTTAACAAAATTCTATCGAAAAATTTGTATTTAAAAATGATGACGAACTATACAAAAATTAACATGAACAAATTATGTTAAAGTTTCGATAAGTACATTTTTCAATAAATGAAAAAACTGGAAATATTAAGAACCCCAAATATGGAGTTTGTTGCATTGGAGCAAAAGAAGGGAAAATGGGGTCCAATCCCCAAATTTGGAGTTCAAGGCCCCTATATTTGGGGTTTTGCATTGGACTTGGCCTAAGGTGTAGTTTCATGACTCAAAAGTGAACTGTGAAAGTAATCTTATTTCATCCTTGATCATTCTTTTCATAGGTTTGTTATTTACAATAGCATATGATCAATGAACTTGCATAAGGTAGAAAGGTCATCGAATAGATTATTTATGTTTAAACTTCTTTCATGACACCATTGTTTCCATTTGTATCGCTAGTAATTGTTCATGCTGCATTTTTTGCATAATGAAGCAGCTCCTCTGTATCTTTTCAAGAAGTATTTTAAAAAAATTGTTGAGAGTTTAGCTGAAAAACTATCAGAATTACTTTCTAATATAAGAGGTAATGAAAAATGACTATAAAATATTTCTAACATAAAATATGAATACAAATTCTAAAAATAAAAAAAATATTTAAAATGAATCACTTTAAATTTATTTCATATTAAATAACTCTATTTTTTATAATGATATAAATGAAAGAAAATTATATTTTCTAGAAAAAGAATTATATATGGTAAGGATAATTTTGTATTTCCAAATAGAAGCTTCTGCTTTTAAGTTATGAAAAATCTGCAGTTTTTTAAAAAAGCGAAACTTTAGAGGTGTTTGGCTTGGTTTCAACTTTTGAAACATAAAACTTCTAAAATTCGGGCCAAACATAGTCGTATTAGGTTGGACACCCATGGATTTGGATTTCAAACAAAAGGAAATATGAACAAACGTGATCAATTTGGGTTCCTAACTAAGGAATGTGTTATATGAACGAGTTCTACGAGGAGCTCTAGGGAGGCCGAAATGGAAGACCATGACTGTGTTGGCAACTAAATCAGAGAGGTCCACAAGGAACCCAAATTGATCACTTGTAGAGTAAGGTGAGTGTAAAGTGGGTAAATTCTATGCCTTATGTGTTCTTTCAAGTAATACGAGCTTTAAGTATTTTGATGAAGTGATTGTCGTTGTTTGATTGTGCTTATGGTTGATGATATGTGATTTTGTTTGAGCTATGTTTGAAGTGAATGTGCATGAGTTATTATTTACTTTAAAGCTTTACGTTTATAAGTTATTGTTAAAGTTTAAGGAACAATTTCTTTTTAAGAAGTAACTCACCTTCAAGAAGGTGAAGTCGTTTTAAGTGTTTTTAGTCACCAGCGCCAGTCCGTTGTCATTTGAGATTTTCAGACAGAGCAGCAGTTATGCTCTTGAGACTTTTAAGAATGAGCAGCAGTTATGCTCTGGAGATATTTTAAGATGAGGAGCAGTTATGCTCTTGAGAATCGTGGAAGAAGAGCCTTCCACGATAAGTTTAAGTTTAAGGAAAGCCTGGAGGGCTTCTCATACGTATGAGTTGGGCAACCGGACTAGCTAGTGAGGGATCGCCGTGTTAGTCAAGTATTTAAGTGGAGATTTGAGCTTTAAGAATACAGTTTTAAGAGTCAAGATTTTTAATAGTGGAAGTACAAAAGAACTTCCACTAAGTTAAGTAAAGTGATCAAGTATTAATAAGATGTTAAATGTAAGGGCGTAGACTGACCCCATCCCACTCACTAATTTGAAGAGCTAGAGGAGCAGTTAGTGAGCAGCGAGTTCGAGGGCAGCCAGCTAGAGGAGAACAGTATAAGCGTCACGGAGGATGCTTAGTCAAGGTTTTCAGTAGCAACCATATTAGCGATTATTAGTTATTTACATTTATGATTATGAGTATAGACTGGAGATCATTTGGATATTTTGAGTATTGAGTTTGCCCATGTGTTAGGGCGTTGCTTTGAACTACAAGTGCGTGTTTTCTGTATTTTATTTATGAAAATTTTTCCGGCTGCAATTTAAGATTTGAGTATTTTATTTGTCAAGGGCATTTTAGTAAAAGTAGTACCCGACCGGGTTAGGGTGTTACAAAAACCTAGCGAACAATAACAAAACACAAATGAGATGATTTGTGGAAAAAAATAGACAAAAACCTAGCGTACAATAACTAAACACAAAGGTTGTAGATTGAAGAGACGAAAACCTAGCGAACAATAACAAAACACAAATGTGATTATTTGTGGATAAAAAATAGACAAAAACCTAGCGTACAATAACTAAACACAAAGGTTGTAGATTGAAGAGTGGGGTAAAAGAAGGGTTTGGAACTTCCTCACTTGCACTTGGAGGAGTGTGAGAGCCACTAATGAATAGTAGCTCACAACCTAGACTTTTATATATTAATTAATTGCCCATGTGTTAGGGCGTTGCTTCGAACTACAAGTGCGTGTTTTCAGTATTTTATTTATGAAAATTTTTCCAGCTGCAATTTAAGATTTGAGTATTTTATTTATCAAGGGCATTTTAGTAAAAGTAGTACCCGACCGGGTTAGGGTGTTACAAAAACTTAGCGAACAATAACAAAACACAAATGCGATGATTTGTGGGAAAAATAGATGAAAACCTAGCGTACAATAACTAAACACAAAGGTTGTAGAATGAAGAGTGGGGTAAAAGAAGGGCTTGGAACGTCCTCACTTGCACTTGGAGGAGTGTGAGAGCCACTAATGAATAGTAACTCACAACCTAGGCTTTTATATATTAATTTTAGTAAAAGTAGTACCCGGGCGGGTTAGGGTGTTACAAAAACCTAGCGAACAATAACAAAACACAAATGCGATGATTTGAGGAAAAAAATAGACGAAAACCTAGCGTACAATAACTAAACACAAAGGTTATAGAATGAAGAGTAGGTAAAATAAGGGTTTTGGAACTTCCTCACTTGCACTTGGAGGAGTGTGAGAGCCACTAATGAATAGTAACTCACAACCTAGACTTTTATATATTAATAATTGGTTTTTCAAAGAGATTGTTCGAATTGATAATTTGAACAATTTTCCTTTAACCATCACAAAAAATTGGGGTGATGAGCATAAACGGTAATAAACTTTTACACTTAGTACAAAATTATCACAAATTTTTAGCTTGTAACGACGCGATAAAGAAAGTTGGAAGTTGTATGAAATCTTCATTTCTGTTTAATTTGTGATTATTTTTTACTAAGTACAAATGTTTGTTGCCTGAGTCGTTACCAAATAAAGATTTGTGAGTTTAGTTGTGCTAATTTATCAAGTCTGCCAAAATAACGACAATTTTAAATTAATGGTAAATGCTTATCCCAATATGGAAAGTGACTAAGGAATGGTCAACGGGTTTGGTGAAACGGGTCAAAACTTGGGTTTTGCACTGAGGTCCACCAACTCGGTTGCCCCTTATTTCGCCCGTCACCTAACTGGATCACATCATTATTCATAAGGTGATTATAAAAAGAACCTCGTGGTGACTAATTAACCATAATAATAATAACAATAATAAATAAATCACCATTGATAAAAATCTCCCCCGCCTAACAAAGTAGCGGCTATAGACACACACACAAAAAAAAAAAAAAAAAAAAAAATTAGTGGCTATAGAGGGCTAATAATTTTTTAGCACTATGTTAGTATTAATTCCCGTCAATAGAAATATTTTATTATTTCAAAGGATTGACCACTATTAAAAAGGGTGCTTGTCACTATCCAAATTAGGGTCACACGCATGTTGACCTATTTGTATATGTTTAAAAAGTTTAGGTATCAAACGTAAGAACGAAAAAATTTAGGTTCTAAAATATAATTTTCATCAATACTCTAACAACTTATATGCAAAAGAAACTTTGGATACTAAATATTACATTCTATAATTTTCATATGGAACCACAAGTTTCTTAAAGCACACCAGGAATCTCATAAAATAAACCACAAGTTTCTCAAAACACAATTTTGCTAAAAAATCACCCACAAGTTCTCTGAAGCACACTGAAAATCTTATTAATCAGACTACAAATGTATTAAAGCAGGTCACAAGTTTCATGAAGCACACCAGAAACTCATTAAACATACCACTAGTTTATTAAAGTAGACCACAAGTTTCTGAAAACACACTTCTACAAAAAAAAAAAAAAGAGCTACAAGTTCCCTTAAGCATACCACAAATTCCATGAATAATAACAGAATCCTCGTAAAGCATAACACAAGTTTATTAAAACATATCCACAAGTTTATTAAGGAATACCACAAGTTTCTTAAAAAGACTCGAAATCTCATCAAGTTGTACCTATTTGTAAATTTTATAAAATTTAGGAACCAAAATATAAGATATTAAATTTTTAGGTGCTAAAAGATAATTTTCCATCAATATGTTAAGACATATATAAAAAAATTGATTTTAGGTACTAGAGTTTTACATTTATCAAGTTTGGGTACCAAACTGTAATTAGTTGTTGAAATCCAAACAAAAAACAGAGAAGTGGAAAAGTGAGTTGCTAAGACCACTGGTTGTTCGGATTTATATAAAATGGACCCAATATTATCCATTTTTGGGAGTCCATTACCAAACCAAAACCCAGCAATGTTGCCGCCTCTGCTCCTCCTCCTCCTCCTCCTCCTGCAACTTCCACACTCATGGAGCTCGCCTCCATTCCAAACTTCACAAGATTTCACACGGTGCCTCTTCTCTCAAAACAGCACCGTCGCCACGCATACCAATCTCATCTATACGCCGGCGAGCCCCAAGTACTCCCTACTTCTCCAATCCACAATCCGAGATGCCAGATTCAACACCACCCTCGCCCCTAAACCTTCCGTCATCGTCACTCCCACTTCCCTCTCCCAAATCCAAGCCTCTGTTCACTGTTCCCGGGAACACGGGCTGCAGCTCCGGGTTCGAAGCGGCGGCCATGACTACGAGGGCCTCTCCTACACCTCCCCATATCCCAATTACCCCTTTGTGGTGCTCGACCTCGTGAATTTCCGCAACATCAGCGTCGACGTTCCGGAAAAGACCGCGTGGGTTCAGTCCGGAGCGATTTTGGGGGAGCTTTATCACCGAATCGGGGAAGCGAGTCCCAATCTCGCCTTCCCCGCGGGTTCCTGCCATACGGTCGGCGTCGGCGGCCACTTCAGCGGAGGTGGGTTTGGGTTTTTGATGCGGAAATTCGGTCTCGCTGCGGACAATGTGTTGGACGCAGTCCTAATTGATTCCAAAGGTAGCGTCCTCGACAGAGCCTCCATGGGAGAAGACATGTTCTGGGCCATCCGCGGCGGCGGAGGAAACAGCTTCGGGATTGTTCTTGCTTGGAAAGTGAGACTGGTCTCTGTTCCGTCTCCGGTGACCGTGTTCAGGGTCATCAGGACTCTGGAACAGAACGCCCTGGAGATCGTCCACCGATGGCAATCTGTGGCTAGCAAGCTCCCCAAGGAGTTAATGATCGAGCTTGCGGTCACAACAACCAACTCCTCGACGACAACAACAACCATTAGAGCGACATTCAACGCGCTGTTCCAAGGCAGATCCAACAGCCTGGTCAGCCTGATGCAGAGCAGGTTTCCAGATCTCGGCCTGCGGAAAGGGGATTGTCAGGAAATGAGTTGGCTCGAGGCGATGGTGTTTCACGCTGGGTTCCCAAGTAATAGCTCCGTGGATGTGCTGCTCGACCGGACCATTTCGCCATTGGTCGGGTCGTTCAAGTACAAGTCGAAATCGGATTACGTCCAGGATGCAGTTCCGAAGGCTGCCCTGTTGAAGATATGGGGAAAGCTCTTCGAGACCGATGTCGGTGGGGGGATAATCCTGATGGCCCTGACACGCTAAAACACAACACCTAACACTGGCCAAGTATAACCAATGAAAGGGACTGCAGTAACAGGCAAGTTATATTATCAACCCGGGGTCTAGATCTACTGCTTACTCCGTGATTCTCTATTATCTAGCAAACTAAGTCGAGTGTTGTTGTTTAAAAGCAAAAGCAGTAAGAAAGCAGGAATTGGTTCGGTTTTCAAAAGCAGTTAAGAGTCACTCGGGATTGAGTCCCCCTAGCCCCTTAGTTAGGTTCAATTGCAATTCCCTGGGTTGATTTACTGTTGATTAGACTGCGGAAGATCCGACAGTAGCTTGGAATCTCTTAAGCTGACCAAGCCCTCTCAGTATAACTACCCGGCAGATGACTAGTCTTCACCAGGATAGAAAGCTGAGGCTATGAACACAGAACTCCACTACTGGCGTCAAGAACACCAGTACAAAGCAGTAAATTGGCTAACTCTCGTATAGCCAATCTCCTACTATCGAATGAAGAAGCTCTAACAACCTAATCAGATTCTATCTATCTCAGGTTGAAGCAGAAATTGAAACAAGCTGATCAGACTCAAATCAATTCATGAAACATGCGTCATTCGATTAAAATCAAACAATAATATCATCCCAAGTCATTACAATCAAAACCCTAACATCAGGAACTAGGGTTCTTCATACCCAAGTGAGAGAGAGGTTCTACTCCATAGAGAGAGAAAGAAAAACAGAAATCAGAGTAGTCATACTCATAAAGATGAGGAAAATCTGCTCTGGGATGTCAATCTTCACTCCTAGGGACGTAATCTGGGCTTTAATGATGAGAAATCCACTCCAAGATAGCTCCTAGGGTTTGTTCTTCGCTCTTTCTCTCTCTAAAACTCTGTTTTTGCCCAGAAAATCCGATTTTCCTCTCTTTTTCTCGAATCTGCCTTCAAAAGGGCATCATTGGCAAAACACGGTCGAGGGCACGGCCGTGTTCTGCCTCAGCCCGCCCGTGTTTTGCCTCAGCCTTAAAAGCACGGCCACGGGCAGCTCGAGAACACGGTCGTGCTCAGCCTGAAACACGGCCGTGTTTCTCCTTTAGCCCGCCCGTGTTTTTTTGAGTTGTTCACGCCTCCTTTGGAAGCCTCGGCATAAAAAGCACGGTCGCAGGAACACGGCCGTGTTCTGAGGGCCTCCTGCCCGTGTTTTGGCCTGGCTCGTCCAAACGACCTCCAAACGATCCGAAACTCGTGCTTGGCCTTCCCTTTGACGCCTAGGACCTGAAATAGGGCAAAGTAGCACAACCCGGCGTAAAATAGGCCAAAACACACAACCATGCTCCGCAAATGGATAAGAAATAGGGGTATAAAATCATGTAAATATATCGTTATCAAACTCCCCCACACTTAACCGTTTGCTTGTCCCTAAGCAAACCAAGTCAGACACCCGGTAAGCTTGAGACATTACAATCAAGCAGGCTCAAGGGTAAATCGTATCAGCACGAAACACGTGGATCATACTGGCTTTCGATCATCAACACATGGCAACTCGAACGACAACCTAGACAACCATCACAGATGACATTCGAATGCAATAGAGTCGAGCAAAGGAAAAGTTCTTTCATGTTCACCAACCAACATAGACTTGACTCAATCACTTGTTCAAAACAGTCACATCATGCACAAAGCTCAAGATATCAGAATTAAGACCGAGCAATCTAGGTCCTCACCGGGGTAAAGAGTATAGAGAAAATGAAGAAATGAATCGCTCACTCTCGACCAGTGGGGTCAGGACAATATGATGCGAAAAATGCGCATGCTTCTTCTCTCAATTCCTAACGTCTCTTCACCATGAATGCAGCCTCTAAATGCTAGAGTTCACATAAGGGGGTGTCACCACTAACTAATCCGGAGGGCTTAGACACAGGTTCAAATGACTGGCTAGGGTCTTGGACATGGGGAACAGGCCTTTTAGGTGGTGGCAGTTATAGCACAAGGTTCCACAATTCCAAACCCAACAAACCACAATCAAGCAAACCAGTAACTTTCGTCCTACTATTCTACATTAATCAAATTCTTTAGAGCACAAGAGCGAAGGAGGTTATACAAATGCTAGCATTTCCAGGCCAGACTGCTCAGAAACACTACTTAATGGGCACTATTCCAGATTTTTGGTGGTGGCTCTCTTTTGCTTCCATTTTTTCTTTGTTTTTCTTTATTTATTATTTTTTTTCCTTAAGAGAACCACCACCTCTGCACATTTTCAAACACACGCCCAAATTTTAAGCACTACCTCCAACCCTCACATTAAAATTAGCAGAACAGCAGACAGCATGCAAAAACCACTCTGTGGAACCTTCTAAAAGATGCAAAGGGTGATTTTTCATTTCAGACCGAAAGAAAGGATAACACACGGCTCAAAGGGGCTGACTAGGGGATATGACGCATCAGGACAGTCAGTTTGGTCGTGGGCTAATCCTATGCCTCCATCATCTTAGCTAGTGACAACGTGAATGCTACATTTCATGGAAGAGGGAACTATCGCACAAGAAAGAAACGAGCAGGCTCAAATCTCACATGGCTACCTAAATGCTCTATCTCACATTCTGATTCCCTGAACTAGATGCATAAATGACTGTCAAAAGCAAGTGATCAAATACAAGTCGCAGTTGGTAAGCAAACAGTCGAAAACTGAACCCCTACACAACTCTACTACACATCTCAGTCATCGTAATAGGCTATCTTAGTCACACTCAAGTTGTCATGCATCGAGTCAAAAGCCATTCAATTCTCTAATCACATCCACAATGCCAATACGATCAAATATCAAGCAAACAGCCGTGCTTGGAGCCCTCAAATCTCAAGATTTGGACAGTGGACTAGGCTCCAAGCACCCATACACCCGTTCCAAATAATACAAAGAACCCCCCCACACTTAAATGCGACAATGTCCTCAATGGAGCAGAGGGAAGGGGAACGATGTTACCGTGAAACCAGGAACGGAGATCCAAAGGCAGATCGGACAATAGTAGAGGACTGGGAGTGGACCCAGTCCGCGGCACAAAGCTAGAGTCACACAAAAGACACACTGGGTGATAGAACCGAAGTTCCGAGTCTACAATCCAAAATAAAAGAAAACAAATCCAAAAGAAACAACATAAACATGGAGTCTCAGTCTGGAAATGGAATCGCGATCAGAACCAGGTGCTCGCGCCACTAGCAGTCATCGCCACCATCGCCGGAAGGTGGTGGGTACTCGTCCTCAAACCCCGGGGAAATGGGGTGGAAATGAGGGGGAAGTGGGAAAAAGTCGTTTTTATAGGGGGGGAGGCAAAACACGGGCGGCCAAAACACGGCCGTGTTTTGGCTTTGGCCCGCCCGTGTTTTTATGGCCGAGGCCGTGCTCCCCCTCCTTAAAAACACGGGCGGGCTGGGGGCAGAACACGGCCGTGTTCTGAACCCCCTGCTGCCCGTGCTTTTTAGGCCGCGCGCTCCCTGGGTCTAAATTCAAAACACGGGCGGACAGGGGGCAAAACACGGCCGTGTTTTGGCCCCCTGCTGCCCGTGTTTTTATGGCCGAGCCCAGAAAGCTGATTTTCCAAATTCCAATTTCAAACCACCCAAACTCATTCGTGCCCCGGCTCGAAAATTCACCCAATGGCACATTAAAAGGCACCGCCAGAGGCACGAAATACATTCCAGACAGACTCCAGACAGACTCTACGACTCAAAAACGACAAAAATTCAAAGGAAAAGGATAGAAATGCAAACCGTGGTGGGGTTGCCTCCCCACAAGCGCTTCTTTACCGTCTTTTAGCTGGACGCCAGTAGAGGATGCTCAGGGAAGTGTAGGATCAGGTGCCCTCAAGAGCGGATCCACTTCGCTCTTGAGGTACAGCTTCAAATGGTGGCCATGTACACGACGAATGTGGCCACCTGCATTTGCCAGCTCGACTTGGCCATCCGGTAGGATGCAAGCGAGTGAATACTCGGATGGCCAAGGTGGGGGCGGGACCAGCTCATAGTGGTCTCCGGCTTTCTTGCGAGCAGGCTTAGCTGCCTGCAGTTTCGGCCGCCACTCCTCCTTGACCTGTTCTTTGGATGATGGAGTGGTCCGGAGTGGCGGCGAAGATGTGAGAGGCGGGTCCTGCAAAACAGGCAGCACAGAAGGATACACGACAGACTCGTGCTCCTGGTGAGATACAGCATGCAGGGGTAACGAATCAGATATAGTGTTAGCAACAGAAAATGTTATTCGCTCCTCGCCATCCCTCAGAACTAAGGTCCCATCATGCACATCAATGAGAGCCTTGGCGGTGGCCAGGAAAGGCCTTCCCAGTATAAGAGGCACTTCTGTGTCCTCACTGATGTCCAGGATAACAAAATCCACAGGATATGTGAATTTGCCAACCTTGACCAGAAGGTCTTCCACTATACCCCTAGGATGCACTACCGATCTGTCAGCTAATTGAAGGGTCATCCTAGTAGCACGGGGTTCACCTAGGCCTAGTTTCATGAACAATTTATATGGAATAACATTGATACTAGCACCTAAATCCGCCAAGGACTTCTCTACATGCAATTTACCGATAGAGCACGGGATAGTGAAACTACCTGGGTCCTTTTTCTTCTGCGGCAGCTTGTTCTGCAGAATAGCCGAGCACTCCTCGCTGAGCTCCACAGTGGCCAGCTCACTCAGCTTCTGCTTCTTTGAGAGAAGCTCTTTCAGAAACTTCGCATACTTTGGCATTTGCGATAGTGCCTCAAGAAAGGGCACTTGGACATTCAGCTTCTTGAGCATGGCCATGAAGTTCTCGAACTCTGTCTCCAGCCTGTCTCTGTGCAACCGAGTAGGGAAAGGTAGTTTAGGGACATACTCCTTCACTACTGGTTGCGGTTCAGGTGCAGGCACCTCAACCTCCTTCTCTACTTCGTGTTCCACCGCTGGAGATGCTACGACAGGGCTTTCTTTCTCCGGTTCCCGAGCAGGTGGGTCAACAGTCAGCTTGCCACTCCTGGTCATGATGGCATTGGCAGTCTCGTGGGGGTCGCGAGGATGAGGGATGGTCTGCGCTGGTAGGGTACCAGGCGCCCTTTGAGCCACTGCTTGGGCCACGCTCCCCAGCTGGGTCTGGATATCCTGCAAAACAGCCCGTGTATTCCTCTGACCAGCTTCCAGAGCCAGGAGTTGACCCGAGGCCTTCTCCATGAACTGCTCAAAGGTGTTGAATTTCTGAGCACTAACACTGGCGAGAGAACCCACCAAGTCCTGCAGTTCAGCCATCTTATCGTTCTGCACTGGGGCAGCAGGGGCTGCACCTGGCTGCTGGAATTGCCCCTGTCTGGGCTGATATGGTGGCCTCTGGAAGCCCGGTGGTCCCTGTGGAGGTGGTGGTCTGGGATTTGGCCCAGCCCAGGAAAAGTTAGGATGCTGGCGCCACCCCTCGTTGTACGTGTTGCTGTAGGGGTCATTGCGCCTGACATTGTTGATGAAGTTCACCTGCTCCTGGGGTGTGGTCGATTCCTTCATCGCCTGGCAGTCTTCCACCATATGATGGGTGCTCTCGCACCACTGGCAGAGCATCGCCTGCTGCTGTCCGGTCCCTGGAATCATCCCGGAACGATCGATAGCTGAGACCAGCTTCGATACTACCTGCACCAAATCAGATGACTGGGTGCCCACAACATGCACACCCCGGCCTGGTGCTCTCCTCGATCTCCTGGCAGTGCCCCAATCATAACCATTCTCCGCCATCTCTTCAAAGAGTTGATTCAGCTGTGGCGGGGTTTTGGTCAGCATGTTCCCGCCACATACCGAATCGATCAGCTGCTTGTCCTCCGGGAAGAGGGCGTGATAGAAGGTGCCCACCTTGAATGCATCGTTGAAACCATGATTGGGGCACCTGAGGAAAAGGCTGTTGTATCTCTCCCATGCATCCCTGATGGTCTCATCCTCATCCTGAGCAAAATGTGTAATCTGCTTCTGGAGATCAGCTGTCTTGGATGGAGGATGGTAGCGGGTGAGGAACTTGTCCGCCAGGTTGGCGAACGTGGTGATGGAGCCCGGAGGTCGAGTGTCTAGCCACTCCTTGGCCTGCCCCTCCAGAGTGAATGGGAAGTACCTCAGCTGGATGGCATCTGCTGGTACCCCATTGATCTTGATTCCATCGATGAGCTCGTGGAATCGCCTGAGATGTGATCGAGGGCACTCTCCCTCCTTACCACGGAACACTACTGAACCGCGCAGCATGGTGATCACGGAGGTGCTCACCTCAAAGTTGTTGGCTGGGACCTGAGGGTGTTGAATAGGTGACCTCATGTCCGCAGCCCTAGCGGCCCAGTAGGACCCCATGGTTTGCTCCTCGGGGATCACAGCATGGTTCTGCGGATCACCCATCTCGCCTTCTTCTTCCTCTCCGACCTGTAGCTGTGACAGCGCCTTCTCCGCAGCCAGTCGCGCCTTTAGAACCCGCTTGGAGTTCCTGCAGGTTCGTTCAAGCTCCTGGTCAAGTGGTAGTAGATCTCCCGACTGGCTACGGGTCATGCACTACCTGCACACACTCAGAAGAAACAACCCGTGAAGGCACACAGGTGGAAGAAAGAAAATGCAGAAAATAAAAAACTAGAGTAACAAATTATCACGTTTCTCCAATAACCTAGAGTTTCCCCGGCAACGGCGCCAAAAACTTGAAACGCTAAAACACAACACCTAACACTGGCCAAGTATAACCAATGAAAGGGACTGCAGTAACAGGCAAGTTATATTATCAACCCGGGGTCTAGATCTACTGCTTACTCCGTGATTCTCTATTATCTAGCAAACTAAGTCGAGTGTTGTTGTTTAAAAGCAAAAGCAGTAAGAAAGCAGGAATTGGTTCGGTTTTCAAAAGCAGTTAAGAGTCACTCGGGATTGAGTCCCCCTAGCCCCTTAGTTAGGTTCAATTGCAATTCCCTGGGTTGATTTACTGTTGATTAGACTGCGGAAGATCCGACAGTAGCTTGGAATCTCTTAAGCTGACCAAGCCCTCTCAGTATAACTACCCGGCAGATGACTAGTCTTCACCAGGATAGAAAGCTGAGGCTATGAACACAGAACTCCACTACTGGCGTCAAGAACACCAGTACAAAGCAGTAAATTGGCTAACTCTCGTATAGCCAATCTCCTACTATCGAATGAAGAAGCTCTAACAACCTAATCAGATTCTATCTATCTCAGGTTGAAGCAGAAATTGAAACAAGCTGATCAGACTCAAATCAATTCATGAAACATGCGTCATTCGATTAAAATCAAACAATAATATCATCCCAAGTCATTACAATCAAAACCCTAACATCAGGAACTAGGGTTCTTCATACCCAAGTGAGAGAGAGGTTCTACTCCATAGAGAGAGAAAGAAAAACAGAAATCAGAGTAGTCATACTCATAAAGATGAGGAAAATCTGCTCTGGGATGTCAATCTTCACTCCTAGGGACGTAATCTGGGCTTTAATGATGAGAAATCCACTCCAAGATAGCTCCTAGGGTTTGTTCTTCGCTCTTTCTCTCTCTAAAACTCTGTTTTTGCCCAGAAAATCCGATTTTCCTCTCTTTTTCTCGAATCTGCCTTCAAAAGGGCATCATTGGCAAAACACGGTCGAGGGCACGGCCGTGTTCTGCCTCAGCCCGCCCGTGTTTTGCCTCAGCCTTAAAAGCACGGCCACGGGCAGCTCGAGAACACGGTCGTGCTCAGCCTGAAACACGGCCGTGTTTCTCCTTTAGCCCGCCCGTGTTTTTTTGAGTTGTTCACGCCTCCTTTGGAAGCCTCGGCATAAAAAGCACGGTCGCAGGAACACGGCCGTGTTCTGAGGGCCTCCTGCCCGTGTTTTGGCCTGGCTCGTCCAAACGACCTCCAAACGATCCGAAACTCGTGCTTGGCCTTCCCTTTGACGCCTAGGACCTGAAATAGGGCAAAGTAGCACAACCCGGCGTAAAATAGGCCAAAACACACAACCATGCTCCGCAAATGGATAAGAAATAGGGGTATAAAATCATGTAAATATATCGTTATCAGGCCCCTTTCGGAGGGAGAATGGATGAGATATCGGATTCCAGCATTCCATTCCCGCACAGAGCTGGGAACTTGTATCAAGTTCAGTACCTGTCGTATTGGATAAATGATGGTGTGGAAGAAGCGCAGAAGCACATTGGCTGGATCAGGGAGCTCTACAATTTCACGGCTCCTTATGTTTCCAAGAATCCGAGGTCTGCTTATGTGAATTACAGGGACCTCGATATTGGGTCGAATGGTGGCGATCAACTGCGAACGAGCTACGGGATGGCGAAGGTGTGGGGTGACAAGTATTTTGGCAAGAACTTTGATGAACTAGTGAGGGTGAAGACCAGGGTTGATCCTCACAATGTGTTCAGGAACGAACAGAGTATTCCCCCCAATGTTTAAGTCAACCAATTGTTGTTAGAGGTGGTTTGTGATTAACAGACTGTTGAAGTTTTTTGTTTTTTCTTTTCGCTGGTTTTTGGTATCAAGGAGTTGTTGGAAGAAAATAAATATATTTCAACTGAGATTTCTATATTCCTTATTCAACTAGCTATTTTGGTTTCCGAAGTTTGGGCTTCTTTCACACAAAACTACCTATTTTGGTTTATCTTTGTTTTATTTATTTAATTGCTTCATCGATGGTTTGACCAAAATCAACTAGTATTTTACAGTTCAGCCGTTAAATATTGACCTATTATTTACAAAATTTAAACGTACGGATCTGACTTAACCTCCAATCTGTGGTGGAGCCGTGGAGCTGCAGTTAGACAAGTGAGGTTGGCTGCACCCCTTGACATGTCAATGATAAAAATAAAAAAAACTAGCAAAATCCTGCTCACTATCGCTTCGCATATGACAAAAGATAAAAAAATTTAAAAAGTAATAGTTTTAAATTTTAATGTTAACCTAAAAGTGAAAATAATCTTATTTCTGATTATAAAAAAAAAGTAATCTTATTTCATTTTTAATCATTCTTTTCATAAGTTTGTTATTTACAATATTATATGGTCGATGAACTTGCATAAGGTAGAAGGATCATCGAATAGATTATTTATGTTTAAAATTCTTTCATGACGCTAATGTTTCAATTTGTATGATTGTAGTTGATCCTACTGTAACTTTTGCAGAATGAAACAGCTTCTCTGGATTTTTGCAAAAATTATTTTAAAAAACTATTGAGTGTTTAGTTGAAAAACTAGCAGACTTACTTTTTAATATAAGAGTTAAGGGAAAATGACTAAAAAAGATTTTTAACATAAAATATGAATACAAATTCAAAAATAAAAAGTATTTAAAATGGATCACGTTAGATTTATTTTATATTACATTAATACTATTTTTCATTTATTTCTTATAATGATATAAATGAAATGAAATTATTTTTTCTAGAAAAAGAATAATATATGATAAGGACAATTTTGTATTTTCAAATCGGAGCTTCTACTTTTATATTACGAAAAACTTCAGTTTTTAAAAAAGCGAAGGTGTTTGGCTTGGTTTCAACTTTTGAAACATAAAACTTCTAAAATTCGAGCCAAACATATTCGTACTCTTTTGGTTTTTTGTTTTGTTTGTGATAATCGTGGTTCTCAGTTATGAAATTTTTGGACTGATTGTAGGTTTGAGAAGGTTCAACTCGCATTAATCGAGTCAAATTAGGTGGGATACCCATGGATTTGGGTTTAATTGTATTTCTCAAACAAAAGGAAAAAACGAAATGAAAAACACTAAAGCTAAAACTCGCTACTGACTCAAAACTCGTTAACACCAGTTTCAACTCGCTTTGACCTGGTTGGACAGAGTTTTAGAAAAATTCACACATGACACAACCATTGCAGTCAAAAGCGCGACTCTACCTAGGATCGGCGAATGGATAAAATCGTAAAGCGTAGAATCAAAGCGTAGAATCAAAGCGTAAGTTTTTAATGCATCCTATAAAATAGCTAAACATCTATGAAGTACGACACACACTATATAAAATGCAAGTGTATGAATTTTATATAAGTGAATGACTACCTACAATTCATATGTACAATGTAATTCTCACATATAACTACCTACAATCCTACCCATAAAAATCAGTTACTCTTGCATCCGATTACTAGGTATCCTTAACACGTCAATTTCTAATTCCCAATCTCAACTCAACCATGTAAGGCAACTGAAATAAATAAAGACCACTATTCAACCAAAGTCCAGAAACCACAAGATGCAATAGGACAAGGCTACAACGGTTCCGCTTCTCGCATGGTGCACTCAATTTTTGGTGGCTCCAAAATCCCTAATTTGCGGGAACAAAAAGAACCCTGCAGGATCTATTGCCTCCCTTTCCCATACCCCCATCCGATCTATAGCTAAGTTGACGCGCCCGAACTTACTCCGACTCGCTGTGACTCGGAGGCAGAGAGATATGCAACCGATCGGAGGAAGCCTGGTCTGCTGGTCTCGCAGTCGTATAGTCCACTAAGTCACCGGCGAAGATGGAAGGAAGGTGAGCTAGAGGGTAAGTGCAGGCATGAGCGACTATTGCGACATGAGTTTGAGAATCCGATTTAGGGTTCATTCCCCTCAATTGAAGCTCTCTCGACAGGAGGTAGAGGCGAGCGAGCGGCCACTAGGGGTTTTTTTTTTTTTTTTTGCACCTGGCATCATCAAACGGCGTTGTTGTCCTCATTAATTTGAAATGGTGGGCAAAGGCGATGATTTGTGGGAAAAGCCTTTGACGAATACCTAGCGAACAATAACTAAACACAAAGGCGATGATTTGTTCAAAAAGTCATAGACGAAAACCTAACGAACAATAACAAAACATAAAGGCGATGATTTTGCAAAAAACCATAGACGAAAACCTAGCGAACAATAACTAAACACAAAGGTTATAGAATGGAGAGTGAGGTAAAAGAAGGACTTTGAACTTCCCTACTTGTAGTTGGAGGAGTGTGAGAGCCACTGAGAGCTTCCACATTGGTATTGAATTTTCAATTGCAAAATGACATGACATAGGTGTTTGCAATTGGAAAACCAATTGCATTGATATGGCTACCAATTGCATATTTGCAAGCTTGCATCAAATGCAATTCCATATGCAAGTCAAAAAAGCCTAAAAAAATGAGGATTTTGTATTTTATATTATTTTCTTTTTTCTTTTACTTAATTTTCTATAATTTAAATATAATATTTAATTATATTTGCAATTGCAAGTTAATTGCATTGATGTAGGTGAATGAAATGAATGTGATGTGGATTGCAAAAAATTTGGGTTGACAATAAAAAACACAAATACAATTTCTTTTGCAATTGCATTGATGGAGATGCTCTAATGAATAGTAACTCAAAACTAGGCGTTAATATATTAATTAATTAATTAATATACTAATTAACTAGTATTTTGTTTGCATTTAGTGGGAATCAAGTTGATCACCCCCTATCATCTGTAAACATTTCAACCATCAAGCTACAAGCCATCTAATGACTTCAATCTAAAATTATTATTTTTTGACAGAAATCTGCATCAAATTTGTTAATAAGAAGTTGCGGTTACATTGTTCAACAAAATCTGATCAATAAGACAAATAGGTAGCATGTCGACCCAAACCACACTCTCATTCCATCTCGTTTCTGCATGAGCCATCAAATGCGCCGCCTGATTTCCATATCTCGGTAAATACTACCACATCCCTTGCCCTGTCTCACGAAGTTACTTCAAAATGTTCCTGCAGATGACACCAATTTCCGTGCGGATATTCCCTGCTGCCGCTAACTTAGTTGTCAGTGTTTGGCAGTCTGTTTCAAGAATAACATTGTGAGATGGTTTTGGATAGCAAGCTGAACTCCAAATTCCGCGGCAAGTGCTTCCGCCATTTCCGGCTCCCACCTCCCTGCAAGTTTCTTTGCAGCTTCTAGAATGAAGTTCCCCTCCTCACCTCGAATAACCGCACCAAGACCAATCCCGCCATCTGCAAAAACCCATGCATCAGTGTTCACCTTTACATATCCGTGTCTAGGCTTCTGCCATTTCTTGACTGCGGCAACATCACCTACTATCCCTTCCATCACCTGCTGCGCCCGATACTCCTCAATGAAAAAGCTTGGCACGAGAAGCTATCTCATCTTCTGCAAGTTTTATACCATTAAACATCTGTGCATTCCTCTCTTTCCACAAAAACCAAAGGAGCACACACCAGTCCTCCAAATCGGCAATCGGCTTGGTCTCAAGTACTGCCTTAAACCAGGAGTAGCAGCATTCAGATTGGCGAGCTTCAAAACACCCAGCCACATGCGTCCGTCTCCAGATTCTAGAGGACCAAGCACATTCACTAAAGATATGAATTTGCGTTTCTCGGAGATCACAAAAAGGGAACTTATCCCCCACCTTTTACTCTTCGTAGTAATGTGATTCCCCGTGGGGAGAATGTCTCTGATTCGCCAAAGAAAATGCTTTATCTTGGGCGGGATCTTGAGGCCCCAAAGGATTTTCCATACTTGAACCTCCCCAACCGGTACTATGTACTCCCTGGCTTTGAACTCCTCTAGCCAAAATCGGTATCTGTGACGCACCTTGCAGTCTCCAGAATTGTTTCCCATCCAAATCAGCCTGTCGTTCTCCTCCGTATGGCGTAGAGGAATTTTTCGGACGACATCGGCTACCTCCGATGGGAAACATCCCTCAAGAACGGTCTCGTCCCATTGATCAGTATCTGGCGAGATAAGTTCATGTATCGTAGCGTCAACAGGGAGCCCCATTGGAGCTGACTGAACAAAAGTCACCGGAGTTGTGGGTAACCACTTATCACCCCAAACACGAATAGATGCGCCGTTGCCCACTCTCCAGCGTAACCCACTATTCAAGAAGTCTCGAGCACTAATTAAGCTTCGCCAGATTAAACTAGGACGGTTACCGACTCAAGCTTCCAATACCGAGCATTTTTTATGGTATTTAGCTTGCATAATGCGGGCGATGATAGAGTCTGGGCGTTCATGTAGCCGCCACAGCTGCTTTGCGAGCATAGCTGTATTAAAACCATGTAGATCTCTCAGGCCTAGCCCGCCTTCCTCCTTAGGGCACACCATTTCCTCCCTTCCCAACCAGTGAACTCGTCGCTCTGCACCCCTCTGTCCCCAATAAAAGTTGACAATGAGATTATGCACTTCCTCAATAACAATATTAGGAACCCGGAATACTGACATTGCGTAAGTGAATTGGGCCTGTGCTACCGACTTTATTAGCACTTCCCTTCTTGCAACAGAGAGCACCCTTTCTTTCCAACTTTTGAGCTTCTTCCTCACTCGTTCAGTAATACCCTGAAACATGTCTTTTTTCGAGCGCCCCACCACAGTCGGCAAACCCAGATACTTCTCATGCTTGTCCATCATCATCATCCACAGGGTACCACTTATCCTAAGCCGAAGATGCGTTTTAACATTACGACTGAAAGAAACCTCAGATTTCTGAAAATTTACCTGTTGGCCCGACTCACGTTCATAAGCTTTGAGGATGTCTTTCAACGTACTCGCTTCTTGAACAGCAGCCTTTCCAAAGAAAACGCTGTCATCGGCGAAGAATAAATGGGTTACTGTCGGCGCCCCTCTTGCCGGTGATATACCATGGAACCTTCCTTCTGAGGCCACCTTATTCGTAAAACCCGAGAGGCCCTCCGCACATAGGAGAAATAAGTAAGGAGATAAGGGATCTCCCTGTCGCAGACCTCTCTCGGGCTTGAAACTCTCTGACTGGTGCCCATTTACCAAGACTGAGTAGGTTACCGTTCGGACACACATCATTATCCACTGAACCCACTGGTCTGCAAAACCCATTCTCCGCATGATCCCTTCTAGAAACCACCACTCTACCCGATCATAGGCTTTTGCCATATCAATTTTTTCTGCAAACAGACCACCCTTGCTATTCTTACCAATCTTCTTCATCAAGTGAAAGGACTCAAATGCAGCCATGACGTTATCAGTTATATACCTCCCTGGTACAAAAGCGCTTTGTTCCTTTGAGACCACAGTGTCTAGGATGCCTTTCAATCCATTTGCTAGCACCTTCGCCACCAGCTTGTAGAGAACATTACACAAGCTGATTGGCCAAAATTCTTTTGGAGATTTCGGATTCTTGACTTTCGGGATGAGCGCGATGAAGGTATGGTTCAGTTGATCCGGCATTATTCCCTGTTCAAGAATCTGCAGCACCGTCCCGACCACGTCATCTCCAATGATGTGCAAGAACCGTCGAAAAAACAACACTGACATACCATTCGTACCCGGAGCTTTTTGCTTCCCCATCTGCTTTAGGGCCTCCACCACCTCCTCGCGGGTAAATGGCCGCGTCAAAAATTCATTCTGCTCCGGGGAAACCGGTCTGCTAATTGCATCCAATACAGGGGTGGAGTCCGGTACGTCTCCTGCATGGAAAAGGGACGTGAAATATTGTACCATGCACATCAGGACCTGCTCTGTGCCTACATGCAGACCGCCGCCCTCATCCATTAGCTTTCGGATGGTATTCCTCTTTCGTCGAGCTGAAGCTTTCTTCTAGAAGAAATTTGTATTTTTATCCCCCACCCGCAGCCAGTCAACCCGGGAGCGTTGCTGCCAATAGATTTCCTCATTAACCTCTACCTCCAACAGCTCCGCCTCAAGTTGATTTAGTTGGGCTACAACCTGTGGCGTCTTCCTTCCTCGTTCCAGCGACCTTATCGCCCTCCGAATGCGCTCCTTCTGTTTGCGGAAATTTGGGAACGCCTGTAGGCTCCACGCATTCAGCTCATCCCTACAAGAAGCAATTTTTGTTAGGGCATCACCAGGGATTCCCCGACTCCACGCAACAGCTATTACTTCCGGGACTTGCTCATGTTTCCCCCATTGGGATTCAAAGCGGAACATCCATCCCCACTTCGGGTCCTCATCATCTTCCCCATTAGTGTCGCAGACGATCGGGCGATGATCTGATTTCGCTTTATCTAGGTGTCTAACTCTTGCTTTCAGAAAAGCCTCGTTCCATTCCATGGAGGCTGTGAACCTGTCGAGGCGCTCCTCTATGTAGCCTCCTACAGTCCGATTGTTCACCCAGGTGAATTTATACCCTTGATAACCCAAGTCATGAAGACCAGTATCTAGCAAGCAATTACTGAAAGCAGCCATTTCATACGCACTTTGTGCGCGACCACCCTCTTTCTCTTCGTTAGTGAGGATTTGTTTGAAGCCACCGCCACATAACCATGGTCCGTCCCATTGCTGGGATAGATATCGCAATAGCTCCCAAGTTCTGTATTTATCTCCATCTTCAGGCCATCCATATATTCCAGTGAAGCGCCAGGTTAAAGAATTCTTGTCGGTAATCTTAGCATCAACATGGTGTAGATCCCTGGCCATGATTTGGACATCAAGATATTCACGCCACCAAAGACTAACACCACCAGCTCTCCCACCTCGAGATCTATCAGTCGACCAGCTCTTTCCATTTCCAAAACCCATCTCTAGCTGTGTGATCTCATTTTCATCTTCCATCTGTTTTGTTTCCATAAAAAAAAATCATATCCGAGGACGTTTGCCGCAGTAGCGACATCAACGATTTAACTGCGCGCTTGCTCCCCAACCCGCGGCAGTTATAACTCAATATTCTCATCTATAACTCGAAGGGGATAGGCTCCCTGCGCCCTTTTGTTTATCAGTTGTCTTTCTTGCCATCCCATTAATGGCCTTGTACTTCTCATTCTCTTTGTCCATCACCTCCGAATCACGTTGTTTGTGTTTGGAGTTTGGGTTTGTTGACTTCCCTGCCTTCGCACCTGCTTGAGGGGCGACTACTATCTTTTTCCGAGGATTGGTGGTATTAAGGGACTTATCAGAGTGATTGTTGTTACCTTGCTTTCCACTATCAGCCTCTCGACCAAGTACAAAATGTTCTACTGGATCCTCTCCCGCCTCCCCTATTCCAGGGTTCGAAATGACACCGGGAGTCACATTCTTTAATGAATAAGCCGCTGATCCATTCTTGTCAAGTTGTACTGACTCTGGAGAATTCACTAGCGTCGTAGTAGACTTGGGTTGTGGATACCTTGTTTCATTGCCCATTTCTCTGGGGGTAGGGTCCTCAACCTGCTCAGACTCATCATGCAGGACGTCAAAACGAGAACCCCCCTAACCCGCCATCTTTTGTTGGCTGGCCTTCCTCTCCTGCGGGATTTGTGAGGGATTTGCAGAATCACCCGAGTTATTATGTGTTTGTTTTTTGGCCTTACCTCTAGGTTTGACCATCATCCACTCCCCGTACAAGGGTTTTGGAGTTTGCACTGGAATTTCCATCCCCTCCAACATTACACTTTCAGCTTCATTCTCCACTTCCTTTCTGATGGTAGGGCATGCTTGCTTGGAGTGTCCATACTTCCCACACTCCGAACAAATTTGATGCAAACCTTCATATTCAATGTAGTAGGTAATACCCTCGATTTTGTACTGCGAGAGGAGAGGCTTTGACAGATCAACCTCCACGCAAACTCTAGCAAAACGACCTCTCTCGCCTATTTGTGTAGCGTGATCTACACGGATCGGTCGGCCTATTCTTCCTGCAATTCGTTCCGCGGCCTCCTTGTTGATAAACTCCGATGGCAGGCCTGGGAGTCTCACCCATACCATCGTGGATGCAACCTCCGCTTCCTTTGGATTGAAATTTTTACGCCATGGACGTATTGTCAAGTAATAGTCTCCTATCCTCCATGGCCCCCCGTCGTTGCTTGCTCGTAGTCAAATTGGCTTGAGAAGCGCACTGCATAATACCCATATGTGAGGCTCGAGATTTGGAGCACTCCACACTTTGCCCAAAGGGCTTCTAGACGCCGAGATATCACCGAGAATGGGAAGGTACGACCAAGGGCCTTAACTATAAGGGTGGATCTCCATTGACACCACCACTGTTGCTTTTCCATTGCCTTGAAAGGTATCGTATGGCAACGAGGATCATCATCCTCAGGACCTCATCATCCAAATCATCCTCACGCATAGCCTCCGCCACATCCTCGGAGTCTGATTCTGCAACATACCATTCTTCATGCTGGGTAGATCCGTCGAAGAGTTTCTTCGAACCTCCCGTCCATGCAGATTTTGGTTTCGTACTAGGGATCTCTTTAGAGCTCTTACTCTCTTGCGGCTGCTCGTCAGTGAGCATCTCTTCATAATCAAACAACGGGTTGTCACTCATTGGTTTTGCACATTTTTTTGTGTGCTGGGGTTCACGATCTGTCATACTATTTGGGGAAGATAGTTTCGCCAATGGTCGTCGAAGACCGGCGTTGCCATCAGGTGGTTTAAACCCCAGGGGTTGGACCCCAGAGTCCCGGTCGCCATTTGTGATCGCCGCTATGGCGGAGGAGAAATCCGGTCGCACAGGGGAGAAGATCGCCGCTCCGAAGAAAAAGGAGCTAGGGTTTGCACGTTGTGGTGGTGATGAGTTTATACTTTTGGCTACTTACTAGTCCTTTTTTATATCCGTTGTGATTTCTCAATCAATGCTAACTTGTTTTGTTTATATCACAAGGTAATTAAGATGTCATTAACACATTTATAATTTTGAGATTCCGGATACTACCCAACTTTCAGCCGAATATTGAGGATACATCCCTTTGTTTTCGATGCGTGGAGTTCATATCCAAACCTCCATCCTCATAATTCATATAATCTCAAACATAAGGAATTTCAAGAATGATGGACTTTCCTATTACACATGAATATCAAATCCTATATTCTTACATTACATGTTCGTATAATATCATTGAAATATACATATGAATTTTCATAATTTCAGTATTTCACAGCATAATCACTTCATTATATCTTACTTTTTTTACATGAACAGTGGTCTTACTCATCTAACAATTTCAGTATTTTTCAAAAGGTTTTATTACAGCAACAGAAGTAAAAAAAACAGAAGAATAATAGAAGAAAAATCACAGCAGCGGGCGGACGGGCTCAAGCCATCATTACGCTAGCTTTAAACTCTCTGCCCAGGTTCCGTTCATCACCCCGTGAAAGGAGGCACACTCTGTTCATTCCTGAAGAAATTAGAAGGATCAATGGCTGCTTTGGCACGAGCCAACCTCTCGAAATTATGCTTGTAATACTTCTCCCCCCAAATCCGCGCCTGCCTATAGCTCGTAATTTTCCCCAGATTGTTCCTCCCCAAATCCAGATCCCTGGAATTCACGTACGCGCCTCTCGGGTTCTTGGAAACGTACGGCGTCGTGAATTCGTACAGCCTTCTTATCCAATCCAAATACCTCTTCTCCACTTCCTTCCCTTCTCTGGACCAGACCGCATAGTACTGGATCTTGTATACATTCCCGGCTCTGTGCGGATACGGAATACTGGAATCCGAAATCCGGCTCATCATCCCTCCGTGAGGAATAATCTGCAGGAACGACGGCCCCGATTCCAGTTCGTACAGCCTCTTCCAAATCCCCTGTAGCACCTTCACCGGAAGCGGCGCCTCCACGTAGTCCGATTTCGCCTTCACCTTGTCGAATTGGACAGGGGCGCTACTCCTGCTGTCCAACAATTCGTCGTAGGTTGCGTTATTTGGGTACCCGGCGAAGTAGAGGATCGATTGGATCCAGCTCATCTCTCTGCAGTCCTGTCCCGTTAATTCTAGCCCCGGAAAGCTCTGTTTCATCACCCCCAACAGAGTCTCTGTTTCTCCCACATACAGACCCTGGAATACAGCTTGCATCGTGGCTGTGGGTTTCCCTTTTGCTGTGGAGTAATTGACCGTGTTCAGCGTCAGCAGGATCGAGAGATCGTCGGGGAGCTTGTCCACCACGTGCTGAAATCGGTCAAAGACTCTCGTCACGTTCTCTTCCGACGTTCTCACGGCAGTGAACGCGGTCAATCGAGCGGGAACGGTAACCAGGTTTATTTTCCAGGAGACGACGATTCCGTAGGTGTTCCCTCCGCCGCCGCGAATCGCCCAGAAGACGTCCTCCCCCATGGCGGCTCTGTCCAGGACTCTGCCTCTCGCGTCGACTAACTGGGCGTCCAATACGTTATCCGCGGCGATTCCGTGCTTCCTAATCAACATGCCGTACCCTCCGCCGCTGACGTGGCCGCCGACTCCGACGGTGGGACAGATCCCCGCCGGGAAGGCGAGGGTCCCGCTGGCGGAGGCAATGCCATGGTAGACTTCGCCCAGTACCGCGCCAGCCTGGACCCACGCGGACTTTGAGGGGACGTCTACGGCGACGTTTCGGAGATTGATCAGGTCGATGAGGAGGAATGGCTGGGTTGAGGAGGGAGAGGTGGAAACGTAGGACATGCCTTCGAAATCGTGGCCGCCGCTCCGAACCCTGACCTGAACATCATGGGTGCGGGCGCAGACGACGGCGGATTGTACCTGGGAGATTGTCTTTGGAGTGATGATGGCTGTGGGTCTTGTGGAAGCTGCGGTGTCGTTGAACCTGGTGTTTCGAATGGAGAATTGGAAGACCGAGGAGTATGAGGCGGAGTTTGGGGTGTGGATTAGGTCCGAATTGGGGGAGACGGTGGTGTTTCGAGAGCCCAGGCAGAGAAGGAAGTTGTTATGGTCGCCGGCGGTGGAGGAAGTGCTCCATGTGGATGAGAAAATGAGGAGGAGGAGGAGGAGGAGAGGTAGAGTTGGCCGGAGGAGGAGGAAGGAGCGGAGGGGATTCATACTTCGCTCGCTGTGGTTCATTTGTTTATGTTGGGGTGGCTGCATGGTACATTAATATAGCCCCCCTTTGCAACGGAAGGTACCATTGTTTGACCTCGTACCATGTTATTATATTCACGGCGGCTTAAATACTACACATTCAAACTATAGGAAATAATTGGTTTTTTGGCACATACCATGAATCTGGCTTAAAAAACCCAGATTAGATCTTAACTATACAACTCCAACTTTTTCTTGAGAAACCAATATGTGTGCTTAATTTCAAGTCTAAATTAAAGAAAACTCACCCTTCAATCTTCATAAACGTTTGAAAATTATTTTTGTCATGCACTCACCAAAATTAACACAGAGAGCGTGCTTAGCATCCTCAAACACAATTTCATTTAGGGTAACTTTAACAATGAATAAGTCAATTTGAGTGTTCATAGTTGGTTTAAAAGAGTACCTATCAGTTCCTATATAAGAAAAGTACTATCTGTTAATTTTTTGAGTGAATTGTGAAAGGCTATTTGACGAAGATTTTATTTTAGTGATTGGAATGATACGAAAAGAAAGAAAGAAGAAAAGAACTAAGTCTGGTTAAAACGCAAAGTCAATAAAGACTACTGACTTATTTAAACGAGTTAATTGCATGGTTGGTCACTGAAATTAAAAAAAAACGTTCAAGTTTGTCTACGGTGGTACTTCAGTTTACTGAAACCGTTCACGTTTAGTCACTTTTCGTCAAGCTCTGTTAATTTTTCCTTACGTGGTGGTCAACTCTAAAAGTTGACCAATAAATGTGTGACATGAAAATTTAAAAATATTAAAATTAAATTTTTCAAAATTGTCATCTCATTTCCACCTCATTATCACTTTTATTTAAAATAAATAAAATATCCTAATTTCTTCTAATCCTCAATACCAATACTCCCGCCGACAGCATACCCCGCAGCATCCCTGATCTCCCCAATCGAATTCCTCGTCCGGGTAATCGAAATTGATGCTCGAAGTTACATCCAATTCATCCAAATTTTCTTCTTGGACTGGTTGTGAACCTTCTAGTTGCTGTGGTTGCAGCACCACCGTAGGCAGGGGAGCCACTTGATTCGAACAATCGAACTTTGTAGAAGTCAGGGGAGGTTCTTGTTCCTGTTTATGTTGCTGCTGCAGTGATTGATTCGAGGCCGAATTGGAATAGCACACTCTTTTGCTGCTACTATTAGTAGAAGTCGAAGCGTCATCAGATCCTCCGCTGGAGGAGGAGAATTTCCTAATGTAATCATTGAGCTTCCTCTTCCTCCCGATCAGAACCGACTGCCTCGCCGCCTCCTTAATCACGTTCCCCATTGGAGACCCGTTGTTGCGGATCATACACATAACTTCCCTCTCGTCGTCGCTGTTGCGGGCGTCGTCTCTTCTCATGCTGAACTGGTGGAGGATCCACTTGGCGTTCTACCGGGGAATTGGGGATTAGGGTTTTGGTAGCTGAACCTCTTCCGCGTCCCGATCCACCGCTCGTCGTGCTCAATTGGAGAACGAGCGCGGCAGACTAGCTTGAACAGGGTCCCGATGCCCTCGTCGTGCCAGTTCCCGCCGCTCCTCCCGACCTTCCGAATCGCTCTCTTGTTCACGCCGCCGTCAGATTTTGCCTCCTCCTTGAGCTCGGTGAATGCGTAGACGTCGGCGGACTCCTCGCCGGAGAACTGGAGGCGCCAAAAAATCTCCCATGGGTCGTCGTCGTCGTAGAGATCGTGGCAGTGGATGGCAGAGTAATGGGCCGGCGGCAGCGTGCAGCGGATATTGGTATTGGGCATTATAAGAAATTAGATTTTTTTATTTATTTTAAATAAAAGTGATAATGAGGTGGAAATGAGATGTCAATATTGAAAATTTTAATTTTATTATTTTTAAATTGCCATGTCACACATTTAACAGTCAACTTTTAGAGTTGACCGCCACGTAAGCAAAAGTTAACGGAGTTGGACGGAGAGTGACCAAACGTGAACGGTTTCAGTAAACTGAAGTACCATCAACAAATTTTAATATTTCGAGTGACCAAACTTGAATGTTTTTTGTAATCTCAGTGACCAACCATGGAAATAATCCTTATTTAAACAAACTTAAATAGAGTTGGGCTCAACTAACACAGAATCCCACAGACTATAACGAAGGTGTAGCATAGGTTTTTATACGATTGGCCCAACTCAGCAGAATGACTAAGGAAAGAACTTCTTCTTCTTCCTCGACACAACCTGTAAACAGAAGCAGAGCAACCCCAGAACAGGGGAAGGAAAAACGAAGCAGAGAAAGGGAGCAGAAAAATAAAAGAGACAGCGAGATTTTTAACGAGGTTCACCACAGGGTTACTCCTCGTCCCGAAATAGTACCCACTATTCCGAGAGACACTTTTGATTTTCTTTGACTCAATGAAAGAAAAACGACTACACAGGGAATTGGGAAAATCAAAAGGTACAACTCGAGACCCGAATCCGCGCAGGGATTCATTACAACCTTTGATCAACTGATCCTCTATCACAGTTCAGATCAAAGCCACTGCTTAACCCAACTCTTTGCCATGTACCACAAATAGTACCTACAACGGTTTACAATCGAGATATATATAGTATTCTGCTAGAGTAGCCGTTGCAATTTGAACTTTAGAAATCGTCGTCATTAATCAACTGGCTCCCCCTTGATTCGTGCATAAATTCAAGCTTCTTACCATCTCTGGGGCAATCCAATCTACTGACTTGATTTAATGTGATTCTTCAATCCAACATGAATTGTCACTTACAAGAAAGGAAAGTCGACACTTTTACTGACAAACCTATCAAATATCTGAGATGAGATTATAAATGTATTAGGAACGGAACAACAACAAGAACGAGGTTACCGAATTCTGAGCTGAGTCGCGGATTAGGTCGCCCTCGATGCGCACGGCAGACATCAACCAGTCGTCTCCAGGATAAAACAGCTCCTCTCTATACTCGCAGTTTTGTGCGAAAACCGGAGTTCTATGAACCGCTCTCTATTGTGTTTCTGCTTGTATTGTGGTGTGTTTAAATTGACTGGGGATTCGGCTATTTATAGGAGTCGAACCCCTAGGAATATACCCTCTTACTTGGGGAATAAGTCGGATTAATTAAGGAAGATAATTACTTCCTTAATTAAAATCCTTCTGTAATTTAATTCATGCGGGATTATCCTTCGAATATTCTTTTTAATCGATTATCCTTCGAATATTCCTTAGAATACCCGATTAATAATTAATTATTAGATAATTAATTTCGTTCGGAATTTCTCCAAAAAATATATAGTCTCAAGTGAACCAATCGACCGGCCGGCGTGCGTGCGCGTGTGTGTGGTGGTCCGTTAGGTCCTCCCTCTCCCACAAAAGTGGGTCACCCCAAGGGGCATGCCCTTAGGAGAGAGGCTCCTATCTTTATACACATTTCACCAAGTAAAACTACCAATGTGGTAGTTTTTCCACCTTGAGACTCTATAGCTTTCAAAGCTATTCATTCATTTCCAACAATACCCCCACTTGAATAGTTTTGAAACTATCTCTGAGCATCAACAGTTCCATAAGATCGGGCATAGGCTAAGGTATCGCAAAGATTTGAACCTTAGCGTAGTGGTTACACTTCTGATTTCATAAGGGTGACTCTTAGTCTTGAACCCTATCTCAGACAGTATAGCACACTGGATCTTTTCATTGAGTTGTGTTCTCTTCTTAGCCCGTTCGTTTATGGCCATGCACGTTATCCTGGTTTAGTGAATGCTCTAGCAACTTTGTGCCTCCAAATTTCCATAGGGAGCGGCCCCACTCCCACATTCACATAGGTGAGTCTATCAGGAGTACTCCTAAAGTAAAGTACTCCACCCCACATAGGGTATAGATCTCATTAAGAGTTATTAACTCAACCTCCATTGCTTTGGGATTCATGCTTCACTATGCATGAACTTTTCGCATACTACTCATGACTTGTTATTACCCATTGAACCCATTTCTTGGGATCTCCAGTCTATTGGGTCGGGTTACCATCACTTGTAGTTCGTGGTTCGGTAAGCATAAATCTCATACCCTTGGCGGTATTCTGGACTTTCTCTATAGGTAATCTTTCGTCAAAGGATCAGCTAGATTCTGTTCGGATCTTATATGATCCACCCTCACTGCTCCTATCGTTAGGAGTTCTCTTACAGTACTGTGCTTATGATGAATCTGTCGTTTCTTTCTGTTATAGAACCGGTTCTCAACTTTAGCGATAGTTGCGGTACTTATCACAATGGATCAATACCGGAGGGACCGGCCTTTCCCATAGGAGAATCTCTGACAACAATCTTCTCAACCAACTCGCTTTTTCACTAGCCATTGCTAGTGCTATCATCTCTGATTCCATAGTTGATTGAGCTAGGATTGTTTGTTTCTTTGACTTCCAAGACACAGCTCCACCAGCGATGTTAAAAGCATACCCGTTGGTTGCCTTGAAGTCATGTGATAGGGTATTCTAATCCGCATCACTATACACTTCCAGTACAGCAGGAAACCTTTGATAGTGCATGCCAAAGTTTGTTGTTCTCTTGAGGTATCTCATGACCCTCTCTATAGCATTCCAATGCTCTCTACTAGGACAGCTGTTAAACCTACCAAGCAATCTCACGACATATACAATGTCTGGCTGAGTGTAATCCGTAACATAATGAAGACTAGCATATTCCAATGATGCTAGCATATTCTGATTATCTTACACAGTCTCCATTGTTCTTAAATAGCTTTACACTAGCATCATACGGAGTACACGCAGGTTTACAGTTGAAATATTTATATTTCTTCAAGATCTTCTCTATGTAGCTAGATTGATCTAGAGAATAACCATTTGTTGTTCTAGTTATCTGGATTCCAAGCATAAACTTTGATTCTCCCAGATCTTTCACCTCAAAGCTCTCTTTCAACATGGCTTTTGCTTCATTGACCACGTGAATATTTGTACCAAATATCAACATGTCATCTACATACAAACATATGATAGTGCAAGTGTTATTCTCTGACTTGCAGTAAATACACTTGTCACTTTCATTCACCTTAAAGCCATGTGAGAGAACGAGAGTGTCAAACTTCTCATGCCACTATTTTGGAGCCTGTTTCAAACCATATAATAATTTGTCTAACTTGCAGACTTTCGAGGCATGTTCGGGGATAACAAACCCTTCTGGTTGTTCCATATAGATTTCTTCATCCAGATCACCTTTCAAAAAAGTAGTCTTAACATCCATTTGGTGTACCACGAGATTGTTCAAGGCATCAAGAGCAATCATGGCACGAATGGATGTTGTTCTAGATAGTGGTCAATAGGTATAGAAGAACTCTATATTCTCTCTCTGCCTGTAGCCCTTAACTACTAGGCGAGCTCGAAACCTTTCGATTGCACCATCCGGTTTCCATTTCATTTTTAGAACCCATTTATTACCTAAGACTTTACAGTCAGGAGGTAAGTCTGTTAGATGCCAAGTCTTATTAGCTTCTAACGATTCCATTTCATCTATAACGGCCTCATTCCAAAAATCTGCATCTATGGAAGTTAATGCTTCCTGCAAACTTTTTGGATCTTCGAGGGTGTATACTGTAGTAAAGTCGTCACCAAAATCTTTGGAGATTCTAGCTCTTTTACTTCTTCTGAGTTCATCCTCAGATCCAACATCCCCACTAGTTCCGTTATCTCTAATAGCGGGTAGTATATTACCCCCACTATTTCTTGTTTTAAATGGAAATCGTGTCTCAAAGAAATCAACATCAATGGATTCTATTATAGTACGAGCATTCAAATCATAGAATCTATATGCCTTACTATTGGCCGCATAGACAACAAAGACACATTCATATGCTCGACTAGCCAACTTAATCCTCTTAGGATCCGGAATTCTTACGTAGGCCAAGTAGCCCTACGTTCTTAAATAGGACATATTAGGTGGCTTATTCTCCAAGATCTCACAGGGTGATTCTTTTCTATTTGTTTTTGGAAGACGATTTAGCACATAGCAAACCGTCAACATAATATCACCCCACCAAGAAGAAGCAGCTCCAGAATTGAGCATAACAGCCACAACTAATTTTGTAAACGTCCTATTTTTCCGCTCACCTTTACCATTCATTTCTGGTGAATATGGTGTCGTGGTTTCATGAATGATACCATGTGAGCTATAGAATTCCTTGAAGGGATTAGAGTCATACTTTGATCCTCTATCACTCTTAAATCTTTTTATCTTTCGATTGCACTGATTTTCAAATTCAACCACAAATACCTTGAACATATCAAGGGCTTCACTTTTGTTTTTCATCAAATAAACAAAGAAATAATCAGAGCAATCATCTATGAAAGTGATAAAGTATCTCTTGCTAGACCTAGTTAACGTCCCATCTAGTTCACAAATATCAGAATGAATCATATCTAAGGGTTCTGATTCTCTACTCACAGATTTATGGGGCGTTTTCGTTGTCTTAGCTTGGTTACAGAAATCACATTTATCAAATTCATTCATTGAGAGTTTAGGGATATGTCCTAGCTTGCTTAAATTCTTCACAATTCGTGTGTTCACATGACAAAGACGAGCATGCCAAACATTCAAATCACACACCATGTAAACCGAAGAATTCATCTTATTCATTTCGACATTCAACTTGAACATCCCATTACATGGTTATCCCTTCCCACAAAACTCTCATTCTTAGTAAAAGTATACAAGTCTGCCCCAATAGATTGATTAAACACAGCTTTATTAAGAAGATATCCCAAAACAAGATTCTTTCTTATCTCTGGAGTGTGCAACACATCCTTGAGCACCATCTTCTTCCCAGAGGTGAAGTTCAACTCCACTTCACCAGAACCAACAACCATAGTGGTGTGGGTAGTCCCCAGCAGCACTTTCTTGTCAGCAGGTGCTTCTGTGTATGTTTTAAACATAGCACGATTGTTGCATACATGCTTTGATGCACCTGTATCCAGCCACCATCCTTCTGAGTCACCGGTGAGGTTGACTTTAGCGATCATATCCGTGATTATGGCTACCAAATCCTCTTCTGTCAAGTTAACCCTGGCCGGAGCAGCAGGGTTAGGCTTGTTCCTTCATTTTTTTGCCATATGACCCAGTTTACCGCAGTTATAGCAGATAAATGGTGGGTCATTCTTAGAGGTTTGGGCCATGAGCCTTTGGTTACCTCGAGAGGCACCATTCTGGTGGGTGGGGGGGGGGAACCTGCTGGTGCTTACTCTTGAAACCTTTCTGGTTAGGTTTAAGAGCTCTAGGGGTGGGTCGTTTAGCAATGACGACCATCACCTCTTCTTTCATATCCTGGGGCAGCTTATCAATAATGCAAGCAACTTGAAACTGATCGTCCAGAAGCATACCTTGTGAGACGATCTCATGAGCTATTTTCTGAAGTTCGTAGGATTGAACTTCGACGGACCTGTCATCCACCATCTGGTAGCGCAGGTAGCGGCTGACAACATACTTCTTAGCTTCAGGCTCCTCTGTGTCGTACTTCTTTTGGAGCGCATCCCAGATCATCATTGCGGTGTTCTTGTTGTCCGGCAGCTCGACGGGCATGCTGGTGAGGCAGTGTGCCAACTTCTTGGTCGTTAGGTAGAACTCCATCTTTTGTATCCAGCGACGGAAGTTGACTCCAACGAAGCGAAAGGGTCAATTGATATCGACGACACCAGATTCGACCATGTTGTTCTGTTCAGTCGACATAGCAGCAGCTGAACGTCTTAAAATTGTTAGGAACAGAACAACAACAAGGTTAACAAATTTGGAGCTGAGTCGCGGACTAGGTCGCTTTTTTAAGACGGTCGCACACTATTCCTTTTAATCGATTATCCTCCGAATATTCCTTACAATAATTGATTAATAATTAATTATTAGATAATTGATTAATAATTAATTATTAGATAATTAATTTTGTTCGGAATTTCTCCAAAAAAATATATAGTCTCAAGTGAACCAACCAACCGGACGGCGCGCGCGTGTGTGTGGTGGTCCGTTAGGTCCTCCCTCACTCACAAAAGTGGGTCACCCCAAGGGGCATGCCTTACGAGAGAGACTCCTATCTTTATACACATTTCACCAAGTAAAACTACCAATGTGGTAATTTTTCCACCTTGAGACTCTATAGCTTTCAAAGCTATTCATTCATTTTGAACAATATGTGTTGTCAGATTATATTTCAAAACGATAACTTTGAAAAATTACATTTTAAAATTATGACAACATGGAACCTAAGTTACTCATTAATATCTCATTCATTTGATTACTTTTCAAAGTGATAGCTTAGAAAGATCATATGCATATTTTTTTATTACTTCCTTGGTCTTTGATCAAAGTGCACGTAGTCTATTATTTTATCTTGAACGAGGAACATAGCTCCATTTATTAATTAATTTCAAATTAATCAAAGTTGCATACTTTATCTAAGATACTAAACATTCATCGTCTTCGGTCAAACTACTATCTGGCTAATTACGCGTTTAATTCCACGGCTATATCTTTTTGAAGCTAAAAATTAATTTTTGGAAGACTCTGAGAGCTGGATCCAGTCTTTGAAGCTCTATACCATATTCAGATTATGGATAAGATCAATCTACACAATAAATAAAAGCCAAACAAGAAAACTTGAAGCCCCATTTCAAATTTCCTGCATTCAGAGTGAAAGTAGGAATGACATTTTGGTCTTCACAATTACTTTTTTTTATTCATTAAAAATACACTTACTAGGATTCAAACCATGACCACTATAAATAAAAGCAAAGATAATAACCAATCATACTAAGTACATTTGTTGTATCCTTTTAAATTAAAAACATATAATCGCAGAGAGGAAAAAACCATTTCCCCATTTTAAATTCCCTGCTCCAGGAGCGTTTGTAGGAAGGGTAGAATAGGGAGTGTCAAATTTTTTCTTTTTCCTCTGTGGAACGGGCCAACTTACCGTACACATGCGGATTTAAACGGGTCCAGGAGTGTCAATTTTTTTCTTTAAATCCTTTTATTTCTCCGTGGTGGTAAAATATATATGAAAAGGCAAAAACAATACTCCTTTTTATTGCTAAAAAGAAAAAATTTAACAATAAACTAATGCATGAATTCTAATGGGCTAACTGCTAATCATAAAATAAAAGAGTTGAATGGGTCTGGCCTACACGGAATTTGCCCATCAAGTAAAACAAATGAACATCATGGGTTTGCCATTCTAAAACAAGCTATTTTCTCTAGCATAATATGCTATTATTTTATATCTTAGTGGCTAAAATATAATGTATTTTAAAGTTATTCAATGGTTCAACCTCGACCAACCCAATTAGTCCAATTTTTATCATTTCAAATATATATTATGTAATTATTTGATATAATAATGATTAAATTATAGTGTATATTATAGGGAATTGTTTGGTATTTGTTAGTAAAAAATTAAACAGAAAGATCTATTTGGTTATTTTTAACATTAAAACGATCCTAAACATTTTCAGTTTCCTTTCGAAATTCTATAGTTTTATTCCCAAATCAGTGATGTGCAAATGGCGAATTGCAGTCATCTCTTTTCTTTCATTATTTCTTATTTTCAAATATAAAGTTTAAAATTAAAGAATAATTAGAGTTTGGCATGGGTCGGTCAAACATGCTGAATTTCAAGTTGTGGCCCGTTTTGATCAAGTCTAAATATATATTACATGGTTCCCTGATACCCAATAAAAATCTCAATCCAAACCAGTTTGGCAGGTGAGTTCGTGTTTACCACCATTTTCTAGGGATACAGGAATGGTGGTTCCTATCCCAAATCGTGTTGTTCATTCTTAATTTCTTTAGATATTATCATGGCTTGGCAAAAAACTAAAAAGCACAATGATGACAAGATGAAATTTTTATAAAGCAAATTAATCGGCCAACGGGCCGAGTAAAAGATAGCAACGATTGTGAGATGCTCATTTCCCGAAAACCGGTGGGATAGACGATTTTTTATTCGATTTTCTGGAATTCGGTTTCTATAAAACTTACTCCACCTCATCGTATTACCAGAAACAATATTATTTCACAAGATAACAGGTACTTGATTTTGGTTCATAAGACTGATTTTTGATTCGTTGCATCATTCATGTCTCTTTCCTACTAAAATTCACTATTTTTATCACGTGTTTCCCAAAAAAATTATACAACAATAAGCTATACACTCCATTACATTATCAAATTTTATACCTCACCTTCCTCCAACCAAATGGCCGGGGCCACGCTGGTTGTTATTAGCCAATGAGAAGTCTATGCGAGTGGCGCCATAAAGCCTTCCAAATCGAGTTGCATACTTATTTAATTGAGTACACCTTCATTAGTGACCCATTTAGAACACACCTTCTAGTCACATGTGAAGGTAAGCAACAGTTATGCCTATAGGTGTCAAAATAGAACCCGACCCGTGTGACCCGCCCGACCAACCCGACCCGTAACCCGCCCACAATCCGAATTGACTAAAAGTCAATGACCCGCAACCCGCCCGACCCGCAACCCGATCGACCCGCAACCCGATTTACCTGTAACCCAACTAACCCGCAACCCGTTTAACCCGAACCCGATTGACCCGTAACCCGATTGACCCGCAACCCAATTGACCCGCAACCCGATTGACCCGAACCCGACTAACCCGCAACCCGCCCGATTGACCTAAACAATTATTTTATTATATACTATATAATATAGCAAAGGGAAGTTAAAAAATAAAGAATTATTATTATCTTTCAAAACAAAGTTTTTTGTTCTATACCCATGTAAAGCCAAAATTTTCATTTCGTAAATGGAAGTTTAAAATATGAAATTCAATTGAAATTATGCATTTTAAAAAATAATAATAATAAAATATGAAGTTCACTTGGATATAAATTTTTTAGGAAAATTAACAAAAATTAAATACTAAATATAAAATACCACATTGTCAATATTGATTATGAATAATTAACAATTTAGACAATCTATAACATTAATATAGTATATATATATATATATTAAAATTCTGGTTAATCTAACTATTCAGAAAAATTATCAATTAAAAATAAATCTAGTGATTAATGTATTTGGAAATTTGATTATTTTAATATAAGAGAAAATTCAATTTAATTTGCTTTCGATTTATGGAGAAAGAAATAAGGAGAAATTTTGTGTTTTCAACTTTTAGGGGAAGAAAGAAGAGAGAAATTTGTTATTTCAATTTTCAGAAAATAAGAGGAGAGAAACTTAATTGCTTTTAAATTTGGTATGTTTAATTTCTACTATATCAAATTAGTGATTGTCACAATCTTTACCGTTATGGGGTTAAGAGTTTAACATTTAGTAACTAAAACATTGTCTTTTGTGAACCAATGACTAATTGATTAATTATATTTTAGAACCTATCATGAGTTGTCTCATCTTGGATACAATATCACTCGAACGATAAAAAATGTAAGTTATTTTACAATACTTATAATATACTTAATTACTTATCAATTTGATTATTACAATGTAAGCATTATAGGACATTACTAATCGTATATAGTAGATTTGAGAACGTATCGTGAGTTATCTTATCTCAATCATATCACGTCATTCGAACTATCTCCAATGCAAGTTGTAGGACACATATCATAGCACCCGTGATATGAACTAATTTAACTTGTGATAAACAAGTAAACAACATACTTATGCGTTCACACTTGTTATATGTACTTTGATATATTTCCATCAATCATAACCATCAGTTATTATTATTTTAGGTTACATGAATTTCATGATTCAAGTTTGAGAATTAGAGATTAAGTTTCACCCATTAGAAATTATGGTATATTATCATATCCAAAACTCTTATTAATTTGTGGTTAAGTAGAAAACTTAGCAACATATAGTGATATAAACGTAGGCCTATAGCATATGATGGCACACGCTAGTAAGTAGTATGAATATCTGGGTGTGAGTGGTTATGGCTTTAGCATTAGTTACAATTAACATGAGAAAAAACTTGGCGGGTATGGAGTCCCTCAAATAAAATTAAAACAATCAAATAAGTTGCGGGAAACCAAAATAATTGGAGCCAAAATTTAGGAGGGAAATTTGGAGCCAACTCTAGGAAGAATCAACATGGGGATGCAGAACGTATGATGTGCCCATTTTTCACTTTTCAGCCAAAAATAATATCCTTTTACCATTAGTTTAATCAACATGAGGAAATTTTGGCGGGTATAGAGAGTCCCTGAAAAGTCAAAACAATCAAGTAAATTGCGGGAGACCAAAAAATTGGAGCCAAATTTTAGGGGGAAATTTGGCGGCAAATATGGGGGATGCAGGACGTTGTTTTGTACATTGTTAGCCAAAGAAATTTTCTTATTATTTATCAAAACTAAATTTTCTCATTATTTACCAAAACTAAATTTTCTCATTATTTACGATATTAGCAGTATTAATCATTTATCACGAAAAATGAAGAAGAAATAACATATTAATTAATTCTTGTGACTATAATTACAATTACGATTAATCATATAGCAAGTAATACAATTGCAATAATTCGATCATCAAAAATATATAACAAATTAATTATGACGATTAAGGAGTTCAACATTTAGTGACTAAGACATTGTCTATAGTAAACCGTACTATAGTCTTTAAGGGCATAAGATTAATCGGATATAGTAGATTTGTGAATATATCATGAGTTAAGAGTTTAACATTTAGTAGCTAAGTCATTGTCTATAGTAGAATCTATCATGAGTCATCTTATCATAATAGACCAATCGCTATCGTTATAGTACACATAACCTAACACCCATTATATGAACTAGTTTAGGAACTATAATAAGCAACATATATACTTATCTAACTATATGAACTAAATAGTTGGACTATATATATACATATAATTGCTTATGATTTGATAACTAAATTAACCATCAGTTACAACAATCATTGTTTTAGAAAAAATCACTTAATTCTCTACTTGTTTTCTATGCTTCTACATTTATCAAAACGTCAACACACATTATCGTTATTTTACAAACTTGAGTAAAACTTTGGCGCATTTAAGTTTGTGTTCGAGTTGAATTTTGATTTCAAAATGAGAGTTAAACCTGGTATGTTAAGTCATACGATTGCAATAACTCAATTATGTACAAGAATACAAAATTAATGTTGCACTTTGACAAAAAATTAAACTTTTATAAGTACTTATACAAAAAAAAAACCTTTTATAAGTACATATATGAATATGAGGTAGAAACAAATTGACTAAAAATTGTGAAAAATGTTTGAAATTTAGTGTAATAAATGAAGTGTAAGTTGTATCGAGTAAAGAGTAAGGAACACAATGCGCTGACCCAAACAACCCGTAACCCGATCCGCCCGTAACCCGCCCGACCCGTAACCCGATGAACCCGTAACCCGATTGATCTGCAACCCGATGAACCCGAACCCGATTGACCCGTAACCCGATAAACCCGTAACCCGACTAACCCGCAACCCGATTGAACCCGACCCAATTGAACCCGAACCCGATGAACCCGAAGCCCGATAAACCCGAAGCCCGATTGAACCCGACCCGAACCCGCCCGAACCCGCCCGATTGACACCTATAGTTATGCCTCGAAAAATTGGAATCATCCTAATCTTAAAAATTTCGGCTCCGTCCCTTGTAATTGATGAAAATATTATGAGAAAAAATAATATATTATTATTATAATATAACAAGACGTTCTTTAAAATAATCAAAGTTACTCAACATAGAATGTAAGCTAAATTTTTTACTATGGTATGTTTAAAACAAATGATTATAATATGAACAAATATTTAATACTGCATTTTAATATGTAACATATTTTAAATATTTTCATAACCGAAAAAATGACCTGTATATGTTAGAGTTTGAAAAAAAAATTAGCCAACAATATATGAAAAAAATATACTCAAAATACGAATTTAAAAATTGAAAGAAGTTAACTGAACTAATATGAAAGTACACAACTTACAAAACAACATATGAACAAAAATGTAATACTTTTTTTTGGGTTAATTGCATGGTTGGTCACTGAGATTACAAAACGTTCAAGTTTGGTCACTCGAAATATTTAAATCCATTGGTGGTACTTTAGTTTACTGAAATCGTTCACGTTTGGTCACTCTCCGTCCAACTCTGTTAACTTTTGCTTATGTGGCGGTCAACTCTAAAAGTTGACCGTTTAATGTGTGACGCGACAATTTAAAAATAATAAAATTAAATTTTTTAAAATTGGCATCTCATTTCCACCTCATTATCCCCGTTACCAATACTCTTATCTGATCTTCTCCATGTGGTTAATATTTTTATTAGTACCAACATTATTAGCGGTGGTAATATATATAACTAAACATTTTGCACTAAGTTGCACCAGGTGGTTGAGCAAAAAATAGAAGGATATGTTTGCATCACATGAATAAAGTTTTCGTGGTGGTGGTGCTGCGCGGAGGAGGAGGAGGTTGGGGTTGTTGCGGCTGCAGGGGACGCTTGCGCTTCTTCTTCTTGTAGTTGACTCCCCTGGCTTTGGACTGGTGATCGCGCACCTCCTTGAGGTAGAGCCTGATGGCGCGAGCACCAAGCCTGGCGGAGAGGGCAAGGGCAATGTGCCGGCTGTGTCGGGTGGCCGTAGAAGGGGCAGATAGGGGTGTGGACTTTGGTTTTGCCGAACTGGTCGACGTAGCGGAGGAACTCGAGGACGTGGGCGCCGGCGACGACAGCAGGGGTATATGCTGCCGACGGGGTATTAGTATTGGGGATTAGAAGAAATTAGGGTTTTTATTTATTTTAAATAAAAGTGATAATGAAGTGGAAATGAGATGGCAATTTTAAAAAATTTAATTTTATTATTTTTAAATTGCCACGTCACACATTTAACGGTCCACTTTTAGAGTTGACCGCCACGTAAGCAAAAGTTAACGAAGTTGGACGGAGAGTGACCAAACATGAACAGTTTCAGTAAACTGAAGTACCACCAATGGATTTAAATATTTCGAGTGACCAAACTTGAATATTTTTTGTAATCTCAGTGACCAACCATGTAATTAATCTCCTTGTTTTTAACATGTAGCATGTTTTTTAATATTTCCATAACCAAAAAAATGACTTGTCTATGTTAGCGTTTGAAATAATAATAATAATAATAATAAATATAGGGGTGGTCAACGGGACGGGACGGGATACCCGTCCCGCTTGAAACGAGTACCTAGTGCCGTTTGGAATGCAGTCCAACCCATATCCCAACCCATAAGGATTAACGGATATCCGTTATTTGTACGAGACGGATAACGGATACCCAGACTACCCATAAATACCCGTTCAATTAAAATGGCCGAACAAATGAGAGGAGAGGCGTTTGACAAGGCTGGGGTCAGGTTTTGACAAGGGTGATTGTCGAGGTCCAAGCTAGAGGAGAGTATTTCGTTCACTTTTCTTCCATCTAGTTTTTTACCCTACAAAAGTGCAGGGAAGTAGTCATAGAGAGAGCAACAGAATAAATGCCATCACCAAACAAACTAAGCAGTTCCAAACTTCCCTTTAAAACATACTAACAAAAGTATGCTCGCTATGCTATTCAAAGATCAAGACCCCAACATAGTATTTCTCATGGAAACAAAGAAAAAAGAACATGAGTGGGAGGAAATAGTTAAGCAATTGGGATGGATAAAAGGCAAAAGAGTTGGCTCTAGAAACAGAGCAGGGGGAGTGTTAATGATGTGGAAAGAAGAGATGAGAGTAGAAGTTAAGTAAGCTACTCAGAATTATATCGATGTCTGGATTACTGAGGGTCCAGAAGAGAAAAATGGAGGTTGACTGGAGTTTATGGATGGCCTGAGTAAGAAAATAAATCCCAAACTTGGGAGTTGATAAGGCGACTTCATGGTCAAGTAACTTACAATGGATTCTTTGTGGCGATTTCAACCAGGTTTTAAGTTACAAGGAGAATGGTCGAAACCCTCCTGACATTCATAACATGGAGGAATTTCAAGCCAACCTAGATGAATGTCACCTAGAAGATTTGGGATATTATGGAAATATGTTCACGTGGGATAATGGAAAGATAGATGAAGATTTCCTTGAGCAACGACTTGACAGAGCAGTGGTTAACACGGAATGGAAGGCTGAGTTCCCTGAACCCCATGTCTACCATCTGGATCGATGGGTGTCAGATCACACACCCATCAAGATAGAACTTAATCTACAAGAGGAAAGAATAAGATGGGGATGGCATTTTAAGTTTGAAGCCTACTGGCAACAGCACGAGGAGTGCTCCTCCATTATTGAGACTGAGTGCCAAAGAAACCCATACCTGCCTTTGGAGGATAGAATCAAAAACTGTGAGAAAGTATTGTTAGAATGGGGAAGGAAAACTTTTGGAAGTTTGAAAGCAAGGAAAAAGAAAATTGAGCGAGCTTTGGCCAAACTGTCTAAAGCAAAGAAGAACAAAGCGGTGCTCATTCAACGTCGAGTTCTAGAAAGAGAGCTGAATGAAGTACTGGATCTAGAGGAAATACGATAGAAACAGAGGTAAAGATCGGATTGGCTAAAAGAGGGGGACAAAAATACTGGCTTCTTCCATCAAAAGGCATCTAACAAACAGCGACAAAACACGAGCAAGGAGATGCAGGGGGAGGATGGAACGATTTTCAAGGGTCAGGAGGAAATTATGGGCTGCTTTACTCGATACCTTCGACAACTTTACACAACAGACCAAACTCCTAGTATGAGTGAGGTTCTGGAAGTGGTGGAACGTAATGTCACACCCCAAATGAATCAGGAGTTAATGCGTCCATTTATAAGGGAGGAAATCTATGAAGCATTGAAAATAATGGCACAAACTAAAGCCCCATGCTCGGATGGAATGCCAACCCTCTTTTTTAAGAAGAATTGGGCCACAGTAGGGGAAACAGTGTGTTTGGAGTTACAGAGAATTCTACTAACAGGTGTGGTTCCTTCTACTCTAAACCACATACTGCTAGCTATGATACCAAAAAGAAAAAAGCCAGTTTCACCTCTTTATGCAAAGTCCTCTATAAAATCTTGTCGAAAGTTCATGCTAACAGCCTGAAGACGGTTCTGGATGAGGTCATCACTGACACTCAAAGTGCTTCCGTTCCAGGCAGGAACATCACTGTCAATATTATGGTGGGTTTTGAATGTTTTCATGCAATGAAAAAAAGGAAGAAAGGAAAGAAGGGGTTTGTAGCTGCTAAGCTTGACATAGCCAAAGCTTATGATCGAGTGGAGTGGAATTTTTTAGAAGGTATAATGTTGAAGCTGAGATTTCATGAGGATTGGGTTAGATTGGTTATGAGCTGTGTCACTAGTGTGAGCTATGCAGATCTGATCAACAAACACCAAACTCAGACGTTTAAACCTTCGAGAGGCTTGAGGCAGGGAGACCCCATCTCCCCTTACCTCTTTCTTTTGTGTGCAGAAGTCCTTTCAGCACTCACAAAGAAAGCGGTTGATGAGGGAAAGATCAGAGGAATTAAAATCAGTAGTAATGGCCCCATGATCACCCACCTCTTCTTTGTGGATGATAGCATATTCTTCTTTGAAAATAAGAGAGGAAGGGGAAGCATTGAGGGACTTATTAAGAACTTATGAGCTAGCTTCGGGACAACAGGTGGTAGAAGTGGTAAAGCACCAGGGGGTGCTTTGTTTGATCAGAATACGCAGCTCAAAACTCTTCAACGAAAGATAAACGGATAGGTAGAATTTCGCCACAATCATGGTGATTACTTGATTGATAAGAAACTTGTAAAAACGAATCTGGAATCCTCACAAAAAAGCCTCACAAGGGTTCTCGAATTAGCAATGGAATTCCTCACACGACTAACTCAAGGGTTTGATTCTTGAGAACTCTCAAAGAACACAATTCTCACAAAGGAGCAATTTTCATTCAACTAAAACTTGGATCATTACAACGTGAAATTGAAAGCTATTAAAAGACAATACAAACCTAATACAAACCTAATAGAACTAGGAAACTAATTATGACAGGGAAAGGCTAAAGAATTCGTGTAAAACAAGGTAACTTGCTGGCCAAGAAACTGACTTAATACACAAGCAAGTCTGCCTAGGAAAACAGGCTTCATAGCATCTTTGAGCCCTTCGAAAATGGTCTTCTAGGTTGATTCGAATTCAGCCAATTCCTTGCCTTTGGAGAAGAAAAATTTCTATTTCACCTCCAACTTGAATGAGCCTGAAATCATGCTACAAACTCCATATATAGGCCTTCAAAGTTGGTATCTCAAAACACTTTTCTGCCTTAGCCAAATTTAGTGACCTTCCAGACATCCCCTTGAGCTTCAAAATATACCAATGTAAAGATAAAAACTTTATCTTCAAAACAAGCACTTGATCGCCTATTTTCATTGAGCCATTTGTGAGATACAAGCTTCCAAAGTAGGCTACCTGAAACTGTTTCAACACTTGGCCAGAAATCAGAAATCTTCATGTGAGTTGAGATGGCTTCTTTGACAAGTAATTGTGAATTGTGGATTGATCCAATTGGGATCATATCAAGAAGCAGAGAGAATTTCTATGGGTGGGATTCTAGGAATGAAAAGGGTCATGTACCACGACAAATACCTAGGTCTCGCAACTATTATTGGAAGAGCCAAAAAAGTTGTGTTTGCACAGTCAATTGATTGAGTTCGAGATAAAATCAAAATGTGGAAAGGTAAACTCTTGTCTATGGCAAAAAAAGAGGTACTTATCAAGACAGTGGCACAAGCACAAACCCTGTATGCTATGTCAGTATTTATGGTGCCTCAAGGTGTCATACAAGAAATTCAAAGGATGATTGCTAGGTTTTGGTGGGGTGGAAAACGAGAAGAACAGAGAATTCACTGGATGAGTTCGGAGAAATTATGTCGGCTAAAATACGAGGGTGGAATGGGATTTCGTGATCTTCACAGATTTAACATCGCGTTACTTGGAAGAAAGGTGTGGAATCTATTGAAGAAGGTACGAGGTGGAGGAGTTGGTAACGGAGAAAGCATTCGTATATGGTGGGATCGTTGGATCCTGGATGCAGGTAACTTCAAAATCCAATCACAAGCAACTGGTTGGGGATCTCGGAGAGGGTATCAATTCTGATTGATTGGAAAACCAGGTCATGGAAAAGCAACGTGTTGTAGACTCATTTCCAGCCAAATGACAAGGACCGAATCAAACAGATTCCAATACCTTATCAACCTAAGCCTGATGTACAGATTTGGGGAAGAGACAAGACGGGGGAATACTGAGTCAGATCAGGATACAAGGAGTGGAGAAAGAAACAAGCCACAAACCAAATTGAAAGATATGTTCCCGTGGATTGGCAACAATTATGGATGCTTGAGTTACCCCCTAAAGGAATATCCTACCAACATGTGCTAACCTAAGTAGGAGGATTAAAGATGCGTATGACGAATGCCTTTTCTGTGGGCTGCTGGAACCCAAGAACACATCACGAGCGAATGTGACTGTGCAGGGAGGGTGTGGAGACATAGAAATATTGTGAAGTACTTCACGATGGGAGAAGGTAAGAGTTGTGAAACTTGGCTGTGTGATCTGGTTGAGGGGACAAACAAGGAAGAATTAACCAAGGTGCTGATCACTCTTTGGTTTCTATGGAAGGAGCGCAACGACCATCTATTTAATAACCCTAAGCTCGAAGAATAGGAAATCGTTGTCAGGGCTCAGTATTACCTGGAGGAGTACACAACTCACCAATCTCTGGGAAACCCAGGACCTCCGCCCTCACGGCCACGAGCTCGAATTTAATGGGAACCACCGCCTGACGGGATCTTCAAGCTGAATACGGATGATGCAATCCTAGAATAAGGAACAGGTTATGGTCTGGTAATTAGGGACGGAGCTGGAAATTTTCAGATGGGAGCGACTCATCGGACGAGGACAAGATGGCCGGTTGAGATAGCGGAAGCTCAGGCGATGCTCTGGGATTTAAAGCTACTTGAGCACATCACTTCCAGCCACTAATGATGGAGTATGATTGTCAATCCCTGATCTAGAAACTCAATCAACGGGAGGCAACAGAGATGGAGGTGGTAGTGGTTTGCGACGAGATTAGAGACATCGCCGAAGAAGAAGGAAATATCAAATGGCGATTTTGGCGACGAGATGGAAATGTCTGTGCCCACACAATGGCAAGACTAAGAAGTAGGGTGGAAGAGACGGAGATTTGGCTTTCTAGGCCACCTGTCGTTTTGGTATCTCAACTTTTGAGAGATTGCAATGTACATAGTAATCGAACTTTGAGTTTTTTATTACAGATGAGTTGTCAAAAAAGAAAAAGAAGTATGCTCGCTATCGCTTCGCGTATCAGAAAAGTAAATATTTTAAAAAGTAATAGTTTTAATATTAATCCAAAACCGAAAGTAATCTTATTTCATTCTGAATCATTCTTTTTCATAGGTTTGTTATTTACAATAGCATATGGTCGATGAACTTGCATAAGGTAGAAGATTCATCAAGTAGATTATTTATGTTTAAACTTCTTTCATGACGCCAGTGTTTCAATTTGTATGGCTAGTAGTTGATCCTGTGGTAACTTTTGTAGAATGAAGCAGCTTCTCTAGATCTTTTCAAGAAGTATTAGAAAAATTGTTAAGTTTTTAGTTGAAAAACTATCAAAATTACGTTCTAATATAAGAGTTAAGAAAAAATTCCTAAAAAGGATTTCTAACATAAAATATGAATATAAACTCTAAAAATAAAAAAGTATTTAAAATTGATCACGTTAGATTTATTTCATATTAAATAATACTATTTTTCAACTTTTTTACAATATTAAAATGAAAGGAAATTATGTTTTCTAAAAAAAGAATAATATATGGTAAGTACAATTTTGTATTTTCAAATCAGAGCTTCTGCTTTTAAGTTATGAAAAACTTCAGTTTTTCAAAAGCGAAACTTTAGAGGTGTTTGCCTTGGCTTCAACTTTTGAAACATAAAACTTCTAAAATTAGGGTCAAACATAATTGTACTATTTTGTTTTTGTTTTTGGGTTTGGGGTAATCGGGTTCTGGTTTATGAAATTTTTGGACTAATTGCAGGTTTAAGAAGGTTCAACTCGCATTGATCTGGTCAAATTAGGTTGGATACTCATTGATTTAGGTTCAATTGTCTTTCTCAAACAAAGGGAAAAGCAAAATGAAAGAACTAAAGCTAAAACTCACTACCGACTCAAAACTCGTCAATACCAGGTTCTACTCGCTTTGACCTGGTTGGACGGAGTTTTGGAAAATTCACACCTTACACAACACGCCAATTACAAAAACATATAAAACTCGCTCCCGCCGAAAACCTGTAAAATTGGGTTTAAGTCGCTTTGGTTTGGTCAAATTAGGTTGTATACCATGAGTTTGGACTCAATTGTCATTCTCAATCAAAAGGAAAAAGATAAAAAAAATTACTAAAGCGGATAAAACTCTCTCATGACCCCAACAAAAATGAAAAAGTGAAAGAAAAAACACTAAAGCAAACGAAACTCGGTACTGATACAAAACTCGCCAGCATTGAGTATATATGGTATGGATTGTAAGTAGCGGCATTGATTCCAATTGTGATCATGCTCAACAAAAAAGAAAAAGAGAAAGAAAAAAAACTAAGGAGGATAAAACTCGGTTTCGATACAAAACTCGTGGTAGCGGCCTTGGGAAGCGATGGCGGGGAACAACTTAGAATTCCGTCGATAGTATTTCGAGATGGGCTGCAGAATGGTGGGTAAAGGAGATGATTTGTGTTCAAGTTAGAATACCCATGTGTTTGGGTTCAATTGTGATCATGCTCGAAAAAAAGGAAATAATAAAAAAAAAAAACAAATAAACACTAAAGAGGATGAAACTTCCGTCCCGATACAAAACTCCTGGTAGCGGCCTTGGGAAACGGTGGCGGGAATAACTTAGGAGTCCACCGACAGTATTTCGAGATGAGCTACAAATTGATGGGCAAATGCGTTGATTTGTGCAAAAAACCATAGAGGAAAACATAGCTAACAGTAACTAAACACAAAGAAGGGCTTGGACTTCTCCACTTGCACTTGGAGGAGTGTGAGAGCCACTAGAGCCACTAATGAATAGTAACTCTCATGTTAGAGTTTTATATATGAATGAATATATGAATATAGTTAGTTTTTTTTTTTTGCATTAATGAAGGCTGAGGCCAAGAAGACAGGGGGGTACACAGTAGAGGGCGCCATCACTTGACGCTCAAACGAAACACCCATAACATCATCTCTAAGGATATGACCTATCACGTTTAGCGGATTAGAGAGTTCATGCATACCGTAGGGATAGAAGAGACTGTGCTTCGAGAGCGAGTCCACGGCTCTATTCCCTTCTCGGTATTGTATGAACCACCCTAACTAGCCAGTTCTGCGCAATCTTCCTTCTAATTGCGTCAAGTAAAGAAGCATAAGGGCTCTTCGGTTAGTGATTAGCTGGATGACCAGCTGGGAGTCCGACTCGATCACAAGGTTGTCACATCCAATTTTCCACGCCAGATTAAGTCCATGGTAGAACGCCCACAACTCTGCTTGGGCTGCCGTTGCATCCCCGATCTTTGCCACAATCCCAGCTATCCATCTCCCTTGTTCGTCCCGGATCACCCCTGCAGCTCCAGCCAAACCAGGATTACCCACCGGGGCTCCATCGATGTTCAACTTCTGCCAGCCTGCAGTGGGAGGTTGCCATCGTATATGCTCCGTGACTTTGCCCGCTCTCAATTGCGGCTTTCTTGGGTTTGTTAGCCACGCTAAAGAATGTCGTACATCTATTCTTCCAGATTAGCCATATAAGCTTGCCAGCTCATGCCAGCCTCCATGATGTCCACATTGCCCAGATTACTGCAAAGCCATCTTACCTGATCCCGGTGGAAGAACTCTTGCTACCTGTTGATTGTTACCCAGCGCGACCAGCAAAACCTTGCAGGATGGCAATCTCTCAACACGTGAAGAATCGTCTCTAGGCTGTCGGTGCACCGGTAGCACGCAAAGAATTGGTAGCAATCCGTCCAAGGGAGACCAGCCACAAAACCTCTCACCCGTTCAGGAGTTGGAAGTTTCCAAATGTCTTTCCAGATTGGGTCACTATCGTCCAAATCACATCTCGTTTAAAAAATGGGTATTTGAGTACCCGTAATACTAAAAAACGGGACGAGTATTAGTATACCCAAATACCCGTTTCCCGTTGCCCATCCCTAAAAAAATATATACAAAATCCTCAAATACGAATTTACAAATTGAAGAAGTTAACTGACCTATATATATACCAGCAAAAGCCGGCTCGCTATCGCTTCGCGTATCAGAAAAAATAAATATTTTAAAGAGTAATAGTTTTAATGTTGAACCAAAAGTGAAAGTAATCTTATTTCATTCTTAATCGTTCTTTTCATAGGTTTGTTATTTACAATAGCATATGGTCGATGAACTTGCATAAGGTAGAATGGTTGTCGAATAGATTGTTTATGTGCAAACTTCTTTCATGACGCCAATGTTTCAATTTGTATGGCTAGTAGTTGATCGTGCTATAACTTTTGTAGAATGAAGCAGCCCGTCTAGATATTTTCAAATTAAGTTGGATACCTATGGATTTGGGTTCAATTGTCTTTCTCAAACAAAAGGAAAAAGCAAAATGAAAAATACTAAAACTAAAACTCGCTACCGACTCAAACTCGTCAACACCAGGTTCAACTCTCTTTGACCTGGTTGGACCTAGTTTTGGACAAATTCACACCTGACACAACACGCCAATTACAAAAACAGATAAAACTCGATCCCGCCGAAAACCTGTAAAATCATGTTAAAATCGCTTTGGTCGATCCCGATACAAAACTCGCCAACATTGAGTAGATATGGTATAGATTTTCCGTACCGGCATTGGGTTCCATTGTGATCGTTCTCAACAAAAAAGAAAAAGAGAAAGAAAAAACACGAAAGAGCATGAAACTCGGTCCGATACAAAACTCGTTGTAGCGGCCATGGGAACGGTGGTGGGGAACAACTTAGGATTCCGCCGAAAGTATTTCGAGATGAAATTGTGGGCAAAGGCGATGATTTGTGCAAAAAGCAAACAATAATAAAACCTAGCGAACAATAACTAAACACAAAGGCGATGATTTGTGCGAAAAATCATAGACGAAAACCTAGAAAAAAAAAATACAAAGGCGATGATTTGTGCAAAAAGCTATAGACGAAAACCTAGCGACCAATAACTAAACACAAAGGTTGTAGAATGGAGAGTGGGATAAAAGAAGGGTTTGGAACTTCCCCACTCGCACTTGGAGGAGTGTGAATTAATAATAACTCTCATGTTAGACTTTTATATATTATTATTATTAATACAGTAATACTTGTATATAAAATTCAATTATTATGTAATTCCCAAATTACGTAAAGGTTTATACACAAGTTTCAAAATTCTAATATCGAGAGAGAAGAATCCCCACGAGATCATCTGACTCTGCCCTTGCCCCGGAGCAAGGATCATAACTTGATGGATATCAAAATGAAAAATTTCGTTTAGACGACGAGGTTATAACCAGCTCTCCCAAAGTGAAGAAGAATAAGAAACCAGATTCCAATAGGTGTCAAATTGAACAAGTAGTTGTGAAGAACAAGTTGATCCCAATAATTCGACTTGTTGGGAGAGGTTCAATCGTGGATCATATACCATTTATTAACACACCCCCTCAAACGAAAGCTAGTCACCTCATAGGGCTTTCGTTTGCACATGTCTGAATACACGATATCATGTGCTTCACAAACGGGGGTCACCGGGATTCGAACACAAGATCTTTCGGTCACATAAGGCTCTGATACAATTTCAAGAACCAGTTGATCCCAATAACTGGAGTTGTTGGGAGAGGTTCAATCGTGGATCATATACCATTCACTAACAGTAGTATTCGAACTATGAAGATCCTAATACAATCCGATTTCTAATTTGACCAAAAAATCATGACCGAATTTCTGGCCCTAGTTTATTATATATATATTATATAAAAGCCAGGATTTGAGTTGCTATTCATTAGTGGCTCTCACACTCCTCTTTGCAAGTGGGGAAGTTCCTAATTTTTCTTTTACCCTACTCTCTCATTCTACAACTTTTGTGTTTATCTATTGTCCATTGTGTTTCTCAAAACAATTATCGCCTACTAAGTTTTAAGCTATTGTTCAACGGTTTCCCTATTTCAACTATTATCCATTGGGTTTTGGTCTATACTTTTTTGGCCAATTTATTATTGTTATATAAAAGCCAAGGTTTGAGTTATTATTCATTAGTGGCTCTCACACTCCTCTTTGCAAGTAGGAAAGTTCCAAAATTTTCTTTTACCCCACTCTCTCATTCTACAGCCTTTGTGTTTATCTATTGTCCATTGTGTTTCTCATAACAATTATTGCCTACTAAGTTTAAGCTATTGTTCAATGGTTTCTCTGATTCAACTATTATCCACTCGGTTTCTGTCTATACTTTTTTGGCCAAATCATCGCCTTTGCCCACCGTTTTGCAGCCCATCTCAAAATACTGTCGGCAGAATCCTAAGTTGTCCCCTTCCACCGTTTGCCACGGCCGCTACTGAATATCTATAACAACTTTTATCCACTAGGTTTTCGTCTATACTTTTCTGGCCAAATCATCGCCTTTGCCCAACATTTTGCAGCTCATCTCGAAATACTGTCGGTGAAATCCTAAGTTGTCCCCTTCCACCGTTTGCCACGGCCTAGACCGAATATCTATAACAACTTTTATCCACAGGGTTTTCGCCTTTGCTTATCATTTTGCATCCCATCTTGAAATACCGTCGACAGAATCCTAAGTTGTCCCCTCCCACAATTTACCACGGCTGCGACTGATTAATCATAACATATATGCTCTGTCCAATCCTCGCCTTCGCTAACCAATTCACAACTCTTCTTGAAACTCTGTCTGCGGAATACTAAGTTATCTCCTCCATCGTGTTCTAAGGCCACTACCGAAGACACATACCAGATCTGCTCTATGTCGATGCGTTTTGTATAGGAACCGAGTATTACCCGACTTAGTATTTTTTTATTTCTCTTTTCCAACCTAATTCGACCCGGTCAGAGCGACTTCAAACTGACTTTAGAATAATGTTGTTGTTGTTGTTGTTGTTGTTAGGAAGACAATTGAACCCAAATGTAAGGTATTAATCAAATTTATTTCATGACCATGTTTAACTTCTTTTGTAGTTGGCATGAGTGTGAATTTTTTGAAAACTCGATCAAATCGAGTTGAATACAGTGTTCATGAGTTTTAGATCGAGAGTGAGTTTTGTCCACTTTAATATTTTTTATTTATCATTTTTCTATTGGTTAAGAATGACAATTTAAACCAAACCCAATGTTCACGAGTTTTGTATCAAAAGCGAGTTTTATCCACTTTTGTAATTGACAGATTGGCAATTGTAAATTTGTTAAAACTGGCGTTTACTAGTTTTATCCGCTTTTATAACTAGCAGGTTGTGTCGGGTGTGGTGTTGACGAGTTTTAAGTTGGGAGTGAGTTTTATTCGTTTTTGGGTTTTTCATTTATCCTTTTCCTTTTAGTTGAGAGTAACAATTGAACCCAAACCCATGGGTATCCAACCTTATTGTACCCAGTCAATGCAAGTTGAACCTCTTCAAACATGCAATCAGTCTCGAATAATCATAAAAAAGAGAACCAAGATAAACTTAAACAAAAAAAACATAGACAAAAGAGTACACCTAGGTTTTGCCGAATTTTATAAGTGCTTTTATCTTTCGAAAGTTGAAGCTCCGATTTAAAACTTATGTGAAAGTTGCTTTGAAAATACAAATTTGTGCTTACCATATATATTTTAATCTTTTTCAGGAAAACATAATTTTTTCCATTCTTATAATTTTTAAAATAAATTAGAAAATAATAATATTTTATATGAATGAAATCCAACAAAATTCATTTTGACTACTTTTTAACTTTCACAGTTTATATTAGAAATTATTTTTAGTATTCTTACATCACCTCTTATATTAAAAAATACTTCTAATAGTTTTCAACCAAACACTCAACTTTTTCTTAAAGAATATTTCTCTAAAAGATCCAGTCTAAAGCTGTTTTTGCAAAAGTTATAAGAGGGCTAACTAGCCTTATAGAATGAAACAATAGCGTTATGTGAGAAGTTTAAACATAAATCATAGGCTCGACGACCCTTATGTAGGTTCTTCGCTTTGCCAACCACATGTTGTAACTAACAAACCAATGGAAAGAAAAATTAAGAATGAGTAAGATCACTTTCACTTTTGGATCAACATTAAAACTATTGCTCTCTAAAATATTTGTTCTTGACCACACGCGAAGCGGTAGCGAGCCGGCTTTTGCTAGTAGTTATACAAGGAAGGAAGAAGGGAGGCTGGGACGCTGGGTCACTTGTTGATGGTTTCTATGGTGCAAAATATAGCCACCCAGGCTCCCAGCTACTACCCATCAAATCTTAATGATGACTTTCCATTCCGTAAGTTTAAAAACCAAACCCTTTTTCCACTTATCCGACTTCCGATAACGTTGGTTTAATGACATGAACTGAACTGATGGGTGTTATAACCCGTGCCAGCAACCAGATAGATGAGCGATGATGGTCGGTAACACGTTCAACATTCTTTCCCATAAAAAAGAAGAGATAGATATTCGTTTGATCAAACACCTCAATTCTGCCATTCAGAATTCAAATAGTGGGAATAACATTAAATCGATTTTCAATACACGATAGATCATCGCCGGCAAGCGAGAAAATTCCACGGGATCATCATGCCGTCAGTTCTACTTGTCTTGTTCCTGCAACTCTGGGCGCCCACTTGGGCTGCTGGCAATCAAGATTTCGTCCAGTGCGTTCATGATCACTACTCCTCCAAAACCTCCACCGCCCCCTCAATTTCTAAGCTAATCTACACTCCCGGCGACGCTTCCTACACATCTGTTCTCCAATCCACGATCATGAATCCCAGATTCAACGACACTAGCACAATCCACAAACCTCTGGCCATCTTCATCCCTCAGTTCGACTCCCACGTCCAAGCCGCCGTCCTCTGCTGCCGCAAACACGAACTGCGGCTTAGAATCCGCAGCGGCGGCCACGACTTCGAAGGCCTCTCCTACCTCTCTGTTTCCCCCTCCAATGATGACTTCGTGATGATCGACTTGACCAAGCTCCGCGCAGTCCACGACGTCAACCCCGAAACAAGGACCGCGTGGGTTCAATCAGGGGCAACATTAGGCGAGCTCTACTACGCAATCTCGCAGAAAAGCAGAGTCCTGGCTTTCCCGGCAGGGTTTTGGCCCACGGTTGGAGTCGGCGGGCATTTCAGCGGAGGAGGATCAGGCGCGTTATCGCGGAAGTTCGGGCTTGCAGCTGATAACGTAATCGACGCCAGACTAATTGACGCCGAGGGCAAAGTCCTGGACAGAGCTTCAATGGGGGAAGATTTGTTCTGGGCGATTCGCGGCGGCGGAGGCAATACTTTTGGAGTAGTCACGGCTTGGAAAATCAATCTGTTACCCGTCCCGCCTTCCGTCACCGTCTTCAATTTAACCAGAGCGGTGGAAGAAAGCGCGACCGAGCTCGTCCACCGGTGGCAATACGCGGCGGACAAGCTGCCAGAGGACGTGAGCAGTTTCCTAGTCTCGCTATCCAGTAAAATGGCGTCGTTTCAAGGTTTATATCTAGGGGAAATCAAAACTCTGCTTCCCCTGTTTGAAGAAAAATTCCCAGAGCTTGGTCTCTCAGAGGGAGACTGCAGTGAAATGAGCTGGATCGATTCGGTGCTGTATTTTCTTGGGTCCGAATCGGTTGAGACTCTCCTCAGAAGGACAGGAGAGCCGGCGAGGAAAGTCAAATCGAAGTCCGATTTTGTGCAGGAGCCTCTCCCTGAAGATGCTGTGGACGGGATTTGGAGAATCCTGGCAGAGGTTGGGCCGGAGGAAGGCGTTCTGCAGTTGGAAGCTCATGGAGGGAAGATGAGTGAAGTTCCGGAATTCAGCATCCCCTACCCGCATAGAGCTGGCAACGTGTACATGATTCAGTACTACGCTTACTGGGATGGGAATGGAGTTGAGACGGAAGAGAGGCACTTGGATTGGATTCGGAGGCTTGAGGGTTACTTGGCGCCATTCGTGTCGCAGGGTCCACGGGGAGCTTACGTCAATGCGAGGGATCTTGATCTTGGGATGAATGGTGATGCTGCTGCAGGAAGGGCGTGGAGCTGTGAACAGGGGAGTGATTGGGGGAGGAGGTATTACAAGGGTAATTTTGAGAGGCTGGTTAGGGTTAAAACTGACGTTGATCCGGCAAACTTTTTCAGGAATGAGCAGAGTATACCTCCATTCTTTTTGGGTAGTCGGCACGTCGGGGAATAAGAGTAGTGGTGGAGCTATGCATAGTTTAAATAGGTTTACGGTTGCTTAAATACTTAAATTATTATTTAAGATCATAGGTTGTGTATTCATATTTCGAGAAAAATATTAAAAAGTGGTAAGATAGATTATTGTTAGTCTCATTAACTCTAGTTGTTGAAAGTTGTTCTATTATGAAGTCTAGCATAGATAGAAAATGGAGTTTGGGTCTTTCCCAACGTGATTGAAATACTCCATCTTTCCCTGTTCATGCCGTTCGTTTGATTGGCGATTAGATGTGATTGGTGGTCAGTGGTGGCCGGCATGGGAAACGACAACCACAACGGGAAGAAGCGTTAGCGTTTTAGAGTTGATCCCTAACCCTTTTCACCTGGGTAAGTGAATTACGTGGGAAATTTTTTTCCTTGGCTTCTTTGTTGTTTATTTTGACAATCAACGGGGGCTGTTTGTTTTCATTTTGTGAATTTTTGCACCAGATTGAATTATGTTGTTGATGGAAGCTCAGTCATTGGCATCGAGATATCAAGAAAGGCAAGTGACTGTGGGGAAACTATTTCATCAAGAAAGAAAAGGAAAGAGCAGATACAGCAATCAATCAAGGAAATCAAGAATGACGAATTGATTCACCAGTAACGGTGGACTAAAGAGTGAAATAAAAGAGAGGTTTTCAGGGCAGAATAGGGGAGTTCTTTTCTGCAATTTTCTCCGCAAAGAAAAACAGAGAGTTGTGCGTGAGAAAGAAAAGAAACAGGGTTTTCAGGGTGAAAACTCGGGTATCAGAATTAAGAAGTCAGGGTAGAGTAGGTGCAGGGAGCAGACTCTACAGGGCGACTCTGATCTAGTGACAGGAGGTCACTTTGAGATCAAACTCAGTGTTACTTGTAAATCTATAAACGAATAAACATAGTGAATCGTCGAAGGTCTCGAGATAGAGATCCTTCGACCGTGGATTAGTCGGTGTTAGGTTCATTAATCACCTAACACCGGATACCACGTAAAAATTGGTGTGGGTGTCATTTTCTTTTCTTTGATAAGTTTAAGTCTGCACTCTAATCAGTTTACAGTACGTGGTGGAGTTCTTGGTTAAGTGATTTGCAGAACAGGGCAGGTGAACTTAAACGAGAAGAAGAAGAAGGTTCAGCTGATACTTGAAACGCAGCGTTCTAACCATTACACATCGGGCCAACTTCATTGACAAAGCAAAAGTGAGTCAGGCCCAAAGCTGTGTAACAATCCATCACAAGACGGTGTCGTGTAGGTAATCTCAGAAAGGAAAGTTCAATAGCATTGAGAATCGATTTCTGCCTTTGCTTCCCATTCTTCTCACTTGATCTTGTCAAAGTCGAAATTAGGGTTTCAGGAACAAAGTAAATCGAAAGAAGAGCAAATCGCTGGAAAAGTCTCGCGCTCGACTCATTCTACACGTGGTATCAGAGCCCGGCTCCGACGAAAGAGGCTTAATCACCTTCGGAGAAAATGAGCTCAAGCGCAAACAGCGGAGCGATCTTTATGGCGGATGGATTTTCACAAACAAGACCCCCGAGATTCGAAGGAGTGCACTATGGGTACTGGCGCAATCGAATGGAACTCTTCATCGGCTCCACCGACCCAGATCTTTGGGACATCATCCTCGATGGTCCACTGGAGGTCAAGGGAGTTCGAGGAAACTGGTCAGACACAGACAAAAGGAACTATCAAATGAATTCCAAGGCCACTAATTTGCTATACTGCGCATTGGGACCAGAGGAGTATCATCGAGTCATTGGATGCAAATCTGCCAAAGAAATCTGGGACAAACTCCAGATAGCTCATGAAGGTACGACCCATGTGAAGATTTCAAGAATAAACAGTTTGAAGCAAGAATTCGAGTCATTTGTCATGAAGCCTGAAGAGTCAGTCAGAGAGATGAATGAAAGATTTACAACGATTGTCAACAGTCTGATGAACTTGGGAATCATGTACGAAAGCTGCGACTTGGTTAGAAAAGTTTTATGGGCGCTACCAAAGAAATGGACGCCAAAAGTTACTGCCATTGAGGAATCAAAGGACCTCACTAAACTAAGTCTTGATGAGCTCATGGGATCCCTAATAACTTATGAGGAAAAGCTGAAGAAAGAAGAAGCAGAGGAGCCAAGGAAAGAACGAAGGAGCATTGCATTCAAAACAACAGCTCAGGAAGATGGCTTCGACAGTCTTGATGAGATGGAGGACGAGGAGTTAGCTATGCTGAGTAAGCACGTAGCTAAGTTACTGAGGTTGAGGAAAGAAAAGAGAAGAGGAGGACTGTTGAATCGATTCAGAGAAGGAGATGAACAAATCAAACCAAATCGATCACTGCCAAAGCCAAGAAGAGAAGGAGCTGCATCAGATAAGCAATCGTCTCAGGCTGGATGCTTGAAGTGTGGAAGGATAGGCCACATAAAGGCTGAATGCCCAATGTTGAAAAGGGAGAAAGCGTACACTGCAACCTGGAGCTGCAGCGAAGAAGAAGAAGACGACGATGAAACAAAAGCAACTGCTTACATGGCTCTGGAAATGAGTGATGATGACTCCAAATCACCTCAGGTAAGTCATCTTGACTACTACTCTGATAACTATAGCGAATCTGAAGAGATGATTGATACAATTAAAAACATTCAAGAAGAATTTGAAAATGTTAGAATTAAACATGCCAAACTGAAAAATGAATTTCTACACATAAATAATGAATGTGATAGACTAAAAGGAGAAAAACTAAATGTTGAATGTCAACTTAAGAAATGTCTGATTGAAAAAAAATGAGGCACTGAAAGCTGAACTTCTAGCTCTAAAAGATGTACCAGACACTAAAAACTGTAAGTGTTGTAAAAAGGGTCCTTCTAGTCTTACTAATCAGACTATTAGCAACTCGATCATTAATCAGGGCCCTAAGATAAGAAAGTCAACAAATACTGAATGCTTTTATTGTCATCAGAATGGTCATTATATTGCTAATTGCCGAAGAAGAATTGCAAAGGAGAACAAAAAATGTCATAACTGTGGACATTCAGGACATTTAAAGAAATACTGTAACACAAAACTAAAGATATCCAAACAGGTTTGGATACCAAAGATCAAATAAAACCATGATTATGCAGGTCTGTCTCCAAGTGAGCATGGATGACAGTGAATGGATCCTGGACAGTGGCTGCTCACATCATATGACAGGTATACAAGAATTATTTTCAAAACTTACCCTAGGAAAGAAAGGCAGAGTCTATTTTGGTGATAATTACAGCACAAACATTTTAGGAAAGGGTCAAGTAGGGTCAAATCCATCAATTAAGAATGTCATGTTAGTTGAAGGTCTTAAACACAATCTGTTGTCCATAAGTCCAATGTGTGGAACTGAGAATCGTGTAGTGTTTGAACCAAATGCATGCTATGTCGAAAACATTACAAGTAAACAAATTCTGTTCACAGGAAAAAGAAAAGGCAAACTGTTTGTCATTGACTTGAATGATAAATCCTTGTTCAATGAAACTTGCTTAGTGACAGTGGATAAAAACGAGCAAATGGATTGGCATAGAAGACTAGGGCATGTAAGTGTAGGAATCTTATCAAGATTAGCAAACTTAGAACTAGCTAAAGGTATTCCTAAAATTCACAGTAAAAAGGAATTCTTCTGTTCTGCCTGTGCAAAAGGCAAACACACCAGATCTTCCTTCAAAAGCAAGCCTATGATTTCAACTAAGAGACCACTAGAACTGTTGCACATGGATTTGTTTGGTCCCACCAACATAAAAAGTCTTGGTGGAAAACAGTATGCCTTTGTTGTGGTAGATGACTATTCTAGGTTTACTTGGGTTTAGTTTCTTGCTTCAAAAGATGAAACATTTGAAAACTTTAAGATTCTGTCTAGGAAAATTGAAAATGAAAAAGGAGTTAAAATTGTCAACATAAGGAGTGATCACGGAGGAGAATTTATTTCTGATAAATTCAATTGCTTCTGTGATGAAAGTGGTATTTCTCATAACTTCTCAGCACCTAGAACCCCTCAGCAAAATGGAGTGGCTGAAAGAAAGAACAGAACTCTAATAGATATAGCCAGGACGATGTTGAATGATTATGGATTAGCCAAACACTTTTGGGCAGAGGCTATTAATACTGCATGTTATGTAACTAACCGAGCATTAATCCGTTCCAAACTGAATAAAACTCATTATGAACTATGGAAAGATAGAAAACCTAACCTGGAATACTTCCATCCATTTGAATGCAAGTGTTTTGTGTTGAATACCAAGGATAATCTTGGTAAATTTGATGCAAAATCCGATGAGGCAATATTCTTAGGCTACTCCTCACATAGCAGAGCCTATAGGATCTTTAACAAAAGGACCCTCAAGGTTGAGGAGTCCATAAATGTTATGTTTGATGAGTCTTCAAGTGAGTGTGCAGAGAGTTTAGATGAGACAGAGGACTTTGGACTTGGAAGAACACTCTCAGAAGAAAATCATAAGGAGACTGTAGCTAATGATCACAACACAGAGGAAGAGCTAAACAAGGAAGTGATAGAAGAAGAGCGACAAGCTCCACCTCACATAAGGAAGCGTCACCCTCCTTCTCAGATCATTGGCAACATAGAACAAGGTATTACTACTTGATCCAAATCTTCTGATGTTCATACTGCATTCGTATCACTCATTGAACCTAAAAATGTTAAGGAAGCCTTAGAAGATGAATACTGGAATGCCTCAATGCATGAAGAAATGAACCAATTCAAAAGAAACAATGTATGGGAATTAGTACCTAAACTAGAGAATAGAGTCATCATTGGAACAAAATGGATCTACAGAAATAAGTCAGATGAAATAGGGAAAATTGTTAGGAATAAGTCAAGACTAGTGGCACAAGGTTATAATCAGGAAGAAGGGATAGACTTTGAGGAAACTTTTGCTCCAGTAGCAAGATTAGAAGCTATAAGGCTATTGTGTGCTTTTACTGCTTCTAAAGGTTTTAAATTATACCAAATGGATGTAAAGAGTGCATTTTTAAATGGTGATATAAAAGAAGAAGTCTATGTGTCACAGCCACCTGGGTTTGAAGATTATGAATTTCCTAATCATGTCTATAAGCTAAACAAAGCTCTGTATGGGCTCAAACAAGCCCCTAGAGCGTGGTATGAAAAACTGAGTCAATTCTTGTTAGACAAAGGCTTTCACAGAGGAGCAGTTGACAAAACATTGTTTATCAAAAATGGAAACTCTCATACACTGCTTGTTCAAGTTTATGTAGACGATATCATTTTTGGTTCCACTAACACTGCTCTGTGTAAAGAATTTGAACATGATATGAAAAGTGCTTTTGAAATGAGTCTCATGGGTGAACTAAACTATTTCTTAGGATTGCAGGTTAAACAGACTAAGCTAGGTACCTTCATAAGTCAGACCAAATACCTTCTCAACATGCTAAAAAAATTTAAACTTGATAATCTTAAATCTGCCTTAACCCCTATGGGCTCAACAACAAAGTTAACCTCAGATGAATCTGGTTTGCCTGTGGATGAAAGAATGTATCGTGGGATGATAGGGTCTTTGCTTTATCTGACTGCCAGTAGACCAGATATAATGTATAGTGTCTGTGTCTGTGCAAGGTTTCAAGGAAATCCTAAAATGAGTCACTTAACAGCAGTTAAGAGAATTTTTCGATATCTTAGTGGCACTTCTCACTTAGGGTTATGGTATTCGTGTGAGTCTAGTTTAGAACTCCTGAGTTACAGTGATTCAGACTATGCTGGATGCACTGTGGATAGAAAAAGTAACTCAGGTACTTGTCATTTTCTAGGAACCTCCTTGATATCTTGGACCAGTAAGAAACAAAGTACAGTAGCATTATCTACTGCTGAGGCAGAGTATGTTGCTGCTGGACTTAGTTGCACTCAAATTCTATGGTTGAAATACCAGCTGCAAGACTATGGTCTTGAGGTTGGTACTCTACCTATTCTTTGTGATAACACCAGTGCTATTAACATGACCAAAAATCCAATCCAACACTCTCGAACTAAACATATTGAAGTCCGTTATCACTTTATTCGTGATTTAGTTCAAGAAGGAAAGATAAATCTAGAATTCATTAGCACTGATATGCAGTGGGCTGATATATTCACCAAACCCCTTGGGGCAGACAAATTCCTTCCCATCCGTCGTGAACTTGGCTTATTCACAATTCACGAGATTGATTCTCCATGATTTTGTGGATACAGACCTTCCTTACTTACTTCCTCATTGATTGCTTGATTTCAATCAAGCATTCATTGTATTCTGCCTCTCTTATTACTCTTCCCGAACCTTCCCTAGGGTTAGGATCTTCTATATATCATCTTCTCACTAGGTTTCGTCCATCATTCATCCAACTAATTCCCTCACACTTTCCTCCATCAGCAACTCACCAAAAATGGCCTTCAATAATGCTCAATTGCATCCAGCTGCAGTGTTTAGCAACAAAGGGTTTAGCAGCCCTGCTGCTTACTCTCGATATCTCCGCAGATTTCGAGATCGTCCCATCCAACCCTCCTTCTCCATTCAGCCCTCTGGTTTCACCAAATATGACCTGAATGTATCCTCTCTCATTGATAACTTGGGCTGGGGATCACTGACTGAGGACATGCGATTCAGCTTCTGTCCAGAAGCAGTTCGCTTGTTCTATGTCAATCTTGTTCCAGGTCCTGGAAGTGATCCTGCCTTCTTCACAACAACTGTGTTCAACTATGATATCACAGTCACTCCTGCTCTGTTAGCAAATCTCCTCAATCTACCTCACACTGGGCTTAGAGCAGGCACTGATGGTGAATTCGCCTATCGAGGATTTAGATTTGATACCGCTCTTGCTCGGTATACGCGTGATATAGGCGATTTCTATCCTTCTCCTCTTGCAGCTGGTCGTCTCCCTGATGACTTGAAAGTACTCCACTTCTTCATCACCAGGCTTTTCTTGCCTCGTGATCTCTCTTCCACTGATCTTCTTCACTCAGCTGACCTATGGATCTTGTCCAATGCTAAAGAAGGTCGTCTCATCAGCTATGCCTCACTCATGTTCTCCCACCTCATTAAGTTTGGTCTCGAGTACTACAGTGGTCCTCTGCCCTTTGGACCCCAGATCACCAAATTTCTGTACCAAGTGGGCATCGATCTGCGTGACAAGGTCATGCGATGCAATGTACTCGATGATCTTCGACCACAGCATGTTCTAGCCAAGCTCAATGCTGAAGTTGGTCCCCGTAAGCCTGTCATTGGCTCAGGGGGAGTCATAACAAGTCCTGCAGCCTATGCCTCTGGCAAATTTGTTGATGCCCTTGTTGATGCAGCTGTCACGGTTGTTAAACAAGGAGTAACAAGTTCAGGCAAACAGTCTACTGCCTTGAAACGACTGAGGGAGCAAGACCTAATGTGGCCTAAATTTGTGTATGAGTCAGGAGCAGTAAACGACTCGTTCAACTCTGACTCAGAGTCAGAGGAAGGGGATAGAATCACTGAGTACGAATCTCCTCCAGAATATCCCTTCTAGGGATCATAGGGAAGCATCTCAGGGGGAGTATCTTTTCAGGAGGAGTATCCTGAATTGTTGGTGAAGTCAAGTCCGTAGGAATAGTCTGAATAAGAGTGTAGACCTGTGCAGGTCAAGTTGAGTTGTTAGTATGGTGTCATTTTGTGCTTGTGTCTCCTTGATTGAATATTAATAATAAGATGTTAGCTTATCCTGCTGTTATTCAATCTTGCTTTTTAGATTATCTCGAGTGGAACAGGCTGCGCCAATCTGTGTGTTAGTGTGTGCAGGTAATCAAGTGAGCCAATGACAAGCTTAGGGGGAGTTTGTTGATGGAAGCTCAGTCATTGGCATCGAGATATCAAGAAAGGCAAGTGACTGTGGGGAAACTATTTCATCAAGAAAGAAAAGGAAAGAGCAGATACAGCAATCAATCAAGGAAATCAAGAATGACGAATTGATTCACCAGTAACGGTGGACTAAAGAGTGAAATAAAAGAGAGGTTTTCAGGGCAGAATAGGGGAGTTCTTTTCTGCAATTTTCTCAGCAAAGAAAAACAGAGAGTTGTGCGTGAGAAAGAAAAGAAACAGGGTTTTCAGGGTGAAAACTCGGGTATCAGAATTAAGAAGTCAGGGTAGAGTAGGTGCAGGGAGCAGACTCTACAGGGCGACTCTGATCTAGTGACAGGAGGTCACTTTGAGATCAAACTCAGTGTTACTTGTAAATCTATAAACGAATAAACATAGTGAATCGTCGAAGGTCTCGAGATAGAGATCCTTCGACCGTGGATTAGTCGGTGTTAGGTTCATTAATCACCTAACACCGGATACCACGTAAAAATTGGTGTGGGTGTCATTTTCTTTTCTTTGATAAGTTTAAGTCTGCACTCTAATCAGTTTACAGTACGTGGTGGAGTTCTTGGTTAAGTGATTTGCAGAACAGGGCAGGTGAACTTAAACGAGAAGAAGAAGAAGGTTCAGCTGATACTTGAAACGCAGCGTTCTAACCATTACACATCGGGCCAACTTCATTGACAAAGCAAAAGTGAGTCAGGCCCAAAGCTGTGTAACAATCCATCACAAGACGGTGTCGTGTAGGTAAACTCAGAAAGGAAAGTTCAATAGCATTGAGAATCGATTTCTGCCTTTGCTTCCCATTCTTCTCACTTGATCTTGTCAAAGTCGAAATTAGGGTTTCAGGAACAAAGTAAATCGAAAGAAGAGCAAATCGCTGGAAAAGTCTCGCGCTCGACTCATTCTACATATGTGAATTGGGATAACATTAGAATGGGGATATTAGTTTATACATTACCTAATAACCAAAAACTAAAGAGTGTTGTTAAAAGTAATGAAGGTTGAGAGCAATGGTGAAGTTAGAAATCCGAATGAGGAGTTTATTCGATTTGTCGTAATTATTAGTGGTGAGCTAAAGCCTAACCGACTATTCTAATTCTTAAATTTGTGCAAAATTTACAAGTAATCTTATCTATATTTCAAAATCGAGTAGAGGAACAACTCCTCCTAGGTTCAACCTAGCTCCACCAATATTTGAGAGAACATGAGATGCGTGTAAAACTATGTCATTTTATCTTCTCTTTTGGCCAACCAAACCCGACCCAATATGGCAGAGTATTCAATGGTTTGTTTGAGAGCAGACCAAATTGGACCAAACCAACATCCAAACCGAACCAAATCAAACAAATATATTGCAATCATAAATACTGAAGGAAAATGAGGCTCATTGATATTTGGACCGGACCAGACCAAGCCAAACCACACTTGACCGATTACAATGTTGGTCTAGTCCTTGGTCCTAAACTTTTTTTTTTTTTTTACTTTTGGACTGCGATTCTCAAGGTTTGGTTTGGTCCATTTCTAACCAAACCATTGCACATTGTTGTGTTAATACTCGAATATCAAAAGTCTACAAAAGTGATTGAAAAGCTAGCTTCTAGGCTTTTAATTAGACTTTCAGTGAAAAAAGTTTTTTGAACAAAATCTATAACATTTCGAGGTCTAAATCATGGAAGTATAGACTTTTAGACTTTAAAACTAGGTTTTGACGACATTTCACTATCTACATTTGCAACTGGTAAGAGATCTGAAATTTGCATATTTGTAAATGTACCAATTATTTAAATTATGGGAATATACTTCTTCAAGAATTACTACATCGATGGAGGGGAATACTACATTGTTGTTGGTCATATTTGTGATATATTGCCATTGGAGTTGGACACCGAATATTAGACAAGATATTGTCCAACAGACTATTTGTGATCAGTCTGCATCATGCACTATATACTTCGAATCCTGCAATTTTTCGTCTAAAACCCGTGTTGTGGTCAACAAGGATGATATCTATTGAGAAAAACTTTAGAGACATACGAACAATAATTTTCTTTCATGCTAAAGCTTGATTACGTATATATGTGTGTGTCGGATTATTTAGTTGTGTTTCATTGTTATACATATTATATTTGTCATTTTTCAATTACTTGGTAGTTGGTAAGCTTATTTTGCATAATTGTACAGCTTGGTTGTAGTAAAATATTGAAGAAAATATGTATTACATGGATCTACAATACATATAATATATATAATTACATAAATCTTCCGGCCAACCGGCCAGGCCCGGTGCTAGTATAAGATAGAGGAGTTTTGCACGATTTACCATTTGAAATTTTCTTGCTTCTCCTTAATTATATGTAGGGTATAAAAGTAATTATATCTTGACTTTAAAATAAAAAATTTTATTTCTTTATTTTTAGTAGTGCACAAAAAAGCTTGGAGAGAGAAGAGATTAGGGGGAATAAAATAATATAAAAGAAGTTAAATATTTTTAACTATATACATTTCTTGTACAACACGTTCCTTTATTTCATATCTTTGGAATATCATTTAATTTCATGATCAATCTTTAACCCTTTACTTATATGTTTTTTATTATGTACTCTAAATGAATTGGTAGTCTTGTATTATATTGGATTTGTTGAGTTTTTTCATAAAATTTCTGTAAACTACTTCTCATGTGATAACTATTTTATGGTTATAGCAATATAGCTACAAATTGATAATTGAGTACTAATTCCCAAAAAATATATAGCTACAAAATAATTATTTTCATAGAAGAAAATGAAGTTTTGTTTAAACTAACAGGATGTTGTGGTAGAAACTCGAAAATGTTACCGCGTACATAGTCCGGTTATGGATCATATTGATAGACCGATAATTATACATGTTTTTACCCCTATTCTGGAGCCGTTTGAGATGTTGATTCTCGTGTTTTAAGCCGATTTCACGCTAGGTTGTGCGTTTATGTCATATTTCAGGACCTGGCATTGGAATCGAGGCGAAGGAACGAGATTCGGGTCGAAAGGAGCAAGTGAGGCTTGAAGTGTGCTGGAGGACGAAAATACCCGGCCATGACCAGAAATACCCGGCCGGGTATTATTTTGAGGAGACCGGGTATTTGCTGTTTTCGGCGTCTGAGAAATAGAGAGGGTCCCGGTCGTGAAGCTTAAATCCCCGGTCGGGGATTATTGGACATGACCGGGGATTTTTCCCTGAAGCAAAACGCGCGTTTTAATAATACCCGGTCGAGAGCCAAAATACCCAACCGGGTATTTCGACCGGATATCGCGACAGGCAGCAGTTTTAAGAGAAAAGAAGGCTGAAAATCAAGGGTTACGAGTTTTAGAGAGACAGAGCGATTCCTAGAGAGAGAAAGCGACGAACCAGAGTTCCCAAGTGCCATAGCTTGATCTTCATCACCATTGGAGTCCGGCTTGAGCTTGGAGAAGTGCCGATTGACAACCAGGAGCAGAAACTCATCCTTCACAGTATGATTTCCGCGTCTGAATCTGCTTTTGATTCTCTCTCCATGGAGTAGTTTCCCCATTCATCTGGGTATGGGGAACCCTAGATTTGTATGTTAGGTCTGATTGTATGAACCCAAGTACAGAGTTTATGATTTGATTATATTCGATTGAGGCTTGAATGATTGAATGACTTGAATCCTGATCAAATTCCTGTTGTTTCTACTTTAACCTAGTATGAGAATATCTGCCTAGGTTGATAGAGCATCCTTAATTGAAGGTAGTCAATTGGCGACTTTAGTCGAGGAGCCAATTCGCTATTCTGTACCGAATTCAATTCGGTAGTGGAGGTTTGGTTCGTTAGGGCCTCAATCTGTTTACTCCGGTGGAGGTTAGTTGCCCGCTGGAGACTCAGATTGAGAGGGTCTGGAGACCTTTAGTCGAGACTTCAGACTGTTTTAGAACTTTCCGCAGTATAACTTTCATGAAAACTGAACTTGGTAAATTGCAATCCGCCTTAACTGCAGTCTACGGGAACCATATCCGGGTGACCTCTCTCGACTTGAAAACAACCGTTTAACTTGCTTTGTTTGTTCGTTAATTTGGACTTGCACTAAAGTTTCACTGCTAGATAACAAGAATTCACCGAGTAGTCATCAAATCTAGGACCCGGGTTGACATTAAAACCCAAACCCGCTATACTACGCTTTAGGAAGTGGTTACACTTGGGCATATTCTAGAGTGACAGTAGGAGTGAGTCACATATAGATGGTTTACAAAATATAAACTCTCTTATAGAAAATTAAAAGAGATGAGGGTGGTGTTGATAATCACCTTTATTTACTTAATATCTTAATTATTATTTATTTTATTTTCATTTTAGTTATATTATTAGTTAAGACCACCTTCTTTTTGGGAGGAATTTTACAATGTTATATAGCATTGGTGTTATAGGTGTTTGTCTTTATGGCCAAAGCAGTCAAAATCGGGATTTTGATTGTAAAATCGTAGGATTTTAGGATTTTACTTAGGGATTCCGATCCTGATTTTACTATAAAATCGGTGGACCTTAAAATCGTTTAAAATCGGGATTAAAATCGTTAGAATCGTAAAATCTTACCAAAATCGGGATTAAAATCGTATGAGAACAAAATAGGCTGTTTGAGCAAATTTTAAAAAAGCGGAACTGATTTGGCAGAAAGGACAATGATGAGGATCTTCTCAAATATTTTTCCTATTAAAAAACATTTGACAAGAAAAAAATAACCAAATTATGGTTCGGTCATTCTCTTTCCCTTCATCCCGTGAACTCAAAGGCAAAATAGCTTTCCTAATATTGTACGTTCGGAAGAATTAGTATCATTATTAACTCATTAATTGATTAATGAATACGTTTTTGTCAAGGCACTAGCATTAATTATTCAATTGGAGTTCATATATTATTAGTTTTAAATCATGATTAACATACAATGTTGAAATTAACCCGACCGGAGTACTACTTTGAGTTAAACTACCTAAACACAACATGAAAAACAAGAGCCAAGCTCCATGAGCTCTATCATTTCCTCATGAGTTATTTTAGTTACGCATTAAATAACAATTAAAATGATGATCTTGGAACATTAATCTTGAGAATTATCATTTTCGATGTTATGTGCCTTTGTGTTGGTAATGGTTTACCTTATTAATATGATTATATGTTAGTTTCTATATGGAAATTAAAATCCTACGATTTTACGAATTGATTTTACGATTCCGATTTTGCCCCAGTTTTCGATTTTAGGTAAAATCCCGATTTTGACTACTTTGTTTATGGCACAACTTGAATTTGTACATTTAACGTTATGGTACAACTTCAGATTGTACTTATACTCTTTTGTACAAATTCTGTCCTAGTACAACTTGAACTTGTACCTTTAAGTACAAATTCCCTTATGGTACAACCTAAACTTGTACTTTTAACGTTATGTACAACTTCATGTTGTACATTAAAGCACCAATGTTTTATATCATAGTAAAAGTGCTCTTCTTTTGAAGTGGTTCCTATTCTCAGTTAAGATAGGGTAGGCCCGCCACTTCACTTAGGCCCGGGCCAAGTCAACGGGGGGACCCTATCGAGCTCGAATTCCCTTCCTAATCTAGCACAATATGGCCGTCCCTCTCACCCTAATTTTTTTTCAGAAGCTAACTTGTATTACCAAGAAAGAATAAGATAACAATATTCAAACAACACGAGTTTAAAAACTCGAGAGAAACCAACCATGAAAATCAAAACTCAGAACTCCCGCAGGAAACGAGGAAAGGGCTTTCTTAGCCACCAAATGGGCCGCCCAATTGTTTTGCCTACCAACGAATTCCACCTCAAACCGAGCATACTGCTGACGAAGAAACTGAATTTCTTCAAGAATGCTACCACCTTTGACATCCCTAAATTCTCTCCCACGTACCTTATCGAGAACAACCTTAGCATCTTCGCGAAAAACAAAGCCATATTTAAATGCTCCAAACCCCTCCTAACCTCTCCAAGGCCACTCCCCTCCCACAATTCAACCCAAACCCTGCAAGAAAGGAACAAATGCTCAAGCGACTCTAATGGTTCCCAACAAACAGGACACCGCTTGGAGCACTCAACTCCCTACTCCCAACAAGCTTCAACAGTCGGCAATACCCTGCGGAGAACCTGCCACACAAAAAAATTCAGTTTTAGGGGGATATTAAATCCCCAAACCTGTTTCCACAAAGACATGTCAATGAAGGAGACTTCAGCCTTCCAGCCAGGCTCTTTACATCGCTCTTGCAGGGCCAAATGATACCCTGACCGAACTAAAAACATACCATCCGCTTCTGCTTCCCAAACAAGTTGATCCATGATGGGGACTCTAGGCAGGGGGATCGCTGAAATTTTCCTACACAACTCCGGTTCAAACCATTGCGATAAGCATTCCTGACACCATTCCCCCAGCCCGATCGTCAACAAAGACATGACAGTAGCCCCAACTTGGCTAGGACCTGGAACTAAAACCAAACCTGAAATATCCGGCTGACCGGGGACCCAACTATCTTCAACGATGCAAACCGAAGCACCATTACCGATCTGCCACCTCAACCCTTTCAGTAACAAGTCCCATCCATGTAACGCACTCCTCCAACCCCAAGATGGACAAGACCTAGCCGTGGCTTCAAGAAGAGAGCAGTGGGGGAAATACTTCCCTTTCAAAACCCGCGTTAACAAAGAAGTAGGTTCATTAAGAAGTCTCCACGCTACCTTAGCAAGTAACGCCTGATTAAAATCCTCAAACCTACGAAACCAAAGCCCTCCCTCAAATTTGCTATGAAATAGATTTCTCGAGGGCACCCACCTAGCTTTATCACCCTCTGGCATAAAACCCCACCAAAACCTTGCCATGTGCCTGTCCAGTTTCCGGCATAAAGTCCGAGGTAACAAAAAAACACAACATAACGTGTACTGGCAGGGCAGTGGCAACAGCCTTGAGCAGTGTTTCTTTCGCAACCCAGGATAAATGACGTTGTCTTCTCCTCCAAATAACGGAAATTTTCCGTTTTCGAACGGTGTATGAGCGTTGGCAACCCCAAATACTTATCATGCACATCAACCGCGCCCACACCCAACAGCTCTGCCATAGAATCTCGATCCCTGGCTACTACATTTTTACTAAAACAGACAGCAGACTTAGCTAAATTTACTTTCTTCCCACTGATTAGTTGATACTCGTGGAGAACCTGCATTAACACATTACACTCTAAAACCGTAGCTTTCAAGAACAAATACGAGTAATCTGCGAAGAACAAATGAGATACACTCGGACTTCTGGGACTGACTTTCACTCCTTTCAGCCTCCCTGCCGCTAGCTGCTGTCTTAGCAAAGCCGCAAATCCCTCAGTACAAATAACAAGCAGGAGAGGAGACAGTGGATCACCCTGTCTCAAACCTCTATTCGATTGAAAATAACCTGACGGTTTGCTGTTCGTCCTTACTGAGAAAGTCGTCGAGGAAACACATTCTTTTATCCAGCCAATCCACTTATCACTAAATCCCATTTTTGCCAACAAGGCAAACAAAAAGGGCCACTCGACTCGATCATAGCCATTTTCCATATCAACCTTCAAAGAGCCATGTAACCCTTTTTCCCCTGCCTTTTAAGCTTAAGGTAATGCCATATCACAAAAATAATTAATTAAGAGTTTATCTATTTAATCATTTATGGAATCATGATATGAGTACAATTCATCCTTTTGATTTTTTTTTTGGTGGGATTCATCCTTTTGATTTTAGCATTGAGGGTAAGTAATTTAGTAACTGAATTTTTTTTAACGAGTAGAACAATAGCAAGTATATTTTTTTTATTTAATGATTGATGGATAATTCTAAAAGTTAGAAAAATGAAAGCACGTAAAAGTCAAAAAATGAAAGGGTATGGTGTTTTTCTAGTTCACATTTTTCTGTTTATTAATTAGTTTAGACTAAGCTAATGTCACATTATGCAACGGAGTAAGAATTTTTTTTTAAAAAAAATGAAAGAACAGAACATACATTTGAGCTGCGTATTCATATTCTTTGCTATGTAACCTGTATTCATGTATGCGTACAAAATATACTCATAAATTTTGAATTCAAGGAGATCAAATGGTATAGATTTTGAGAAGCTATGTATAAAAGTGATAAGAATATCATGACATTAATTACATACAAAAGAATTTCAATGATGATATGAATGTCGTGATAAACCTGCTCATACTATGACCAAACTTTGGATAATTTTACGAATAAAATATTTAATTGAAAAATTATTATAAATTCAAAGTTATGATAGTTTATTAAAAATTATAAACTCAAATATTCTGACCAACCGGCCGGGCACAAGCTAGTATTATATAATTTACTAACACGCCCACTCAAACGAAAAGCCAACTAATATGTGCTTGAAGTTTTGCACTGGTCCAAATACCATATGTTCAACAATTGAGGTTCGTCAGATCCGAAAACGGGACCTCTCAGTTATCGAAAGCTATGATACCATGTTAACGAACTAGCCATTTAGTAACATAGTTTCTTCCTCTAAAATTTTGGTTCAATTAAATAAGGTTATTGCAGCTTGTTATTTTCAGCCGCTCTTCTTTCTAGTTCTATCTACGCCACTAGGGGTGTGTAATGGTCTGTCACTCATGAGAAGTGTGATCCAATAGTGAAAGATATTTTAGGATCAAGGACTGGACCAATAATACATTAGAATCGTTTTGGTCTGGTTTGGTCCGGTCCAACATCTTTTAATATTTACAAAATTCATTAGATCAATAACCGAACCATATTATAGTTGATTCTATATGGTCCGATCCAAATATATATTTGGTCGGATACGTTCCGATAAAGACAACCCCCGTTGGACACCCGTAGTTTCCATTCAATAAGAGACGGGGAAATGAGAGGTGTGTAGAAGTGGGAAATAACTATTTTCCAAACCATATATGCAGGATCAAAGATTTACCAAGTCTTCAAGCACTCAAACACAAACCACACTAACGGGTAGGAGCAAGTAATTCTTACTCATGTTCTAAGGGTCTCGTCTTGTATTAGATACCTCAGTCTGCCTCCTGGTGTTAGGTTTATCAAGCGATCTATTTTCCAATAGTGAAAGATATTTTAGGATCAAGGACCGGACCAATAATACATTAGAATTGTTTTGGTCTGGTTTGGTTCGGTCCAACATTCTTTAATATTTATAAAATTCATGAGATCAATAACCGAACCATATTATAGTTGATTCTATATGGTCCGATCCAAATATATATTTGGTCGGATACGTTCTGATAAAGACAACCCCTGTTGGACACCTGTAGTTGCCACTCAATAAGAGACGGGGAATGAGAGGTGTGTAGAGGTGGGAAATAACTATTTTCCAAACCATATATGCAGGAAAAAAGATTTACCAAGTCTTCGAGGATTCAAACACAAACCACACTAACGGGTAGGAGCAAGTAATTCTTACTCATGTTCTAAGGGTCTCGTCTTGTATTAGATACCTTAGTCTGCCTCCTGCGATTAGGTTTAGCAAGCAATCTTTTTTCTCTGAATTCCCTTCTCAGAAGAGTGCGTAGCGTGGTACTTACTCAATAAAGAGTGAGAGGAAAACAAAACAATCTTAAGTTATGAAAGATACTGAGATAGAAAATAAGGATTCTACTAACAGTAGAACTGCGTATTGTGGATGAGGAAAACCCTGAGTGAGAAGGGGTGCAAGAACAGGATATCGTGCCAGAGGGTTTGGTAGCCTATATTCAAAAGGTCTATATTGAAGAAGATGAACCACTGGTCGTTGAGGATCAAGACTATGACTCTGTGCTCGTTCATGTTGTTGGTTTGTTGGGATTGATAGGGCGCCTTGTTGCTGAAATCAATGAAAACTGCTCTCACAAAAGTTTAGAATCTGACACGGAGTTACTGACCGAGAAGATCATATGTATGGGTTTCAATTTCTAAAGCATAGTGACAGAGATAAGGTCATGTTCAGGGGGCCCTGGCATTTCGATAACAAACTTATTATTTTCCAGAAAGCTAATATATTCCGCAAGCCAAAGAAAGAAGAGTTTAACAAAATGGATATATGGGAAATGATCTATTTATTACCTGCGACTCTACTACACAGGAGTTGGCTAGTAAGATTAGTGACAGGAGGAGAGGTGTAAGGAGAATGAGATCTCTAGACACATCATAAAATGACACTCCTGGTCGAGAGAAAAGCCCTTGGACTGATTGAATCAAACACTATGCCCGGTTGCCTCTCATGTGAGAACCTCAGTTTCAAATTGAACACATTTTTGCAAGAATTTTTAAAGTCCAAGATTAGGGAGAGAGTCCCGCACACATGTCATAACCTAGATATCAAGCACTATCAATACAACCAAGAGGAAATAGAAGTACAACCCCTCACATTGATAATCCATTGTAATGCTACACTACTCCCGATAGTGCACACCATCCCGATTATCAAACAATTCAAAGTACACTGAGTATTAATAATACAAAGGGGGAAACTTGGAGGCACCAATTTTTTTTTAGTTTGGTGTATACAAACAAGGGTTCAAGCGGTTAAAATCATGCAATCATCATCCTTCAACATCATCATGAACAACAAGCAAAACATGCAATCCATTCAAAATTTTCTAACTTTAAGCATAAGGATACACGCAAGCATTTTTAAACATGTATCCCAGATCCCCCACCCCACCACACTTACATCACACATTGCCCCAATGTGTTCAAGACTAGGTATAAGTGAGTAGAAATAAGTTTACCATTTTAATCAATTGGTGAAGAGATTCGGATAAAGATTCATTTAAGCTCATGGAAGTGGGGTAACATCAAGTTATGGAGACACACATCCATGAGATAGTTATTTACTAATAGACCAGAAAACATTAAAAGTTAAGGGAAAAGAAATCAAAAAGGGGTTGGGTTTCCTCTCAACAAGACCTTCTTTGTCGTCATAAGCTAGACGGTTGTCTTTAAATTTCACTCCATCCCAAGACCTCCTTGAAATTGAGGTTCTCGTTGGTGATGTGAAGTCTCAAGTCCCGAGCAATTGGTGGGACAATGATTGAGGGCTCGTGTACTTGATTGGTCTTGAGACTCCACCGTCAAGACCTCTCCTTTCCTTCTAGCTTCTCTTTTCCCCAAACAATGTGGTGTAGCATAGATTGACTGCCATTGTGTCCACCAAGAGGGACTGGTGATGGTGCAGGCTCAATTTGTCAAAGAGATTTGGCAAATGGATCCATGGCAAGGAGTTTCTCAAGGTTGGGTGTTCATTGGTTCGGCTCATTCACATACAACACAACCTCGATCACTCTTTGTGATCCAATCACCTCTCGAACCTTCTCTCTCTCTTCTTCAGTGATGTCTTACCCATCTAGAGAGTGGAGTTCCACCTCTTCTTTGTTCTCTTCTTCCTCCATAACCTCGTCATTGCTCTCTTCCACATCCATTTCTTCATGTTGATCTGGAGCTTTGATGTTCCTTCAAGCAAGTTCTTCACTAGATGGATCTTTGAGGTCCACTTGCTTGTCCACCTTCTAGACTTCTTCCTCTTCTACTGCTTCCTCTTTCTCTTCATTGATGATGTCAAAGAGGAAATCTTGATTGAGTCTCAAACAAATTTTTTCGAGATCTCTCGTCTTCTATTCCAACCTCTTGAGCATTTCTTTATGTTCAGTGAGGAATTTTCGAGTAGAAGGGTCAGGACCTCCTATGCTGGAAGGTGTTCCTTTGGTCTCCACCTCTTTGAGAAACCTTTCCTCTCGACAAGTTTCCTTGATGAAATAGAAACTCGGAGGAAGTTTGGGATTGCTAGCATCGAGGCACTTCATAGGGATGTTGTAGAGCTCGGATGCAAACTCTTTAAGGCTCTTGGGCTTTGGTTTAAGTGGTAATGGAGGATGAGGTGCCCTTTAACCCAGCCATGAATCTTTCAAATTCAAGCTCCAAGAGTCTCTTTGTTTTTGGTGGTGGTGGAGGATGAAGTTCCCCCTCTCTCCCAGCTATGAATCTTTATATTTTGATTTCCAAGAGGCTCTTTGGTTCCGGGATTGGAGTTAAGAGAGTTGTCTTGATTCCCTTTAGCCATTCCGTCATTGCTTCCATTCACTCCATGGAAATCTCAAATTGGGCCTTCACCTAAGGTTGTAGAGGTGGTTCTTGATAGAATGGTGGTGGACCTCGGTAACCATATGGGTATTGTTGGTGTGCATGGCGAGGAGGTTGTTCTAAAACCGGGATCCTTGTCCTTCATTACCCCTAGAAGTTTCAGGGTAACACAATTAGTTAGAAGGTTGATACCCCTACACTTGGTTGAAGTCATGGGGATCTAGGTTCCAATATCTACAAATACCACAAATAGTAAAAAGAATATCAAACAAACAAAAACCTTCCTTCGGGGGAAGAGTAGTGTAACAAAGCACAAAAAGAAACGCAATACAAGAATTATAAACACAAAGAACTAGGGGTGGTAATCGGTAAACCGGTATTTGGTATTACCGGATACCGTACCGAATACCGTCGGTAATTCAGGCGTGTAATTTTCCATTCGGTAATTACCGACGGTATACCGATATATCGTAATACCGAATAGTGATTGAATATCGGAATCCTGTGTTGTGTTGTTAGGCACAAGAAACCAGGGGACGCCATCTTTTGCCAATGTAATATCGAGGGAAAGGACTAGAGAGGCCCCCAAGAGCAACATGTAAGAATCGGAAGAAGGCGATCCGGGTTCTTCTGTCAACGGCAGGTGGACGACACTACTGAGCTTTCTTGCCTTTAATAAAGGATTAGCGCAGGGCCTGTTGGTTAAGCAAGGTGTAATTCGAGTTTATATTTTCGAGGTTGTGATGCCTCCTCTAGGTCAGTTCATTTTCTATGCATTCTAATGATTCTACTATGATAATTATTTATCTGCTATCACCGTTTCTTCTGTTTATCCCTGGATTCTCCTTTGTGGGTGCCGACTTTGCAATCTCTATGATTTAAACTTGGTTGGTATGGTATGTGAGTTCTGATTATTGAATTTGTTTTCCTTACTGTTATCTTTTTATTGAGTACTTGGTCTGGTTCCTTTCTTCTTCCTTTTGGTTTTTGTTGTATCCTGACCGCTCCGGTAAGATGAGATCGATCGCCGGAACCCTCTACTCTGGTGAGTTTGTTGATTCAATCGCCAATTAATGCCCCTAAATGGTCCATGCAATTGCCCTAGGCTGCAGATGGGCAATGGCCAAAAGAAGCCACAAAGAACACCATTCATTCTCTAGCTTCTTGATGGACATGACGAGAGAGAAAAAAAAAAGGAAAGTATGCCTAACTCCTCCTCCATGTATTAGCCGGTATTCGGTATACCGGTATTAGGTATACCAGTATTAATACCGGATTCCGACTATTTGGTATTCGGTATAGCGGTTAACATTCGGTATTGGTATTCGGTGGGTACACTGTCTGTTTCCGGTATACCGGATACTGACCGACTACCAGCCCTACAAAGAACAAATAAGAATCCAACTATAACAATTTAAAAAAATAAATACAAACACAAAACACAAGACTAAACTAGTAGATCTAAACATTTCATAACAACCTAGATGTCTCCGGCAACGACGCAAAAAAATTGATGCATTTTCCGAACCAAGCCATAAAACTCAATTAATAATCTCTATCTACCCAACCTAGGTCGAGTATACTCTAAGCTGGCGAAGTAGGAAAGTGGTGAATGAGGTACTATTCCCAAGGGCCCTCTAGATCTATTACTAATCCAAGCCTCGACCTACTATCTATTCAAATGAGATGGCTGAGGGTTTAAGTGTGAATAAACAAATAAACAAAACTAAAATTGAGGAAGATCACAAGAGATAGAATGTTGCTTACGTTTAATCTGTCTAGCTATAGGTTGATATGAGCAAAATCAAATGAAGTTTTGAGGCGTGGAAATCACTAAGATGGCGATCGGCTCAATGGTCATGCAACCAAACTCTCTTTTAGTGGAGTCCACCGACCTAATGTCACCTCAACCGGTTTCCCCGACTAGAGGTAATTACTATATCCTCTAAATGGGTTTCAACCATCCAAACACAACTCGGGTAAGTCAATGGTCATGCAGTTACCCGACAAACATCAATTAGGCGAGCTCCTAACTAGAGGGGGATGGTCACGCCTTCTTCTAGCTAGGCCTCTAACTCATCTAAGCAAGGTAAGAATCATTCAACATACATCTACATCCTAATAAGAAGCATTAAGAACTCTAATTAAACACAAACATGCCATAGATTAATATGTAAGATAATGATGGATTTCCTAACATCTAAGTTGTACCCAAATGAAAAATGGGACATAAACAATCCCACACTAATTGATATATGCCATAACTTTGGCCTAAAAGGGTGTTTCTCTCTCTCCTAATCAAGAACAATCACAGATTACTCACACTAAATTAAGAGATTAACAATTTAACATGAATAAACATCAATTAAACATAGTAATATAGGTTCACAACCATCCTTACACATGACCCATTGAAAAAAGAAAACCCCCCGCGGAACCGATTATTGTGGAGCAAGAGACACTTCACTATATATCGTGACTCATAAACACTGTTACGACTGGGATGTGTCTTGGTTGTGGGCGGGTGTATGGTGGACTCTGGTTCCCTTTGGATCATGACAGGACCTCTGGTTGGCTGGGCAGTTGGCAGATCTGGTGCATTTGTGTGGCCCTAGTGAGACGACATTGATCAACGCGTCTTCTCTTGGTGTTCCCAATGATAATTGAGAGCAAATGAGAGACATAGAGAAGCGAAGATGAGATTTTTTGTGTGATATACTTGGTGTGTTGGATGCCACGTAGCTCTTTCATTTTTGCACACTCATTCTACCTAACTCGCTCAGTTCTCTATGCCAGCTTTTTTTCTCTCATCGGTTTCCTTCACCACACACCACTCACCATACCAAAGATGCAATCCATCAATAGAAGGGATAAGGCAGAGATAATGGGTAAATCACTTATTTTCTCTTTCCTCCATATACCCTTTCTTACGATTTACAATCGCTCTTCCCATCCGATCTGATATGCTCTCATTCTTTCGTTTGTTTATGCCTCTCTTTCTCGCCCCCAGTTCCACATTAGCAGACTAGTGCCTAGACGAGAGGGAGCTGGGGGTTTCCGTTTTTTTGACTTCGAGATGGTTCCATAGTGCGATGTGGTGGCTAGGGTGATGATGGTCAAGAATAAGGTAGAGAAAGGTGGGTAATATACATACCAATTGGATGCAAATTGACAAAATCTTTATTGAAAGGACAACCATCATACTAAATACAAGACTCCTATCATCAGCTTCGGATCCCACTAACAACTAACAATCCCATTTCCCCTAATTTTCAGCACCCACAACTAACTACCCTGACTTAGTAAACTAAGACTATTACTTGACTCACTAATTGGCTAGCGGGAAAAACAAACAAATACATTTAGCTTCAGCAAATAAATCAAAACGACACAACAAAGCTGAGAAATTGTATGCAGTGTGTGACCTTTATCCCAACTTTATCCTCCCCTAAACTGAAGCCTTTCAAGACTTCAGTTTACTCCCAAGCAATATGTAGAAACAGCTGCAGTCTGCAGTCTTTAGGACCTCCCTCAATCCAATTTATTCATAGACTCCAAGTTTCCAACATAAATACAGTAACAACGACACAATAGTAGTTTTCCACAATGGCAAACAACGAAAGCCTGCAGCAACAACTTCTAGGAGTTCTCACCTTCAACATTGCACAAAATGCCTCGAGCTCCACTACTTCATTCATCACATAAGCTACTTGATCCAGAATTCTGAAGTGTTCCCATTGCACAACTCCATGTTTGATCAGATTCATCGGCAGGTAAAGCTTGACGGCTACATATTTGTTCTGGCCATGTAAAATTGGATTCTATGTGAACTTGGAGGTCGAGCTATTATCACACAAAATCCTGGTACAGTCTTCCACATTATTCCTCTTTCCCATTTGACTCACAAACCCTCTAAGCAATGCTCGACGCCTTGAATTCTCCTTGTCAAGTAATTGAGTAGAGAAGTTCACTAGCAGTTCATGTTGTACTTTCTCTACTACTTTCACCTCGTTATGTGCAACTCTGCCTCTTTCCTTCTTCAAGCATTCCTCAGACAAGAGTCACCCACAATCCAGTTTGAAGCCCTGTAATTGTAGTATACGCATGTATCTTGCAGCACAAGGGCCTCAAAATCTCCCTCGTAACAATCCATTTGCAGGAAGCAGGTAAGGCTAACCTTATTAAGTGCTGGAAGTGACCTCCGAGCATTGAAGTAGCTATCAAGATAATGGAAGAACCGAGAAAACCACCTAACTCTGAGTTCATGATTGCCCCATTTCACGAATTCCCATATCATAAACTCGTCATGCTTCTCCCTGATAGATGATAGTATAGTGGAACTAATGTACTCTTCAAATGACTCCTTATACTTATCATTAAGCTCCCGAGAGTACTCATGAGAAGGCTTCTGTTTAGCTGACAGTATAGCGGAACTAATGTATCTTCAAACAACTCCTTATACTTATCATTAAGCTCCCGAGAGTACTCATGAAAAGACTTCTGTGTACATAAGTTATAGATAGTTGTGTAAGGCATCATATATTCCTCGAAGTTGATTAACTCTAACCCTTCAACATACTGAAACCCCACAACTCCTTGGGAATATCTCATCAATCTATACATTTTTACACCATATCTAGCCTTCATAAACTCTTTGAACCTGCTTCTGCAAAAACCAGTCTGTACCAAGCCAGCTATAATGAAACACTTCTCAGCTCTCCATACATGCAGCAACTCATATAAATTCTTTTTGAACTTTGTATACTGACCTTCCTCCCCTGCAACCACAAACCCTTGTGGTTGCATTATATAACCCTCCTTAGCTAGTGTACTGTATGCCCAATCAATGGTATATATTGCTAATGTAATTGCTTCTCCATATGTTTCTAAGAAACTCAACTCCTCATCACAACCATTCCATATCAGCATGATCAATGTTGGGAGAGCCTCTAAGTTGCATGTAAAACCATGAGTCACATTAGACAAAACATCTTTGCCCACCAGTTCTTTCTTACTACAATTACACTCCCATACTCCTTATACTCAGCCAACACAAACCTTCCTCTATTATTGGTTCTTGAACATGCAATATACTAGGTAAATTCTTTCTCAATTGAGTCCTTGAATTGCTTAAACTTGAGAAATATGTTTGAGTTTGCTACTAAAATAACCACCCATTGTTTTATACCGAGTTCATCAATCACATTCAGGATATACCTCTTGTCACTATTTGATGATGATTTGAAAAAACCACAACGATTTGTATGCACCAGTTGAGCCTTTTGTCTAATACTCCTTTGGCTTCTCCTTTGGAAGAACCTTCTATGTTGTTTACCAAACTAGAAAGTGGAGCATGTTGCTGCAAGTCCTTTAAACATAAGATGCTACACTTCATTTGTGATTACATTAGTATGGGAATGTACTTCTCCTACTGCTATCCTTGTTGTTGGTGTTGTGGTTTCAACAGTTGAATCTTTATCTTCCACTTCTTGATTAGAAGTGCTTCTACCTATTTCAATTACGCTGCCATTTTCCTGCTTCACAGTGCATTCAGAACACCACCCTTCATTGTTCTCTATCACGTGATCTTGGAGAAACGTCATGGTGCTGTGATTATCACCATCAGATACATTTCCTTCCACTTCATCCATAATCTCTAGCATCCGATCTTCCACAACATCCATATTGCTGTAATTATCACCATCTGCTACATTCTTTTCCACTTCATTTGCTTTTATATTCTCTTCCTCAACATGGGTCATCAACAACAAATTATCACCATCTGCTACATTCTTTTCTACATCATTTGATGTTATATTCTCTTCCTCAACATGGGCCATCAACAACATATTTTCTTTCATATCAAATTCATAATCCGCATTAGAGCAGTGTGCTTGTTGAGTGTACCAAACAGGACATTCATTTCTGAAATGACCGAACCTATGACACTTAAAACACTCTATTGTATCTTGATTCAATATTCTACCATCTCTTCCTCAATCTCTTTCTTGAAAGTTCCCTCTGCCCTGGCCTCTTCCACATCCCTCAATGAAATCATGAGTAATCTTCGATGTTTGATCTGCCACAAGTGACCTTTTGCCGAACTTTTGGTCATGGACAAGTAATGAGCTCTGAAGAGCATCAACATAAATAATTTCAATATCCTTCGACTCCTCAATTGAGCAGACTATGTAATTGAATCTCTCTGTTAATGTTCTCAATATTTTCTCAACAATCTTCTCATCAGACATTGACTCACCATAATTGCTCATGGCATTCGCAACCACCATTACCCTTCCAAAGTACTCATTTACGGTTTCCTCTTCCTTAATCTCTAGGATCTCAAACCTCCTTCGAAGAGCCTGCAACCGAGCCTTCTAAACTCTAGCACTGCCTTTGTATTTGATTTTCATCGAATACCACGCAGCCTTAGCAGTATCCTTCTTAGTAATAGTCTTCAAAATGTCCTTGTCGATTGAGCTAAAGAGGTAGTTCTTAGCTTTAAGTTCTTTCAACCTCAAGTCGTCAAGGGTTTTGGTTTGAACTGCAGAAAGAACTACTCCTGTTGTTGGCTCTGTAAAACCTTCACTCACTACTTCCCAATATTCCTCGGATCGGAGCAGATTTTCCATTAGAAGTCTCCAATAATCGTAATCCTCATCAAACTTGGGAATAAAAACTGAAGTGAAGTCGATGTTCTCACCCATGATCTCACAACATACACCTCTCACAACAATGATTAATCTCACCAAACCTCTCGTGTTTCCCTCATACCCAGAAGCAACTTTCAAAATCAATCAATCACCAAGCTTCTTGTTTCTTTTACCCGCACCCAGAAGCAATCCTCACAATTAATCACTCATGTTTCACAATCTCGGTTACAATTTGCTTTGGCTCTGATACCACAAGTACAAACCAATTGGATGCAAATTGACAAAAGCTTTATTGAAAGGACAACCAGCAGACTAAATACAAGACTCATATCAGCAGCTTCGGATCCCACTAACAACTAACAATCCCATTTCCCCTGATTTTCAGCACCCACAACCAACTACCCTGACTTAGTAAACTAAGAATATTACTTGAATCACTAATTGGCTAGCGAGACAAACACACAAATACATTTAGCTTCAGCAAATAAATCAAAATAACACAACAAAGCTGAGACCTTGTATGCAGTATGTGACCTTTATCCCAACAGGGAAGCCCGAAAGCGATGCGGCTTGACTGCCGGTCTATTTCCTTTCCCATTTATTGTTCAACCAGATCTGTATGTTCCGGTGAGTTCCCGATCTCATTTTTTGTTCCTTTCAATTATACTCTTTATGGATAATGATTCCCTTCTTTTTCCCTTTTCACTTGCAAATTTGTTTCTAAGCCATATTGATCAATGTTCCGCACGATTATCGTGGCCAGAGACATTGACAAAAGTATTCGCTTCCGATGGTTCCATCATCTATTTTCTTCCCCTGCCTCGACCCTCTGCTTTCTATACCAGTTTTCTCTCTTCTTCTTTTTTATGTCTCAATCTTTTGTTTGATGCTTTTGAGGGCGGCCCTGTGTTTTTGGAGTGACAATCGGTTTGAACTTTGGATCGATCGAGGAGGGTAAGCAGATCTTGATTTGATGTCTCTGATTCTATAATGGGTTTTTTGTCCTCGGTACTTGATTCATTCCTCTGTTTCTTTAATTTTACAGCTAAAATCTTACGTCTGGCGACAAGCAGATCCAGGTTTTGAGAAGATGTAAGTATGGAGAATTGCCTGTTGTTAGCGTTAATTGAACTCTTCAATAAAATTTAATGTTTCAGGTCTAAATGACCGAAAAATTGAGCTCCTTAGTTTATCTTCTCTCTTTCTCAGATCTGCGAAGGCTAGCGGCGAGTGGTTTCTAACAGAGCAGTTTTCACTGGTGTTGGTGGTCGTCACGACATGTGAGAGACGGAAATCCCAAATCAGCCATTTTTTTCCGTTCGGGTTTATGTTGATGGTGGTTTTGTGGTTGATGTGTAGGTAAGGACTATCAAAGTGATGCAACGTTCAGATCAAGTCGTCAAGGCGAGGAGAGTGGATGATCATGGACCTCTAATTCAGGATAATATGTTATAGTTGCTCATATTCTTCCCGATATCAAGCTTCATGATCAAAACTTTTTTCTTTCTGTTGCAACGATTGTGATGTTATGATTACTTTTTATTTCATAAGGTGGCGGGTTAATTGCAATGGATGGTTTAGAAAGAAGGGAACCAATACAAAGTAGTCCACCAAATCTAGAACATTTTTTGGTGGTGTTGCTATATCGCCATTGCTCCACCCTCATGGTCATCAGTCTGTCTCCTTTCCTTCTGTGATATGCTCATGATTTCCTCTGCAGATTTGATATTGTGCAGCACTGGATTATAAATTAGATTGGTTGCTGTATTTCATATTCTTAAGGCAATGAAAAAAGAAGTTGTTGCACAGTATCTGTTTTGTGTAACATGCTTAGCCCTGGGTGATTTTGGACGATGTTTCAATCGTCCAAGGATTTCTCCATGAAATATCATTAGGAAGTTTCATTTACTCTTGGCAGTTCAATGTTTCAACATTAAAGATAATTGAATCGCAGTTATGGTTCTGCTTGACTTCTCATAAATAATAATGCAGCTATGTTGCTTATATCCCAGCATTATCCTATTCACTTTCATTCTCTTTATTTATGGTGGCTATTGTTGTTTGCCGATGGAATAAAATTAAGTTCAATTTGTGGGTAGAGCGAGACCATGTAACAAGTCTATCAAATATTCAGTAACAACACTGATGCTTTGATCAATGCCCCAAAAGTGTTGTATTTTCACATATATATATATATGCATTTTCCCAATTTTGTATTCTTTAGTTATCAAGTTAAGTTGTACTTATTCTATCAAGGTGGACAAATAACATTTACCATAATGTTTTGTATGTCATCATTGTGCTGCTCAGATGGTTCATATTTACCTATGATATTCATTGGTGTTTATGTGTATTTTGATAGTCATAGTGCTGCTTATTTTATGTATAACACTTTCTTATTATGGTGTGAATTTTGATTCCCAAATAAGTACACCCCAATAATCCCACATCCCGGCACCGAGCGCGGGCAATGTGAATTAGTAACCAATCTAAAAGTTAAGGTTTATCTTCCTAAATAACAAGAGAAGCTGAAACATAGAGAGAGAAAGTGTGTACCAATGGGAAATTCATGGATAGATCTTTCTTCTCCTTCTTGCTATGACCACCCTTCTTGAATCTTGGGAAGTTTTGTGGTTAGGATGAAGAAGAAATCACGCAAAACCTCTCCAAACTCGTCACTCTCACTCTACAACTTCTCTTTCTTTGTTTTCTCTCGCTAGGATGCCCCTTTTCTCAATCAACCCCATCTATTTATAGACCCACACAGGTCAAAGTTCCCGGCCTAGAGTTTGTGGCCGTAAACTTTGACAAGAGGTTATGAACCTTTGATGGGAATGAAAAGATCTCAGCCTCGACCCAAGATTTCGCGGTCGTGAATTTTGCAATGCTGTCAAAGCCGAGCCGGAGTATGACCCGGTAACGTGAACGGCTCGGTCATTAATGGTCCAGCCGGCATTAGACCGTTAAAAACCGTTTGAGAACCGGTACCTAATAAACAGTCATCTGTAATAGACTAATAGTAGACACTTCTTAATCATGGTAACCCACAAGTAAATTACTCTCTTAAACCATTCTAGAACATCAGTACTGAAAGATCTAAAATTCAATTCCAAACCACCACATTGTTCCAAAACAGAAGCAATATCACACGAGTCTGAACAATAAACAAGAGTCTTAAACATGGAAGCCAATCAAAGTCTCAAACTCAAACAACTATCAAATACAACTTCATCATCATTTCATTCACCATCACTAGCATCAGATGAATCACTACTTGAAGACGCCATCCCAATTGCTGTGCTACCATCATGTCCATCATCATCTAATAATTAAACAAAAATATGTTAGAAATCATGTGTTAAAAATAGATCAAAGTTGAACATTCTTCATTTACTAATAATATGTCAATCCAACCTTCATTGCGACCTCTTTTCCTACTTGTAGTTCCACTTCCTTCAGGAACGTCATTAGCATTATTATCACCCATAGCTTGCATCAACTCATCAAAGCTAAGATCTGGAGTTGGATCCTCTGCCTCATCCATAACCCAAAATTCAGTGGCATTAATCCATTCATAGTCAAATGGATCAACCAAGAACTTACTTTTTCTCGTACGAGACCTATGAATGATTAAATACAAGTCATCTACAAAAGCTTGAGTACCACTATCTGGATTTGGAGTACTCATCTACAAAAGATTAATTGAATCAGTGGAAGCAGTAGGTTGATTCTCTACCAAATCAAACATTAAAATAAAATGTCAATTGAATCAATGACTGTAAACACAATAGAAGGTAAAACTAGCTTAATCTTATTGAATGGAAAAAACAAATATAAAAACAATTTGTAAGCTGCAAACCCGTCTCATCTTTCTAACCACTAACCCACATCCTACATATCAACAACTCCTTCTAACTACTGCCGACTCCTGGGACCACACAACTGCTTTTTTTGTAGCCAAGCTTTCTCAACAAATAGACATTAAACAATTAAATTCCAAGACTCAAACCAATTTGTACCCAACTTATTCCAACAATTTGTACCCCAATTAAATTCCAAGAATCATTGGAAGCAGCCGCACAATTAGTCAATTAATTCACCTTGCCGCCGGTGGGAGATGGTGCGGAGGAGAGGCCGCTGGTGGGAGATGCGCTGGAGTAGAGACGTTCGGTGGGAGCTGCAGAGTAGAGGCCGCCGGTGGGAGATGGTGCGGAGGAGAGACGGCCGCAGCAGGGGAGATGCTTTGGAGACGACGCGGTGGAGTAGGTGAGCTGCTATGAGGATGGGGACGACGCCGACGGGAAGCTCCTAAAACGGGGACCGGCGCCGAGGAGGAACGACGGCGATGGAGACGGGGAACGGCGGCGATGGAGACGGATTTGCCGATTTGGAGTCGAAAGCCTTGTCTCCACGAAGAAGAATGAAAATTAGGGATTTAGGGTTCTGCTTCTACAGAACAGGCCGACCTCGACCCCTTTAATTTTCCATTTTTCTGTCTTTTTTTTTTAATAAACCAACCGGCCGAATGTAAAAAAACCGGACGACCGGCTCGAGCGGTTAACCGCTTCGGCCGCTCGCCGGCCGCCCCAGAGAACCAGTCCGGCTAAATAGCTTATCCGAGCCGGTTTTTTGCCCGGTTGGCGGTTTTGGCGGCTCGGCTCGGTTTTCAAAGCATTGGAATTATGACAGGAGGCTACAAACTCTTGAGAAGGGGAAGTTCGCAACCATGGTACAAGAGTTTGTAGCCTATATCTTTTCGTCGTCAGGTGGTGAACTCATGGGGGAAGTTCGTAGCCTAGAACAAATGTTCGCAGCCGCAATCTTTTTGATGCCCTAGTGAACGTTTCACGAGGTCCAGCTCGCTAGGCCGCATGGCGGGCCGCGAGACCTTCTGTACTCATCGTGGACGGCCTCTTGGAATTCGCAGGCATGGGGAGAAGTTCTCTGCCGTGATCTTTTGCCTCCGTTCGTGAACTTTGGAAGTCCTTGCTTTCCACCTTCTTTCCGCCTCTCAAACGATCTCCGATTGGCATGAAACTTGGCGTGCCTCTTCCTTATCGCACGAGGACCTGAAAATAAGAAATAAAGACAACATAGTCTAGAAAAGGATGAGAATAAACAAGATTCATGCCAAATGACAAAGTAATAATAGAAATGTGCTAAATCTTAGAATTTGGACAATACAAGATTCATGCCAAATGACAAAGTAATAATAGAAATGTGCTAAATCTTAGAATTTGGACAATAGGAAGCAATATAGCACAAAATCGATCTCAACTAATAAATATTGATGATTATTGAATGAAAACACATATGAAATGAAGGCTTTTAACATCAATTTTAGAAGTTATCAATTATCTAAGCTAACAACCCGACACCATTAATTAATATATATAAATGTGAAGTTTGGTTACTGTTGCCTAATTATTTTCATTTTGATACCCATATTTAATTCAATCACAACTTAGTCACTATAATGTACATTTTATATTTTGATACCCCAAATTTAATACAAATGTGAAGTTTGGTTACTGTTGCCTAATTATTTACCCACATTTAATTAAATCACAATTTAGTCACTATAATATACATTTTACATTTTGATACCCCAAATTTAATTTTAATATATAATCATTGAACAATTACGTTTTATGAGATTTTCGTACCTACAACTTTTATATTTACATATTGGTCCAATGTTTAGATTTCACTTGAATCCATGAATCCAATCCACCATAACATAAAAGTATAAATTTATTTTGTACAATACAAGATGTTGTATCACTCAAACTGTAGGAGAAGATTCGAACATTTTGTATTTTCTCATTACATTAATCATTAAATAAATGATAAAAGAGAGACGACTCTAAAATATTAAAAACCGGATTTATAAACTCAATTAGTACATTGACGGGTACTAAACAAACTTCTATTAACTACATGTAACAAAATATGCGACATCTACATAAGCAAGTGTCAATAAATGGCTGCGGTGAAAAGGGTTGATTGTTGTATTGACGTTCAACTAAAAGAATTGGTCAAAACCTTTCCATCATCTACTTCCTTTTCGTTTCATTTTTCACTCGCCTTCCATAACCTTTTCTTTATTTCTTTCTTTGCCTTCTTCGTCTAACCCTAATTAATATACTATTTTTATTTATTCTAACCACAAGTATAAACGGGTCCATACACGGCTCACCAACAGTCTAGAGAACTAATAATTGAACCATGAACCACTAACTTTTTCAGCTCAATGTCCATTCCAATAAAAAATATATATATAGGGTTATTACTTATTAGAAAGTCATTTTCTACTATGGGATTCGAGGGCGTGAAATTTTAAGCGAGTTACAGTTTATATTCCTTTTGCATCTCTCTATAGTTTTTCTTTTTCAATCGGGCAAGAATTTTCAACAATTATACATGGAATGTTTGGCTAGGTATCTACACATATCAAATAAATAGTTTTCATTTTTCTATAAAAAAGTAAATAACTATCATCTTAATTTTTTTTGTTGTGTATTACATTTTGGTACCTAAACTTCTAAAGTTCTACAAATATGTTTAATTTTTGTATGTGTAATTAAAACACTCTCGAATAAATGAGTATCCATACCCAACTCATACACATTTAGATTATGGAAGTAAATATCAAAACCCTACCCAAACCCATCTACAAACTTCCGAACTCATATATACGTCAACTATACCTTACCTATAATCAATGGGTCTACTTGAGTTTAGATAAATATCATTTACTAGCCAAAAATTTCAAATTTTTTTAAATTTGATGTTGACCTCCATATATCTCTTCTCAGTCAATATCATATGGTCAATTCAATATTACTAACAAAATTGCTAACAAAAAATTATTTTTAGACTAATAATACTAACAAAACATCATAACGGACCACATAATACATGCACATATGCCATCTCCGCTCCGCGACATCGCCACCTAGTTTGTAATAATTGTAAAAGACACGCGAAGTGAGCTTGCAGTTGCGTTGCAAGCAAGTGACGGGTGCAGAACTGCAGATGCTCTGATAAATTTAGAAATTTTCAAATTTGACCCCCGGCCACTTGCTGAATTCGTTGATACTTCAATTCACTTAATGTTTGAAGTGAACAGCTTTCCTAACATATTCTTTTCAGGATGGTGGAAGAGTTTCTTGTCAATAATATACTTTGTTATTAATTCTGTTCTTGTAAGTCAAAAAGCTATAATTTATTGACAACTATTGTATATTTGCAGTGGCGGAGCCAGAAAATTGGTCAATGGGTGTTTATTCATATTAGAAAAAATCAACTACATATAATAAAAATGTCAACATTAAACAAAATAAAAAATTGACATCAGAATATTCAATATTTTTACAATTACATAATAATAGTTCGACTCACACCACTTATAACGAACAACGAAGAGATTTCATATTCTGAAAACATTGTAGAACACATTCCTTGTGCAAACTAGCACGCAACTCTTGTTCAATATATGTCACCAACTCATCGTTTATCCGATTTTGAATATAATTTTTTGTATATTCATGGGTGAAAATTATCTTCCCATACTTATAATTGCAACGTAATATACATATAATTGTCAACTTGAGAACTAAATAAATAGATAGATATGGTTTGTGCTTATTTGTTTTCACTTTTTTTCTAACTCGTCAACCCTTTGTAAGTTTTAAACATGCCATCGAATGGTAGATAAAATAATACATGAGTTCAACTTATGACCGAGAAATATCATAAGATTTGGGGTAATTGGTATGAATTGTACTAGTACCGACAGGGGGAAAACAACCGTTGGGAACTTCTTATGGGACAATAATAGTTGTAGGTTTAATTTTAGAACTAACTTGTTATTTATAGAAAGAATCGTAAGATTTATTAGAAACTCATCAAGTAAAGATTGTAAGGAAAATTATTTAGTATTAGTCGATGAAGGTAATTCCCCAAACAATAGTGAAAATTTTGGTATGGATCTTCGGTAGCAGCCATGGCAAACGGTGGAAAGGGGCAACTTAGGATTCTGCCGGCAGATTTTTTAGATAGGCAATATATGAAAACTTGGTGGATAATAGCTGTAACGGAGAGACTAACAAACAATAGTGGAAAACATAGTGGGCAATAACGATAATGGAAAACCCATAATGCAATAGATGTAGACCCAACAGACAATAACTAATCACAAAAGTTATGGACATGTGAAGTGGGGTAAAAGAAGATCTTCCAATTAATATGTTTAAAAGAATGATATATGATAAAGAAAACAAACCAAATAAAGGTTGGCAACTTACATTTGAATGCTACTATTAAATAATAACTCACATATTTGACTTTAATATATTAAATCACTAATATGATGCGTGGCATGTAATGAAAATGAGTATGAGTTGTAATGAAAGTATTTGATCTTTGCAATGAAAGGATACTGACACACATTTACTGCCAAACGTTAGTGGATTTTTTTCAGAACACATTAGTTCTTGAAAAATATTCTCAAAGTAAAACATAAAAAAATAAATTCTCAATATACACATGTTTTTGCATTGATTGCTCAGAAAATAAGCGGTTTAGTAACGTGGCACCTTTGATCGCAGAAAGTGGAAGCGATGAGTGGTTGATCATTTTTTACCAGCGCAATGTTAGTCAAACATGTGTATAATATAAATTTTTTAAAAGGGTAATGACTATTTATTATCTAAACATTTTTGAATTTTTTTCATTAGTAAAACATATTGAATTACTAAAAAAATAACCAACCGTTAAGTTTCCATCCAATCTCTGTTAATTGTGCTGACATGAATCTTAGGTGGCTAACTGTAAAGCTTAAGTGTAATTAGAGGTAAATAAATCACGTAATGTTTAAAAAACCTTCGTGAGGATTAGACTTCATAACCTGAACTGACCATATCATTCAAAACTTATTTAATGTATTAGACTTTAATTATTATGCAATTTCCTTCATTTGTCCAAACTATATTTTAAACAATCCGTCAACACCAACATCTTAAGGAAAATAATGCATATATGGACTTTATTGTTAGTTTGATTTTGAAGTGTCATATTATAGATCTACTAACTTTTCATACGACAATGGTGATTACTTTCTAAAACTTATGGGTTGATGCTGATATAGAAAAGTAGTTAATTATAATATTATGATCAATAAAGATTGATATTCCCTTATGATTTTGTATTACGTTTCCTCAATTCAAATTATAATGGTGTTAAGGTTATTGAATTATAGTCCAACACCTAATAACTAATTACTTTTTTGTTGTTTATGATGATTTTTAGTTCTATCAGTTAAATTGAATGATATAAACAATGGGCTAACTAACAGAAACCATAAAAACAACCTCATGCGTTGCGGAGCTCGGCCACCGCCTATCTAGTTATAATTTATTTTTTAATATATACCTTCATTAAACCTTAATTACAGTTTCTGACCGAGTAATTAGTCAATGAACTTTGCAATACTTTATGTGGATGCGTATTTTCCATCATATTAAATATTAATGCTATGAGCACTCTTTCCAATTCTGACAAAAATATAATTAAACGCAACCAATTGCATCTCGACGCCCTATTGAAGCAAAGTCGAGATTTTTTTAAAAAAGAATCACATTTCTCTTGGGTAGTTATCATAAATGGTCACAAACCTTTACACTTTGTACAAAATGGTCACAAATCTTTAATTTGTAACGAAATGATAACATAACTATAAATTTGTACGAAATGGTCACTTCCATTAGTCTCCATCCAAATTTATGTTAGAACTATCTAGTCAGCATTCCACCTCATCAAAACAATTAATAAACAAATTCAATTTAATTATATGAAACCAACCTCAAATCGATTAAAAATCGGTCAAAACTGCTTAAACCCTATCTCATCCCTCCTGTAGTATCATCTTCGACACTACCCTCGCCGCCGACATTTCATCCTTTCATACAACAAGAATTCCTTACCCTCACCACTTACAGCAGCAACAACAACCTCAGCTCCACCCTCACTCTCACGGGCCACCACACCCTCACCTTCTCCACTTACCTCCGCCAATATTAATTTCCATCTCCCTTCCACGGTGGTGGTCCACGAATTACGAAAACAGAGGGGGGCCGGGAAAGGTTACAATTCAGACTGCTAAACTTGAGCATCAATCAAGAGGAACTCTTATTTGGAGCAGATGAACGGAGAAAGGGGATCTCGCAAATTGGGAGAAGGATGATGCAATTGAAAGAGAGATGGAAGAGGGGGAAGAGATAAAGAAAGAAAAATGAGAGGCTGTGGTGTTTCGAGGAAAGAGAAATCAAGAAGTGTGGAGTAAAGAGAAGCAGGCGAGAAGGAAGGATGGAGCTCTAGATGTATTCAAGATCTTCCATAACCCTTTGTGTGAGAAAGAGCATAATGTGAAATGAATGGAAACTAGCAGCAGAGGATGCACGATGGAGAAAGGGAGGATAAGGGCCAAGGGAATCCCAATGGAGTGGTGAGATAGGATTTGACCGGTTTGTAATCAATTTTTTACTGGTTAGTCTAAATTGGTTTCATATATTAAATTGAATTTGTTCATTAATTGTTTGATGAGGTGGAATGCTTATTAGATAGATCTAACAGAAATTTGGATGGAGACTAACAGAAGTGATCATTTCGTACAAGTTCATAGTTTTGTTATCGTTTCGTTACAAATTAAAGGTTTGTGACCATTTTGTACAAAGTGTAAAGGTTTGTAACCGTTTATGATAACTACCCCTTTCTCTTTTTGTGGAAAGTCGATTCTTTAGAATGACCCTCCGCAGGAACTCACAAACAAAATATTTTCCACGCATCATTTTCCACCGGAGAAAGCAATAGCTTTCTCTCCATCTCGTCGTCGCCGTTTGTCCCCAAGCTGCTAGACGGTCAGGCCATACTGTATTAGTCAATTCTGTAAATATGGTTCGTCCATTGTCATTAGTGTCACATAAACATGAAACCATGCATCGAAGAGTAGCGACTAGCGTAAATATTGGGGTTCACTGCATCAGTGACTCACTCCTACTGTCACTCTAGAAAATGGCCAAGTGCAACCACTTCCTAAAGCGTAGTATAGCGGGTTTGGGTTTTATTGTCAACCCGGGTCCTAGATGTGATGACTACTCGGTGAATTCTTGTTATTTAGCGGTGAACTTTTAGTGAAACTCAAGCAACCAAAACACAAAGCAAGTAAACGGTTGTTGTCAAGTCAAGAGAGGTCACCCGGATATGGTTCCCCCTAGACTGCAGTTAAGTCGGATTGCAATTTACCAAGTTCAGTTTTCATGAAAGTTATACTGCGGAAGGTTCTCAATTAGCCTGAAGTCTCGACTAAAGGTCTCCAGACCCTCTCAATCTGAGTCTCTAGCGGGCGACTAACCTCCACCAGAGTAAACAGATTGAGGCCCTAATGAACCAAACCTCCACTACCGAATTAACTTCGGTACAGAATAGCGAATTGGCTCCTCGACTAAAGTCACCAATTCGCCACCTTCGATTAAGGGTACTCTATCAACCTAGGCAGATATTCTCATTCCAGGTCAAAGCAGAAACAACAGGAATTTGATCAGGATTCAAGTCATTCAATCATGCAAACCTCAATCGAATATAATCAATTCACAAACTCTGTACTTGGGTTCATACAATCAGACCTAGCATACAAATCTAGGGTTCCCCATACCCAGATGAATGGGGAAACTACTCCATAGAGAAAGAAGCAAAAGCAGATTCAGACGCGGAAATCATACTGTGAAGATGGATTTCTGCTCCTGGACGTTTAATCGCGCTTCTCCAAGCTCAAGCCGGGCTCCAATGGTGTTGAAGATCGATCTATGGCGCTTGGGAACTCTGGTTCGTCGCTTTCTCTCTCAAAAACTCGGAACCCTTCGAAAATTGGCCTTCTTTCTCTTTTATCAGCTGCCATCGCGATACCCGGTCTAAATACCCGGTCGGGTATTTCAGGGTTCGACCGGGTATTATCCAAAACTCGCCGTTTCACTAAGGGGAAAATCCCCGGTCGATCCTCATAATCCCCGACCGGGCCCCCTTCTGCTTCTCACGGGTGCCCGAAGGGAAAATTACCCGGTCAAGGCCAGAATATACCCGGTCGGGTATTTCTTCCTTTGGCCGGGTATTTTGGTCCAACAGCCTCCTTTGTCCCAACTTCGCTCCTTTCGACCCGGAACTCGTTCCTTCGCCTCGATTCCAACGCCGGGACCTGAAATATGAAATAAACACACAACCTAGCGTGAACTCGGCTTAAAACACGAGATTCCTCATCACAAACGGCTTCAGAATAGGGGGGAAAACATCTATAATTATCGGTCTATCAAACTCCCCCACACTTAACCGTTTGCTTGTCCCCAAGCAAACCTAACTCAAACCAATGCAACTCTCCAGACCTCTATAGCAACAAACAAACTCGATCTTAGGTAGCGGACTTCCTAGATCATTTAGCAGCTTACGAGGTCAACCGACGCACAAGTCATCTCATAGCCTCTTCAGCGAGAACACTAGTCTCGAATCGGCATCATGGCAAATAGTGAACAGAGGACAAATGAATCGTGGATGAAGAGACTCTCACAAACAAAAGATCATGGACTCACATTAACTCAAGGTGCTCGATTTTCTTTTTGAACAGGGTTGGAACCCTTTTCTTTCTTCTTTTTGCTTGTTTTTCTGTTTTTCTTTTTTGTTCACGGGTTCCAACCTGTTTCTGGTTCTTACCGGCCATGCCAGGAGCGGGTGTCTCGAGCCTCGTGCGGGGGAAAGACATGTAAGGGAGCTGGAGGTAGTAGGTGAAAATTGGGAACGGATTCCCGTCTCCCCTTACACACTTTCGCTCTATTCGCACGGGAGACGTTATTTTAAAGCACATTTCGAGCACCTGTTACTTTCAGAACATGATACAAGAGTCCATGACAGGCAGAGAGTCCACAACACCACACAATTCAAGGGTCCTAAGTTCACTAATTCACTCAATCAACCAACACAATATGAAGAAGAAATGAGACTTCTTAAATGCATCAACATCCTTCATAGCGCTACACTACCTCCCTAAGTTGCAAATCACTACAGGGACTGTCAATTCAAAGCATACTGAGCAGGCAATTGCAAGGAACACGTACTTGGAGCCCTCAAATTTAAAAATTTGGACAGTGGACTAGGCTCCAAGCACACAAACAGAGCTAATGCAGTCAAAAGATAAACATCCCCCCACACTTAAGATCGACATTGCCCTCAATGGAGAAGAGGGAAGGAAAGGGGAACGATGTTACCGGTATGCACAGACTGAAGGACCAGTCGGCATGGGACGGACTGGAGAGAGGACCAGTCGGGAACACAGGCAGAGCTAAAAGAGACCAAAAAGCTCAAACACATACGTTAGGTCCAACGGTCAGCCCAATAGTACAGCATCCAAAATGAAAAGAAAAAGAAACAAAAACCGACACAAAACAGACAGAAAAAAGGGAAAAGAAAATGCAAACCGTGGTGGGGTTGCCTCCCCACAAGCGCTTCTTTACCGTCTTTTAGCTGGACGCCCATGGTGGATACTCAGGGAAGTGCAAGAACAGGTGCCTCCAAGAGCGGATCCACGTCGCTCTTGAGGTACAGCTTCAGGTGGTAACCGTGCACCCGACGGTTGCAACCACCAGCAGTGGTCAGCTCGACCTGGCCATCCGGCAAGATGCAGGCGAGTGAGTACTCGGATGGCCAGGGTGGTCGTGGTGCAGGGGGTGGGACCAGCTCATAGTGGTCTCCACCTTTCTTCCGCGCAGGCTTAGCCACCTGCGGCTTCGGCCGCCACTCCTCCTTGAGATTTTTGTTCGGAGGCGAGGCTGGATGAGTGGCGGCGAAGGAATGATAGGCGGGTCCTGCAAAATGAGAGGTGCAGAAGGAGACACGACAGGCTCGTGTACCTGATCAGAAATAGCATGCACAGGTGATACAGAAATCATAGCACAATGATCAAACTCAGTCACAGAAAAAGTAGCCTGTTCATTCCCAGCACGCAAGATCAGTTTACCATCATGCACATCAATCAATGCCTTGGCGGTGGCAAGAAATGGTCTACCCAGAATCAAAGGCACATCCACATCATCATTTATGTCCAGGATAACAAAGTCAACAGGATATGTGAATGCACCAACATTAACAAGCAGATCCTCTATGATACCCCTAGGATGCACAACGGAACGATCAGCTAGCTGAATGCTCATCCTAGTAGGGCTAAGTTCACTTAGGTCTAGATTTTTGAACAGTTTATATGGCATGACATTAATGCTAGCGCCTAGGTCCGCCAAGGACTTTCCTACATGCACGCTGCCAATAGAAAGAGGGATAGTAAAACTCCCTGGATCCTTGCGCTTTTCGGACAGCTTGTTCTGCAGGATAGCAGAACACTCCTCGCTCAGCAGCACTGTCGAGAGATCCCCAAGTTTCTTCTTGTTGGTGCAGAGATCTTTCATGAACTTTGCGTACTTGGGCATCTTCGACAGTGCCTCCACAAATGGTACGCTGATGTTGAGCTGCTTCAACATTGCCATAAACTTGGCAAACTCAGTCTCCAGCTTATCTTTATGTAGGCGAGTGGGGAAGGGAAGCTGGGGTACATGCTCCTTCACCACTGGTTGTGGCTGGGGAGCAGGGGCTTCCTTCTCCACCCCCACTTCTGCATCACCAGCCGGAAGTGCTGAAACAGGTAGTGGTTCCTCCTGCCTGGTCGAGGCAGGATCAGCTGATGTAGGCCTGCCGCTCCTGGTGAAAATGGCACCCAGCTGCTCGTGCGGGTCCCGTGGATTGGGGATGGTGGTGGCAGGTAGAGTCCCCGGGGCCCGAGCAGTAAGCTGGCGCGCCAGGACACCGACTTGGTGCTGTAGATCTTGCAGAATAGCACCCTGGTTCCTCTGTCCTGCCTCCAAAGAGGCTATGCTCTGGTCCACCCTCGTGAAATTCGCCTGGCTGGTGGTCATGAATGTCGCCAAAATATTCTTCAGATCAGCCATCTGGCTATCGGGAGCTGGCGCTGTTGCTGGCTCGGCATACTGACGCTGAGGCTGCTGGAATGGCTGCCCTTGCCTAGGCTGGTAGGGCTGCTGCTGTGGTGGTGGCCCCTGCCTAGCCTGGAAGGGCTGCCTCTGCGGGAAACCACCTGCTGGTGCTGGGAAACCAGGTGGCTTGTTGGTGTTGCTGCTCCAAGCAAAGTTGGGATGCTGGCGCCATCCCTCGTTATAGGTACTGCTGTAAGGATCCAGGCGCCGAGCATTTACTATGAAGTCCACCTGCTCTTGGGGAGTAGAAGACTCCCTCATAGACTGACAATCCTCCACCAGGTGATTCGGGCTCTCACACCACTGACACTGGGCTACTAGAGGCGTAGCTACACCTCGGCACGGAAGGAGACTGTTAGGCTGCTTCAATGTCTGCACCAACTCAGCCACCTGCTGCTCTACCCCGGACCTGGCCTCCAATGCATGCAATCCCCGGTCCCGGGAATTCCTACCTCTGTTGTTCTGCCTCCAGGAGTGGTCTCGGGCAGCCAAGGTACTGATCATCTGGTTCAGCTCGGGTGGAGTCTTAGTAAGGATATCCCCTCCTGGGCATAGAGACTCAATCACCCTCTGGCTGTCTGGAGTGAGGGCGCTGTAGAAGTTCCCTACTGTGAAAGCATCGCTGAAGCCATGATGGGGGCACTGCCAGAAGTATCCCATGTACCGCTCCCATGCATCACGAAGTGATTCATCTGGCTCTTGGCGGAAGTGAGTGATCTCCCGCTGAATCTCCGTGGTCTTCGATGCCGGATAATACCGGTGCACGAACTTGTCAGCCAGATCGTCCCAAGATGTGATGGACAATGGGGGCTGGGTCTCCAACCACCTCTTAGCATTCCCCGCCAGAGAATGGGGGAAGAGGTGAAGGCGGATTGCGTCATCCGGGACACCGTTCAGCTTGAACCCGTTCGTGAGCTGCAGAAAACGGGAAAGATGTACCCGGGCTTCCTCATCCTTCAAGCCATGGAACTGGATAGAGGATGTGATGAGTTGAATCCAGCATGGCTTGATCTCGAAGTTGTTTTCAGGAATGGGCGGATAGAGGATGACCGGGCGGATGTCAGCAATCCGTGGAGTATAGTAGTACTCCAAGGTGGGACCCGGTGGTGGTGGATGATGATGGTTCCCAGCTCCCTGGGGATTTGGGTCGTTCCCCAGGATCTGGTTCTGAGGAGGCAGGTTCTGATCGCCTTCCATCTCGTACTCGTCCTCGGAGTCGCTGCTCAATTGGCCGTCTCTGCGCTCCACCGTAGCCAGTCTAGCTCGCTGTTGTCTCCGAAATTGTTTGCAGGTGCGCTCAATCTCAGGATTCAACGGCAGTAAACTTCCTGACTGGCTACGGGTCATGCACTATCTGCACACAATCAAGCAATGCAAACCCGTGAAGGCACAAGTGGGAAGGAACAAACACTCAATGCAAAAAATGAAAATGCTAAAGTAACAGAAATCACTTTTCTTCAACAACCTAGCCGTCCCCGGCAATGGCGCCAAAAACTTGACTCACTCCTACTGTCACTCTAGAAAATGGCCAAGTGCAACCACTTCCTAAAGCATAGTATAGCGGGTTTGGGTTTTATTGTCAACCTGGGTCCTAGATGTGATGACTACTCGGTGAATTCTTGTTATTTAGCGGTGAACTTTTAGCGCAACTCAAGCAACCAAAACACAAAGCAAGTAAACGGTTGTTGTCAAGTCAAGAGAGGTCACCCGGATATGGTTCCCCCTAGACTGCAGTTAAGTCGGATTGCAATTTACCAAGTTCAGTTTTCATGAAAGTTATACTGCGGAAGGTTCTCAATTAGCCTGAAGTCTCGACTAAAGGTCTCCAGACCCTCTCAATCTGAGTCTCTAGCGGGCGACAAACCTCCACCGGAGTAAACAGATTGAGGCCCTAATGAACCAAACCTCCACTACCGAATTAACTTCGGTACAGAATAGCGAATTGGCTCCTCGACTAAAGTCACCAATTCGCCACCTTCGATTAAGGGTACTCTATCAACCTAGGCAGATATTCTCATTCCAGGTCAAAGCAGAAACAACAGGAATTTGATCAGGATTCAAGTCATTCAATCATGCAAACCTCAATCGAATATAATCAATTCACAAACTCTGTACTTGGGTTCATACAATCAGACCTAGCATACAAATCTAGGGTTCCCCATACCCAGATGAATGGGGAAACTACTCCATAGAGAAAGAAGCAAAAGCAGATTCAGACGCGGAAATCATACTGTGAAGATGGATTTATGCTCCTGGACGTTTAATCGCGCTTCTCCAAGCTCAAGCCGGGCTCCAATGGTGTTGAAGATCGATCTATGGCGCTTGGGAACTCTGGTTCGTCGCTTTCTCTTTCTAGGTATCGCTTTCTCTCTCAAAAACTCGGAACCCTTCGAAAATTGGCCTTCTTTCTCTTTTATCAGCTGCCATCACGATACCCGGTCTAAATACCCGGTCGGGTATTTCAGGGTTCGACCGGGTATTATCCAAAACTCGCCGTTTCACTAAGGGGAAAATCCCCGGTCGATCCTCATAATCCCCGACCAGGGATTTAAGGCCATCGCCCGGGCCCCCTTCTGCTTCTCACGGGTGCCCGAAGGGAAAAATACCCGGTCAAGGCCAGAATATACCCGGTCGGGTATTTCTTCCTTTGGCCGGGTATTTTGGTCCAACAGCCTCCTTTGTCCCAACTTCGCTCCTTTCGACCCGGAACTCGTTCCTTCGCCTCGATTCCAACGCCGGGACCTGAAATATGACATAAACACAATCTAGCGTGAACTCGGCTTAAAACACGAGATTCCTCATCACAAATGGCTTCAGAATAGGGGGGAAAACATGTATAATTATCGGTCTATCAATCAGAAATTATGGTATATAATGTTGCGTATTCCAAGCTCCGATTAATTCATAATCTAAATACCAAAATTCGTAAGGCCACATTGTCGCACGTTGAAAAGTCATACTCCAAATTTTAACATCGCCTTCACCACCCTCGTAGCTTAAGGTAAAATAAAATGGTTAAAACCATAGTTTTTTTTATTCAGCTTGCTTCAACCATATGAAGGATGATGCTATTACATTTTGTTGTCTTACTCTTGTTAATAATTTGTCTTCAAGTTGCTAATTGATAACACCTTGATGTTGCGGACATAAGGTATCTTCAGCAGCAGAGTATTTTTTTTTTTTTACGAAAATCTATCGTCGAGTTTAGAACTTTATAATGCCCTACTTATACATAAGTTACATTCAAAATTAATCTCTATTCTATTAAGAATATTATTGAAAAGAATTGTTTTGTATTATTTGCAGCCTCCGGTTGTTTTGTATAGGATAGGATAATGGGGAGACAAGAAGAAGTGTGAGAAAGGATTTTAAGTTGGAGGAGATCTCGAGCCGATCGAGTTCAGATTTTGTCGACTCTACATCTCAGGTGTCTAGGGTCTCTAGTTTGAATATTTTTTTTTAAAAAAGATAATCATATTGATTCAAAATATCATATAGTTACACCCTGGAATACAGCCAGGCCTGGAAATCAAAAGAACGACAAGTAGCCGGATACAAAGAAAGGGTCTTTCTAGCCACCACATGGGCTACCCTATTGTTATCCCGACCTACAAATCGTATACTAAACCCGGGGTGCTCAGTAAAACAATGCACAACTTCCTCAAGAATACCCCCGCACCTACTATCTCTGGTGTCAGCCTGAATGATCTTTTCGATGATGACCTTGGCATCCCTCTCAAACCGGACATTATGAAGTCCTCGATGTATACACCAATAGAGCGCCTCACGAAGGGAAAATAATTCCACGACCATTGGATCCTCAATGTCTCTAAAGTGCGTCCCATGAGCCTGAAGGACCTCTCTATACGGGTTCAGAAGAACCAACCCTCCAGCCGAATGTGACCCCGATCGCGTCGCTCCATCCCACATACACATGAAATCCGATCCTACATTCGGACTCAAAGGATTCATGCTAGGAGGTGGGCATGGAGAAACATGGTCGACCGGCAGGCCACCCCACTCCTCACACTGTTGATGAATTTGACGCATCAAGGCTCGGAACCCAAACTGCTTGCCTTCAAAGACAACCCAGTTTCGGGACTTCCAGATCCGCCAAAGGACCGCCACTACCAACAGGAGGACAAAAGGTTGGTGGACTAAAGAGAAAAGTCTCTTAAGGAAGAGGGGAAAAGTATGGCGAGGCAATCCCTGACCTAGATACTCTAGCCCAGCATAATCCCATAAAGCTCTTGCCACAGGGCAGTCAAGGAACAAGTGCTCCATAGTTTCCGACTCACCCCAACACATCGGGCACCGAGGGAGCACCCGAACTTTCCTTTCAATTAGGGCCTCTGTCGTAGGGAGAATGCGGTGAAAAATCTGCCAGAGGAAAACCTTCAATTTAGGAGGAAGATCAGCTTCCCATAAATTTAGCCAACTAGCCCTATCCATCCAGCTGACTACCGACCTCCAGCCCCCATTCTTTCTATCAAAAGCCACCGCTAGATGGTAAGCTGACTTAACCGAAAACACTCCATCCGTTGTATCATGCCAGATTAAGCGATCCTCGACATCACTACGTGGAAGAGGAATAGCCATGATAGCCCGACAAGTAGGGGGATCAAACCATTGTTGCAGTTTGGATTCACACCATCGCCCTTCCCCTTGTCTGATAACCTCAGCCACCCGCGGATCACCCCCTCCGGGAGCACCTGTGGATTATACACAGGGTGATCATGCTGACGCTTCGGTATCCAATTCGAGAAGAGGAGGGAGGCGGACTGACCATTACCAATCTGCCATCGGAGCCCTTTCTCAAGCAACTGCCTCCCAAACAGGACACTCTGCCAACCCCAAGATGGCCGGGATCGGGCAGTGGCTTGGAGGAAGGTACCATATTTGCCTTTGTAGACTTGGGCCAGTAGCGAATGGGGCTCATTAATGATACGCCACCCAATTTTAGCTAATAACGCCTGGTTAAAGTGCTCGAACCGGTGGAATCTCATCCCCCCATCATGCTTACTTCGACACAACTGCCTCCAATACATCCATCGAACTCTGGAATGATCCTCCGTCACCCCCCACCAGAACCGCGCGACATGCGTATCCAATAGTCGATAGAGGGAAAGGGGAAGCCTGAAGCAAGACATCACATGTAAAGGCAATGCTAGGGCAATGGATTTGATCAATGTTTCCCTAGCAGCCCATGAGAGGGTGCGAAGCTTCCACCCTTGTAGCTTATCAAGTAATTTCTCCTCCAGGTATCGGAAGGTATCCATTTTCGATCGAGCAATAAGGGTTGGCAGCCCTAAATATTTTTCATGAACCCCTACAGCCCCAACCCCCAATATTGCAGCTATGAATTTCTGGTCTTCCTGGGCAATATTCTTGCTAAAACAAACTGATGATTTCTCCAGGTTCACTTTTTGGCCGCTCAGCTCCTCATACTCATTTAAGACTTCGCTCAAATTTTCACATTCCTGGAGAGAACCTCGGAGGAATAGGTAAGAATCATCCACGAAGAATAAATGAGAAATACGAGGGGCACGAGGGGCTACTTTAACACCTTGTAGCCTACCCGTGTCTATTGCTTGTTGCAGGATAGCAGCAAACCCTTCCGTGCAGAGCACAAACAATAGAGGAGACAACGGGTCACCTTGTCGGAGCCCTCTGGATGGCGTGAAGTATCCCTACGGGGAGCCATTCATGAGAACGGAGAAAGACGTTGACCGGAGGCATTCATAAATCCATCCGCGCCAAACCGAATTGAAGCCCAATTTTTCCAAAATCGGTAGTAGAAACGACCATTCGACGCTGTCATAGGCCTTTTTCTTGTCAACCTTTAGAGCCATGTATCCTTTCTTACCACGAGTTTTGAATTTCACATAGTGCATCAATTCATGACCAACGAGAATATTCTCAATAATCTGTCTTTCTCGAATGAAGGCATTCTGCCCTTCCGAGACAATCCGAAGTAGGATAGCAGCTAATCGTTCAGCCATAATTTTGGTGATAATTTTGTAAACAAACTGACACAGGCTGATCGGTCGTAGTTGCCTCATATTCTCCACCTGATCCACTTTGGGAATTAGGGTCAACCAGGTATGATTGAAGCTTCGAAGCATTCGTCCAGTCTCAAAGAACGAGCATACTGCGTCAGTTACCGAGCTACGCACAATATCCCAAAAGGCCTTAAAAAATTTCCCACTAAAGCCATCCGATTCCAGGAGCCTGTTTTGATCCCATGGCGAACACAGTGCTGCGAATCTCTTCCGGGAAGACCGTCGCCGTAAGCATAGCATTCATGTCTTGTGTAACATTCCGGGCAATCGGAAGATTCTTTATGCGGTCCAGCATATTTGGAATTTGATTTTCCGAGGTGAACAGATTTTGGTAAAATTGACCGGCGATGTCAGCCTTTCCTTTTTCTTCCGTGACCCAATCCCCTTCATCATTGCGCAAACCAATGACAATGTTTCGTTTGCGACGAGTCCGGGTAAGCGTATGGAAATATGAGGAGTTCTTATCCCCTCTTTTGAGCCATCGAACACGGGATTTTTGTTGCCAGTAAATCTCCTCCGCATCCCATTGTCTGTTGAGTTCCACTTCGAGGACTCGCACTTCCTCCCAATTAATTGGCTGACTGGTCTTAAGGTGCTCAATTTCTGCTTGGAGGGTTTTGATATTCCGAAGCGAATTGGTAGTGCCAGCCCTACTCCAGTCATAAAGCAAATGCCTCAACTTTTTGAGTTTTTCCCATAACTGGTACATCAGGGTCCCAGGGATGGCTTCTTGCCAAACATAATGTACCATTGCCCTGACTTCCGGATTATCCGCCCATCGAGCATCGAACCTGAACAGTGGTCGATTGTTACGAACATAGGGCTTGTCGGAGAGAAGCAAGGCACGATGATCCGACCCAAGGTCAGTAAATTGTTTGACAAGAGTATCCGGGAAGCGATCAACCCATAACTGGGAGCAGAGGGCTCTATCAAGCCTTTGAAGAATACATGCAGCCCCCATACGCTTGTTAGTCCAAGTGAATTAGTCAACCTGGAATCCTGGGTCATGCAGACCCAAATCCTGGATAAAGTCACGAAGACTGACAGATTGGGCAGCATTCCACGGGTTCCCACCATCTTTCTCATTTTCAGTAAGGGTGGTATTGAAGTCTCCAATCACCACAAAGGGAGTGGGGATAGTATCACATATCTCTCGAAGCTGAGCCAATTGAGAAGCTCTAATGGTGGGAATACAGCTGATATAAACACATAACACAACGTACGAAAATTCAACTTAATTAATCTTGACGCCAATACAAAAATCCGACTGAAAAAACACCGAGGCCTCAACCTCGGGGGACCAAGCAACAACAAGACCACCAGATGCATCAATAGCATCAACAAAAAAGTGTGCAAAGACTCAAACCCTAACCCCCGCATACGACGGGAAACTAATCTCCGGCGAGCCCTTGTTTCCGAAAAGAAGACAAGGTTCGGTTTATTCGAATGAATCAAACCAACAGCAGTTTGGAATGTAAGGGATGGTCCAATTCCTCTTACATTCCATGCGAGATCATTTATCCTTGTGGGACCACTTCAAGCTGGGTTCCTCGACCGTAAGAGCAGTATCCTTGTCTTCAACAAATAATTTTTTAGGGGTAGGGAGTTCACTAAAATCCCCGTCCGCCTCCTGGAATGGTCTCTTCCTCGAAATAATATTTGGATCGTTGTAGTTCGATCCATATTCATTGAGCTCCTGGAGATCCTCCCTGACATCATGAGCTTGTTCCAGCTCACTACCAAGCACCTTAGAGTACGTCCCAGCATCATTATGAGTGGCCATCAGTGGCTTATCGAGCTGAATTCCAGCCTCGAAAGCTTGAACACCCGCTTAACATGATTTTGTTTTGCTCAGTGAGAGGGACGGGATTCCTTAGGCGTCCGTCGTTTTAGCTCAAAGAGGTTAGCCTTCTTTTTTCTCCAACCGTGGCGGGGGCTTGATAGACCGTCATTTACACATGTTTTTACCCTCGTGTTTTAGGCCGATTTCATGCTAGGTTGTGCTTGTTTGTGATATTTCAGGTCCTAGTACGTGAATGAAGGCTTGGGAGCGAGTCTGGGTTCGATTGGACGAAGATCGGACGAATGGCGAGGTTTTTGGGAAGCTGCACGGGCAGACCAGGGAGACGCACGGCCGTGCACGTGAGCAATAATGTCGTGCGCTTTATGCCGAGGCCACGCACGGGCAAGCAATGGAAACCACACGGCCGTGCAAAGTGCACCCTGGCCGTGCGGTTTTGGCCGAGGCCGAGCACGGGCTGGCCGGGATCCCTGCATGGCCGTGCACCCTGGCCGTGCGAGAAGCCTGAGGATCGAGTTAATTGATACGCCGCGTTTTGGAGCTGCACGGCCAAGTGGGTGATATGCACGGCCGTGCACCCTGGCCGTGCGAGTCGGGAAAGCCTGGTTTTAGAGCCTATTCCGAGCCAAAAGTGAGAGAATCGTGTTTTCAGAGCAAAAACAGAGCCCTAGAGAGAGAAAGTACGAAGAACACACCCTAGAAGCTGTCTTAGAGCTGGTTTTCATCAATCGAGCTTGGAGATCGTCATAGGAGTGAAAATCATCGTCCCGGAGCAGATTATCCTCATCGTTATGAGTATGACTAATCCGATTCTTGTTTTCTCTTCTCTCTCTATGGAGTAGAACCCTTCTCTCACTTGGGTATGAAGAACCCTAGTTCCTTGTGTTAGGGATTTGATTGTAATGACTTGGGATGATATTACTGTTTGATTTTAATCGAATGACGCATGTTTATTGAATTGATTTGAGTCTGATCAGCTTTTCTCAATTTCTGCTGCAACCTGAGATAGATAGAATCTGATTAGGTTGTTAGAGCCTCTTCATTCGTTAGTAGGAGGTTGGCTATACGAGAGTTAGCTAGTTTACTGCTTTGTACTGGTGTTCTTGGCGCCAGTAGTGGAGTTCTGTGTTCATAGCCTCAGCCTTCTATCCCGGTGAAGACTAGTCGTCTGCCGGGTAGTTAGACTGAGAGGGCTTGGTCAGCTTAAGAGATTCCAAGCTACTGTCGGATCTTCCGCAGTCTAATCAACAGTAAATCAACCCAGGGAATTGCAATTGAACCTAACTAAGGGGCTAGGGGGACTCAATCCCGAGTGACTCTTGCCTGCTTTAGAAAACCGAACAATTTACTGCTTTCTTGTTGCTTTTACTTTTCACAACAATCACTCGAACTAGTTTGCTAGATAATAGAGAATCACGGAGTAAGCAGTAGATCTAGACCCCGGGTTGATAATTAAACTTGCCTGTTACTGCATTCCCGGACTGCGATTACACTTGGTCGCAGTTTGGTGTTGTGTTTTGGCGTGTCAAGTTTTTGGCGCCGTTGCCGGGAAACCTCTAGGTTATTGGGGAAACGTGATAATATGTTACTCTAGCTTTTTCTTTATTGCATTTTTCTTTTCCACCTGTGTGCCTTCACGGGTTGTTTCTGCTGACTGTGTGCAGGTAGTGCATGACCCGTAGCCAGTCGGGAGATCTACTACCATTAGACCAGGAGCTTGAACGAACTTGCAGGAACTTCAAGCGGGCTCTAAAGGCACGACTGGCTGCGGAGGAGCTATCACAGCTGCAGTTAGAAGAAGAAGAAGGCGAGATGGCTGATCCAGAGAACCGTGATGTGATCCCGGAGGAGCAGACCATGGGATCCTACTGGACCGCCAGGGCTGCAGACATGAGGTCACCCATTCAACACCCTCATGTCCCAGCCAACAACTTTGAGGTGAGAACCTCAGTGATCACCATGCTGCGCGGTTCAGTGGTGTTCCGTGGTAAGGAGGGAGAGTGCCCTCGATCACATCTCAAGCGATTCCACGAGCTCATCGATGGAATCAAGATTAATGGGGTACCAGCAGATGCCATCCAGCTGAGGTATTTCCCATTCACTCTGGAGGGGCAGGCCAAGGAGTGGCTAGACACTCGACCTCCGGGCTCCATCACCACGTTCGCCAACCTGGCGGACAAGTTCCTCACCCGCTACCATCCTCCATCCAAGACAGCTGATCTCCAGAAGCAGATTACACATTTTTCTCAGGATGAGGATGAGACCATTAGGGATGCTTGGGAGAGGTACACCAGCCTCTTTCTCAGGTGTCCCAATCATGGTTTCAATGATGCGTTCAAGGTGGGCACCTTCTATCACGCCCTCTTCCCGGAGGACAAGCAGCTGATCGATTCGGTTTGTGGCGGGAACATGCTGACCAAAACCCCGCCACAGCTGAATCAACTCTTTGAGGAGATGGCGGAGAACGGTTATGACTGGGGCACTGCCAGGAGATCGCGACGAGCACCTGGACGGGGTGTGCATGCTGTGGGCACCCAGTCATCTGATTTGGTGCAGGTGGTATCGAAGCTGGTCTCAGCTATCGATCGTTCCGGGATGATTCCAGGGACCGGACAGAAGCAGGCGATGCTCTGCCAATGGTGCGAAAGCACCCATCATACGGTGGAGGACTGCCAGGCGATGAAGGAATCAACCACACCCCAGGAGCAGGTGAACTTCATCAACAATGTCAGGCGCAATGACCCCTACAGCAACACGTACAATGAGGGGTGGCGCCAGCATCCTAACTTCTCCTGGGCTGGGCCAAATCCCAAACCACCAGCTCCCCACGGACCACCAGGCTTCCAGCGGCCACCATATCAGCCCAGACAGGGGCAATTCCAGCAGCAACAACAGTCTCTCTATCAGCCCATGCAGGGGCATGCTGCTCAATCATAGCCGCGGCCTTTCCAGCAGCCAGGTGCAGCCCCTGCTGCCCCAGTATAGAATGATCAGATGGCTGAGCTACGGGACTTGGTAGGTTCTCTCGCCAGTATTAGTGCTAAAAAATTCAACACCTTTGAGCAGTTCATGGAGAAGGCCTCAGGTAAACTCCTGGCTCTTGAAGCTGGTCAGAGGAACACACAGGCTGTTTTGTAGGATATCCAGACCCAGCTGGGGAGCGTGGCCCAGGCAGTGGCTCAAAGGGCTCCTGGTACTCTACCCGGGCAGACCATCCCTCATCCGCAGACCCCGGATGAGCGCTGCAATGCCATCATGACCAGGAGTGGCAAGCTGACTGTTGATCCCCCTGCTCGGGAACCGGAGAGAGAAAGCCCTGCTGCAGCATCTCCAGCGGTTGAACAAGAAGTAGTGAAGGAGTATGTCCCTAAACTCCCTTTCCCTACTCGGTTGCACAAAGACAGGCTGGAGGCAGAGTTCGAGAACTTCATGGCCATGCTTAAGAAGCTGAATGTCCAAGTGCCCTTCCTGGAGGCACTATCGCAAATACCGAAGTATGCGAAGTTTCTGAAAGAGCTTCTCTCAAAGAAGCAGAAGCTGAGTGAGCTGGCCACTGTGGATCTCAGCGAGGAGTGCTCGGCTATTCTGCAGAACAAGCTTCCGCAGAAGAAAAAGGACCCAGGTAGTTTCACTATCCCGTGCTCTATTGATAAATTGCATGTAGAGAAGTCCTTGGCGGATTTAGGTGCTAGTATCAATGTTATTCCATATAAATTGTTCATGAAACTAGGCCTAGGTGAACCCCGTGCTACTAGGATGACCTTCAATTAGCTGACAGATCTGTAGTGCATCCTAGGGGTATAGTGGAAGACCTTCTGGTTAAGGTTGGCAAATTCACATATCCTGTGGATTTTGTTATCCTGGACATCAGTGAGGACACAGAAGTGCCTCTTATACTGGGAAGGCCTTTCCTGGCCACCGCCAAGGCTCTCATAGATGTGCATGATGGGACCTTGGTTTTGAGGGATGGCGAGGAGCGAATAACGTTTTCTGTTGCTGACACTATACCTGCTTCGTTACCTCTGCATGCTGTATCTCACCAGGAGCACGAGTCTGTCGTGTATCTTTCTGTGCTGCCTATTTTGCAGGACCCGCCTCCCACACCTTCGCCGCCACTCCGGACCACTCCATCATCAAAATAACAGATCAAGGAGGAGTGGCGGCCGAAAGTGCAGGCAGCTAAGCCTGCTCGAAAGAAAGCCGGAGACCACCATGAGCTGGTCCCGCCCCCACCTAGGCCATCCGAGTATTCACTTGCTTGCATCTTGCCGGATGGCCAAGTCGAGCTGGCAAATGCAGGTGGCCACACTCGTCGCGTACATGGCCACCATTTGAAGCTGTACCTCAAGAGCGATGTGGATCCGCTCTTGAAGGCACCTGATCCTACACTTCCCTGAGCATCCATACTGGCGTCCAGCTAAAAGACGGTAAAGAAGCGCTTGTGGGGAGGCAACCCCACCGAGGTTTGCATTTTCTTACTCTTTTTCCTTTGATTTTGTGTGTTTTTGAGTCTTGAGACGTTGATCCAGAGTCAAGTGTCGTTTTTGAGTGAAAACAGGTTGATTTCGGGACTCCAGCAAGTCGCACGGCCAGAACCTCAACTCGCACGGCCGTGCGGGTATCCCCCCTTGGCCGTGCAAGCTCTCGGCCAAAAGCGCACGGCCAAAAGCGCACATTGCACGGCCGTGCGCTCATCCTGGCCTGGCCGTGCGTCTTGCACGGGCATCACGTTGCCTCGCACGGCCGTGCGGGTATTCCCCCTTGGCCGTGCGAGCTCTCGGTAAATGTTGCACGGCCAAATGAGCAAGGTGCACGGCCGTGCGCGGATCCTCGGCCAGGCCGTGTCGCCCTGCACGGGCAAAAGCAACCCCTGCACGGCCGTGCGCCAGCTGACGGTGATGACGGTGCTGCTGGCGCTGCTGATGATGACGCATTCATGAACGACATCGACCTCGACGATCTTGGCGACGAGTAGGCTGTACTCGTTGCCTGTCTCAGTGTGTTTTCGTTTTCATTTTCGACTTTTGTGTGTTTGCTCCATGTGTGCGGAGCTTGAACTTAGTGTCGTTTGTTTTTGTTTTTGGTTTTTCCTTTGTGGTTTGATGTAGCCGTCTGGGCTAACACTTATCCCTAACGCACAGTGTGCTAGTGTGTTTCTGGTGTTCAATTTGTGCAGCATTGTCACCTCTCCCGTTTGTTTCTCGCTGACTGGTCCACGTCCAGTCCCCCAGCAGTGTTCTTATCCGGTAACATCGTTCCCCTTATCTTTCCCTCTACTCCATTGAGGGCAATGTCGTGCTTAAGTGTGGGGGGGTGCTTTGTATCGGTTGGAATATTTATGATGGTGCTTGGAGCCTAGTCCGCTGTCCGAATCTTACGATTGGAGGGCTCCAAGTACTGCTGTTTGATCATATTGGCACTGTGTTTTGATGGATGAATTGATTGGTTTTCGGATTAATGCATGACAACTTGTTTGCGACTAGGACAACCTATGATGAGGACTGAGATGTGCAGTAGAACGATGTAGGGGTTCAGTTTTTCAACTGTTTGCTTGCCAACTGTGACTTGATCTGACTTGATCTGATTACTTGTTCTTAACAGTCGTTTATGCATCTAGTTCAGGGTATCAGAATGTGAGATAGAGCATATAGGTAGCCATGTGAGATTTGAGCCTGCTCGTTTCTTTCTTGTGCGATAGATCCCTCTTCCATGATGTGTAGCATTCACGTTGTCACTAGCTAAGATGATGGGGGCATAGGATTAGCCCACGCCCAAAACTGACTGTCCTGATGTGTCATATCCCCTAGTCAGCCCCTTTGAGCCGTGTGTTATCCTTTCTTTTGGTCTATAATGAAAAAATCACCCTTGTTGCATCTTTTAGAAGGTTCCACGGAGTGGTTTTTACATATTCTCTGCTGTTTCTGCTAAAGTCTATGTGAGTGTTGGAGGTAGTGCTTAAAAGTTGGGCAGGTGTTTGAAGTTTATGCAGAAGTGGTGGCTCTCTTAGGAAATGAAAAGAAAAATGAAAGTGAAACAAAGAAACAAATTGAAAGCAAAAGAGAGCCACTACCAAAAATCTGAATAATGCCCAGTAAGTAGTGTTTCTTAGCAGTCTGGCTTGGAAATGCTGATGTTTATGCCTCCTTCGCTCTTGTGCTCTTAAGATATTGAGTAATGCAGAATAGCAGAAAGAAAATACCGGTTTGTTTGACGGTGATTGTGTGTTTGGAGAATGTGGAACCTTTTGCTATGAATACTTCCACCACCTAAAAGGCCTTTTCCCCATGTCCAAGACCCTAGCCAGTCATTTGAACCCGTGTCTAAGACCTCCTGATTAGTTAGTGGTGACACCCCATATGTGAACTCTAGCATTTAGAGGCTGCCATCATGGTGAAGAGATGATAGGGATTGAGAGAAATAGCATGCGCATCTTTCGCATCAAATTGTCCTGACCCCACTGGTCGAGAGTGAGTGATTCATTTTCATTTTCTATATGCTCTTTTACCCCGGTGAGGACCTAGATTGCTCGGTCTCTATTCTGATGTCTTGAGCTGGATGCATGAGTTGACTGTTTTGAGTAAGTGGTTGAATCAAGTCTAGGTTGGCCAGTGAACAGTAGGGAGACTCTTCCTTTACTCGATTTGCTGCACTCAAATGTCCTTTGTGGTGGTTGTCCAGGTTGTTATTGAGGTTGTGCATGTATTGATGTTTGAAAACCAGTGCGATTCACGTGTTTTGTGCCTTTATGACTTGTCCCCAATGTTGGTTGATTGAAATATGTAATCTTACCTAGTGTCTGACTTGGTTTGCTTGGGGACAAGCAAACGGTTAAGTGTGGGGGAGTTTGATAGACCGTCATTTACACATGTTTTTACCCTCGTTCTTACACCGTTTGAGGTGTTGATTCTCGTGTTTTAGGCTGATTTCACGCTAGGTTGTGCTTGTTTGTGATATTTCAGGTCCTAGTACGTGAATGAAGGCTTGGGAGCGAGTCTGGGGTCGATTGGACGAAGATCTGACGAATGGCGAGGTTTTTGGGAAGCTGCACGGGCAGACCAGGGAGACGCACGGCCGTGCACGTGAGCAATATGGCCGTGCGCTTTATGCCGAGGCCACGCACGGGCAAGCAATGGAAACCACACGGCCGTGCAAAGTGCACCCTGGCCGTGCGTTTTTGGCCGAGGCCGAGCACGGGCTGGCCGGGATCCCTGCATGGCCGTGCACCCTGGCCGTGCGAGAAGCCTGAGGATCGAGTTAATTGATACGCCGCGTTTTGGAGCTGCACGGCCAAGTGGGTGATATCCACGGCCGTGCACCCTGGCCGTGCGAGTCGGGAAAGCCTGGTTTTAGAGCCTATTCCGAGCCAAAAGTGAGAGAATCGTGTTTTCAGAGCAAAAACAGAGCCCTAGAGAGAGAAAGTACGAAGAACGCACCCTAGAAGCTGTCTTAGAGCTGGATTTCATCAATCGAGCTTGGAGATCGTCATAGGTGTGAAAATCATCGTCCCGGAGCAGATTATCCTCATCGTTATGAGTATGACTAATCCGATTCTTGTTTTCTCTTCTCTCTCTATGGAGTAGAACCCTTCTCTCACTTGGGTATGAAGAACCCTAGTTCCTTGTGTTAGGGATTTGATTGTAATGACTAGGGATGATATTACAGTTTGATTTTAATCGAATGACGCATGTTTATTGAATTGATTTGAGTCTGATCAGCTTTTCTCAATTTTTGCTGCAACCTGAGATAGATAGAATCTGATTAGGTTGTTAGAGCCTCTTCATTCGTTAGTAGGAGGTTGGCTATACGAGAGTTAGCCAGTTTACTGCTTTGTACTGGTGTTCTTGGCGCCAGTAGTGGAGTTCTGTGTTCATAGCCTCAGCCTTCTATCCCGGTGAAGACTAGTCGTTTGCCGGGTAGTTAGACTGAGAGGGCTTGGTCAGCTTAAGAGATTCCAAGCTACTGTCGGATCTTCCGCAGTCTAATCAACAGTAAATCAACCCAGGGAATTGCAATTGAACCTAACTAAGGGGCTAGGGGGACTCAATCCCGAGTGACTCTTGCCTGCTTTAGAAAACCGAACAATTTACTGCTTTCTTGTTGCTTTTACTTTTCACAACAATCACTCGAACTAGTTTGCTAGATAATAGAGAATCACGGAGTAAGCAGTAGATCTAGACCCCGGGTTGATAATTAAACTTGCCTGTTACTGCATTCCCGGACTGCGATTACACTTGGTCGCAGTTTGGTGTTGTGTTTTAGCGTGTCAGGGCTTCGCAGCATCGGGGATTATGGCCGAGGCCATTTGAACTGGGACTTGTACCCACTGTCCATCAGCAAGAGGGGACTTATTAGTAGTAGTTGCTTTCCTCTTTGACGTGCCTTTTTTGCTCAGTCTTCGCATGCCCTTTTTGCCAGTCCCCGGCTCACTAGTAACAGCCTGTGTCGTACGTGCCCTTCGAGCGGGCTGTTAAGGAGCTGGCTTGGGATCATCGGATCGCATATTCTGAGCTTGGCCATCAGCCATCATCTCCAATTTCCCTAGTGGGCTGGTATGGGCCATATCCTGCATGGGAAGAAATGGCTCATCCTCCTCCGACTCGTCTTCAAGAATTAAACGGCGGCGGCGAGTTTGGTCAAAAATTGAGGAGACGGATTCAATATGATCCGTATGGGACGTCTCCATAGTGCGAGAGAGCCGGCTCTCATCCAGAGTCACATTGGGGGGCTGCCTGCTCAGCCTTGCCGTTCCAGCATCGGCGGGGCGCCCAAATTTTTGATCAGTCATCTTCTTAGTAGGTGCACGACGTTCCATAAGCTGCCGATATTTGTTTTGCCCCATGTTGAGTTTGGGCGATCGCGGCATAGGAAAGCCCCTTGGAGGTTTCCGAGCCCTATCCTGAGCTCGCACTGCCTTTGGCGGATGGGGAGAGTTGCGTTGGTGGGAGGTTCGGCTATCCCCTGACCCCGCCGGATCATGTAGACCCTGTTGACGAGTCTGGGCCAACACAGGCTGGGTCGGCGGGTTTGATTATCAATCCCAACCGTCTTTGGCGTGCCTTGATAATTGTGGGAGCTTTCCCCACCCTCAAAGACCCTACGCCCCAGCTTTTTAGTCATCATATGAGTACCAAATCTTTCCTTCCTCGTAGGTGGATCGAAGGAGCAACATTTGTGTAGGTGTCCGATCCTGCCGCAATGGAAGCAAAAGGATGGTAGGTGCTCGTACTTCAGACGCACCCAAAAGCAGCCGGTCTCGTCGCTGGCGGCCATCAGTTGAGATCTCAGAGGCTGGGATAGGTCCAACATAGTTTTCACCTTCAGAAAGTATCGTCCAGTATCTTGGCAGGCGAAGACACCGGATTCAAGAACCTGCCCAAGGGTGGCTGTTGCCATTTTGGTTCCGAATTTCGCCATGCAGCAATCGTCCTTAACTTCCCACATTTGGATACGAAAGGGGACAATCGCCAGATCGTCATACATCTGCTTAGTGATGACAGGCGACCATGGACAGAGATGAAGTAGGCTATCATTCACCACCCATGGGCTACGTTTCAGGATCCAGTTTTTCGACTCCTCATTTGGGAGAGCAAATTCGAACAGTCCATGTTTGGAGTGCATAACTTTAATCCGTCCTTTGCCCTGCCATGGCCCATTCAGTCCTTCCCTCAGCTCGGTTGGGGTGATATTGTCATTTGTGAACACCCGACCCACCAACGTATGTGACCTCCTAAACTGGACCGATTGAACTTCATTCAGTGAGAACTGAACCACTTGGTCATCGGTCACATGCATCGCCATGGTTTCCTGCACGTTACCATGCAATGAGAACAATGGGGGAACAAATGTTAGAGAACCGACCCCTGACGAGGTATACGATGGGGTGAGCTGATAGGGATTGGGGCTCGAACAAGCCTGGGGAGGGAAAGAAAACGAATCAATAATGGAGAGGGAGATGCCTACTACTTCCTTGTTGAAGAGAAATGCCGCCCAGCTCTCTCTTTCCCGGGATCGTCTATCTCGTAGTGTTGAAACACGTATAGTCAGAGACGGGAAAGGGTTTAAATAGAGATGGCGGTGGAGGCTTCCTACTTCGATAGGGTCTCCTTCTCCCTTACGGCAGGAGGATTTTGGGGGGAATCCCTTATCCCAACAACCGCGTGATATTTGAATAACAGGGAGGTGAGAATCGGTTATAGCTGCTTTTCTTTTTGTATTTTGTTTTAATTGTTTAAAACTATTCCGCCGAGAAACGTGGAGGTTAACTCCTCCCGTCCAACACGCAAAACCCGGGATATGAAATCCCTCCTGCTGATAACACCGAGAGAGCCAGCGTAACCGTTCCCGGCGGCAAGGGCTGGCATCCTTCAGAGTTTCCCGACGCTCAGTGGTACTGCACTGGCGTGGGGGAGTTGACCAGCGGATCTGCCGATAGGGCCAATAGAGGGTTGGTGACCATAAAACAGAATTACAGGTCTCGATTTGTTCGGTGGACACAAGATTATCATCAAGGTCGACCGAAGCAAGATCACTAGGGGACGCTGGTATTGGAGCACTATCCAAACCATCCAGGTCGTCCGGAGAAGGGAGTTTGAATCTCCACACCTCCTTAATCGATATTCGTCGACGCTTCGACGTTAGGGGAACATGAGGATCACTCCCCAGAAGAATTATCTCAATTTTCCTTTTCCTGTAGCCGAAATGGGATCCATAGAGATGAGCCACAAATCCAGGTTTGTGGTAAGAGCGAGAAGAGGATTGAGCCCTCCCCACGGTCGATGCTCCACTGCCTTGTTCCTTTTTCCGAGCAGGGAGTGGAGAAACCCTCTTTGTTCCTGCATAATTCTGGTTTTGCAAGCTCGTTGCGAGAAGCTCTGTTGCCACCGTTGAAAGGAAACGGCCCAGGACGTAGCAAAGTTGGAGGAGAGAGGCGAGAGCTTTCCAAAGCATCTTTTCTGGCCTCGCTGCTGTTACTTCATTTTTTGAGTCATTTTGAAAACATTTCGAACAATGGACATTTTCGTTTATGTCATCCCAATTTAGCTCTTCATTCATCGATATTTTTTTAAAAAACAAAATAGGTGATTAAGTTGTTAGTTTCTCCTTGTTCTAGTTGTGTAGGGGCCAAAACTAAAAATAATCCATTTCCTTCCCACCATGCTATTACCTATGAATCATTCCATATGAAATTCACACCGATCTTTGGGCCCTTCTCCGGTAACAATAAGATATTTATATAAATATTTTGCTATTTTCATTGACCATGCAACTAGAAGACAATCATCCAAATAGAATTAATATATAAAAGTATAGGTTGTGAGTTATTATTTATTAGTGATTCTCACACTCCTCCAAGTGCAAGTGAGGAAGTTTCAAGCCCTTCTTTTACCCCACTCTCCATTATACAACCTTTGTGTTTAGTTATTGTTTGCTAGGTTTTCGTCTATGTTTTTTTGCACTAATCATCGTCTTTGTGTTTAGTTATTTTTCGCTAGGTTTTCGTCTATGACTTTTTAATATATAAAAGCCTAGGTTGTGAGGTTGTGAGTTACTATTCATTAGTGGCTCTCACACTCCTCCATGTGCAGGTGGGGAAGTTCCAAGCCCTTCTTTTACCCCCTCTCCATTCTACAACCTTTGTGTTTAGTTATTGTTCGCTAGGTTTTCGTCTATGGCTTTTTGCACAAATTTTGTACTAATCATCGCCTTTGGCCACCATTTTGCTGCTCATCTCAAAATACTATCGGCGAAATTAATATATAAAAGCCTAGGTTGTGAGTTACTATTCATTAGTGGCTCTCACACTCCTCCAAGTGCAAGTGGGAAAGTTCCAAGCCCTTCTTTTATCCCACTCTCCATTCTACAACTTTTGTGTTTAGTTATTGTTCGCTAGGTTTTTGTCTATGTTTTTTTTGCACTAATCATCGCCTTTGTATTTAGTTATTGTTCGCTCGGTTTTCGTGTATGACTTTTTAATATATAAAAGTCTAGGTTGTGAGGTTGTGAGTTACTATTCATTAGTGGCTCTCACACTCCTCCAAGTGCAAGTGGGGAAGTTCCAAGCCTTTTTTTACCCCACTCTCCATTCTACAACCTTGTGTTTAGTTATTGTCCGCTAGGTTTTCGTCTATGTCTTTTTGCACTAATCATCGCCTTTGTGTTTAGTTATTGTTCATTAGGTTTTCGTCTATGGCTTTTTGCACAAATTTTGTACTAATCATCGCTAGGGCTGTCAATTTGGTTTGGTTTGGTTAACCAAACCATTAAGTATAAAAAACCAAAAACCAAAACCATTAAGGTCCTTATTGGTTTTTGGCAACCAAGAACCAATAAGGGCCTTAATGGTTTTGGTTTTGGTTTGGATAACCAAAAAACCAACATGTACTCATACACTCATATTTATTCATATTTCCCTCATTTTTATTGAATAAACGTCATAATAATGGTAAATGGCCATTACAAATTATTGGTTGGCATGCGTGTCAAAAGAAACAAAAAAAAATCTGTTGATAAGTAATTTTATTCTTATTGGTTTCTTAATGATTTCTATTGGTTTTTCGGTTTTAACCAAACCAAAACCATTAAGTTGCTTATTGGTTTAAAACCAAAAAAACCATGGACCAGGAAACCGGATCGTACCGGCCAGTTCAACCGGTTCAACTGGAAATTGGATAAAAAATGAAACAGTAGGCTGTTAGTGGATAATTTACCGTACCGGCCGGTTTTTTCGGTTTAACCGAAACGAAACGAGAAACTGCCCGCTTTTGTCGAAACCGGCGGTATGCTATTTGCAGTACTAGACGTCGCCGTTTTGTGCAACTAAAATAAATATAAAAAAATCGACGTAAAGAAAACAGATGCCCAAACCCTAATCTCCATAATCAAACGATCGTTTCTCTCTTTCCCAAATTTCACACCCTATCCTCGCCCCGCCCCGCCGCTCATTTCTCTTTTCCTCTGGCGACCCGCGATCGGCGATAGGGACGAGACGAGGGCGACGTCTGCGATCAGCAACGAGCTCGACTGCGGCGAGTCTCCCAGCCCCTGCTTGAATCTCCCTCCCCTGCCGAGTGTTGACTGTCGAGTCAATCTCCCTCCAATGCCGACTCTCCCTCCCCTGTCGAGAACGCCGCCGCACCTAGTCACCCTCCCGTTGCCGTCGCCGCCGAGATCGAGTTACGTACCAGACGCGGAGATAATTGTCTTCAAAGTTAAATTACGTACGGACGTGTGTGGAAATATATATTGGCTATGTTGAGCTTTTAATAATCCCAAAATAATCGGCTTGTGAAAGTATATATTGGCTATGTTGAGCTTTTGATAATCCTAGAATAATCGGCTTGTATACTGCTCTATTTTAGAGCTTCTTTTTTACAATGTTTGGGGACAAAATATAATGTTTGTGAATGTTATGGCAGCAATGGCCATTGGTAATGTTGTTTTGGTTGTTTTGTACTTTGTACAAAACATTTGAAAGATTATGTAGTTTGATTATGTAATGTTGCACTTTGTTGATTGTTATATTACATATGTTTATTTAGCGTATTCAAGTTTGTTATCCGGTATTTTACGGTTTTATTCCGATATTACTCCGAGACGGTATCCTGAAACTTGCGGTACGGTATTTTAACAAAAAAATAATATTTTATTACAAAAAGGTATTTTACCTCTACATAACGGTTAAACCACGATCGTACCACAAAATACCCTACCACAAACGAATCCGGTATGACTTCCGGTACGGTTTCCTTTACCATGCAAAAAACTGAAACCATTAGCTTTCAAATTGGTTTGGTTTCGGTTAAAACCAAAAACCCAAAACCAAATGGACAGCCCTAATCATCGCCTTTGGCCACCATTTTGCAGCTCATCTCGAAATACTATTTGCGGAATCCTAAGTTTTCCCCACCAACGTTACCCAAGGCCGCTACCACGAGTTTTGTATCGGGACCGAGTTTCATCCTCTTTAGTATTTTTTTTTTCTTTTTTGTTCCTTTTTGTTGAGTTTGATCACAATTGAACCCAAACATTAATTAATATATAAAAGCCTAGGTTGTGAGTTATTATTCATTAGTGGCTCTCAACTCCTCCAAGTGTAAGTGGGGAAGTTCCAAGCCCTTCTTTTACCCCACTCTCCATTCTACAACCTTTGTATTTAGTTATTGTTTGCTCGGTTTTCGTCTATGTCTTTTTGCACTAATCATCGTCTTTGTATTTAGTTATTGTTTGCTAGTTAATATATAAAACCCTAGGTTGTGAGTTACTATTCATTAGTGGCTCTCACACTCCTCCAAGTGGAAATGGGAAAGTTCCAAGCCCTTCTTTTACCCCACTCTTCATTCTACAACCTTTGTGTTTAGTTATTGTTCGGTAGGTTTTCGTCTATGGCTTTTTACATAAATCATCGCCTTTGACTACCATCTTACAGCTCATCTCGAAATACTGTCGGCGAAATCCTAAGTTTTCCACACCAACGTTTCCCAAGGCCGCTACCACGAATTTTGTATCGGGACCGAGTTTCATTCTTTTTAGTGTTTTTTTTATTTTTGTTGAGTATGATCACAATTGAACCGAAACACATGGGTTGTCCTAACTTGAATACAAATCATCGCCTTTGTCCACCATTCTGCAGCCCATCTCAAAATAATGTCGGCAGAATCCTAAGTTGTTCCCCACCAACGTTTCCCAAGGCCGCTACCATGAGTTTTGTATCGGGACCGAGTTTCATCCTCTTTCGTGTTTTTTTTCTTTTTCCTTTTTATTGAGCATGATGACAATTGAACCCAATGCAGCTACCAAAAATTCATACCATATCTACTCAAGTTGGTGAGTTTAGTATCGGGATCGAGTTTCGTTCGCTTTAGTGTTTTTTTCTTTCACTTTTTCCTTTTTGTTTGGGGTCATGAGCGAGTCTTATCCGCTTTAGTATTTTTTATCCTTTTCCTTTTGGTTGAGAATGACAATTGAGTCCAAACGCATGGGTATACAACCTAATTCGACCCGACTAAAGTGATTTGAACCCGATTTTACAGGTTTTCGGCGGGAACGAGGTTTATATGTTTTTGTAATTGGTGTGTTGTGTCAGGTGTGAATTTGTCCAAAGCTTGGTCCAACTAGGTCAAAGCGAGTTGAACCTAGTGTTGACGAGTTTTGAGTCGGTAGCAAGTTTTAAGTATAGTGTTTTTCATTTTGCTTTTCCCTTTTGTTTGAGAAAGACAATTGAAACCAAATCCATGGATATCCAACCTAATTTGAAAAAAGATCCAGAGAAGATGCTTCATTCTGCAAAAGTTATAGCAGAATCAACTACTACCCATACAAATTGATACATTGGCATCATGAAAGAAGTTTAAACATAAATAATATATTTGACGACCTTTCTACCTTATGCTAGTTCATCAATCATATGCTATTGTAAATAACAAATGGGTGAATTGCAAGTTTGGTCACTCATATTATCTATTCGTAACATGTTAGCCACCCGAATTACTTTCGCTTCAATTTAGCCACTAATATTACATGTTTATGTCATCTTTAGTCACTCGCCGTCTAGTTCCGTTAAATCTGTCCTACGTGGCGGTCAACAGTTACATTTGAATGTTAAAATGGTGATGTGGAATTAAAAATAAAAAATAATTATGTAAGAATTCCAACTCACAAAAAGAGAAAGGGAGAGAAAGAAACCAACGGAGCAATTCATTCTCTCTTTCTTCTTCATTTTTTTCCTTTTCTTCAACTATGCCTCTTCTTCTTCCAAGACGAACTAAGACAACTGTGGCAGCCGCGCGGATCGATGACAGCGTAGGAAGGCAGGGATTGACGAACGACCACGATCAGGGCGAAGACCGACACTGGGCGACGATTTGACGAAGATCCAACGATCTGGGCAAAGACCAGCGATGGGCGACAATATGGTGAAGATCCGTAGAGCTGGGCGGAGCGGCGCTGGGCAACGATCCGACGAGATCCGAGGATCTGGGCGAAGATAGTGCCGGCGTTGATGGGAAAGATCAGGCGGCATAGGTAAATTCATGATGCGGCGGTTCTGGTTTGAGCTTTTGGAATGGTGATATGCGAATCAGTTGGGATTTTGTTTATGCTTTCTTATCTTGATTTGATATGATGTTTGGGGATGTGGGTTTTGTACAAGAAGGTGAGGAGCTGAACAACAGAGGGGTTGGCAAGGCAGGGGATTCAGTCTCTAGCGGCTGCAGAGGCGGCAGATGAGGCAGGGGATTCAGCCGGCGTAACACCTCCTTCGACTTGACTCTTGTGGGAACAGTTGCGGCGGCTAAGGCAAGGGATTCAACCCGGCGAAAACGACGCCTTGGGTTAGCTCTTGGCTGTTCCCAATCTGTGGCCAAATCACCCCGGAGATTTAGTTTACGCTCAGGCGTGCAACTCATCCGGGAATCGATCCTTCCAAAATCCAGATTACGTTAGAGCGGGAACAGAGGAGGGGAGATGATGGTGAACAATGACCACGACGAAGGTGGCGGCGGCTGATGTTAGGGCACCGGATCGCCTGGGAGAGAAGGGTTGTGCGAGGGGAGAAAGAGAAGATACAAGTTTTTTTCACAAAATAAATTTGTTTTAATTTTGATGAAAAAAAATATTTATTAAATTTTAGTATGACATGGAAATAAAACAATTATTTTTATTTAATTTTTAGGGCCACGTCACCACTTTAACAGTCAAATGTAACCATTGACCGCCACGTAGAACAAATTTAACGGAATTAGACGGTGAGTGACTGAAGATGACATAAATATGTAATATTAGTGGCTAAATTGAAGCGAAAGTGATTCGGGTGGCTAACCCGTTACAAATAGATAATATGAGTGACCAAACTTGCAATTCACCCAATAACAAACCTATGAAAAGAATGATTAAGAAAGAAATAAGATTACTTTCATTTTTGGTCAACGTTAAAACTAATACTATTTAAAATATTTATTTTTCTGATACGCGAAACGATAGCGAGTGGACTTTTGCTAGTATGCTAAAAACTAAAATAAAAACGCCGTCTCCCCAGCCGGAGAACAATCCCAAATATTGCAAACCCTATAAACAAACACTAACTACTGCTTGTCATTTCTTCACGTCACTTTTAGGTGTAACGTACTAGTTTGATGTATGACCAAAGAATGTCTATTTGTACATCGCCAAAGGGCTATAAGTACATGCCCCGCTACTTGCCCAATTAACCACAGCAAGTAGTTAAAACTACACCAAGTTTAAGTATGAACTTCCTACCGTACTCCGGCCTCCGGCCAACACTCTCTCTCATCTTCCTCCTCTTCTCTTCAACATGCATCGTCTCCTCCGCATCCGGCGTCCATAGTGACTTCCTCCTCTGCCTTCGTTTCTCCATGTCCGACCTGATTCACACCCCACACTCTGCCTCATACTCCTCCGTTTTCCAATTCTCCATCAGGAATCCAAGGTTTAACAACACCTCAGCTTCCAGGAGACCTATAGCCATCATCACTCCCATCACCGTTTCCCAAGTACAATCCGCCGTCCTCTGCTCCCGCCGTCACGGCCTTCAGGTCAGAGTTCGGAGCGGCGGTCACGATTTCGAAGGCATGTCCTACATTTCCTCTGCTCCCTCTCAGCCATTTCTCCTGATCGACCTAATCAATCTCCGAAACGTGACCGTGGACGTCCCAACCAAGTCTGCCTGGGTCCAAGCGGGTGCTGTTCTCGGTGAACTCTACCATAGTATTGCCTCCGCCAGCGGGACTCTAGCCTTCCCGGCAGGTATTTGTCCTTCCGTCGGTGTTGGTGGACACATCAGCGGCGGAGGGTACGGAATGCTGTTGAGGAAGTACGGGATGGCCGCGGACAATGTCCTCGACGCTCGATTGGTGGACGCGGAAGGCAGAATCCTGGACAGAGCCGGCATGGGCGAGGACGTTTTCTGGGCGATTCGCGGCGGCGGGGGAAACACCTACGGAGTCGTCGTCTCCTGGAAAGTCAAATTAGTCCCTGTCCCCCGCCGAGTGACGGGGTTCAAGGTCTCGAAAACCTCGGAAGGAAGCCTGACGAAAGTCATCCAACGGTATCAGCATGTGGTGGATAAGCTGCCCGACGATCTCATGATCATGCTGACTCTGAGCAGAATCGACTCTGCCGCTGCACAAGGACAAACCATAATACAGGCGGAGTTCCTCGGTCTATATCTGGGGGAAACAGAGTCTCTGTTGACGGTAATGAAACAGAGCTTTCCGGAGCTGGAGCTGACGGAAGAGGGATGCACGGAGATGAGCTGGATCGAGTCGGCTCTCTACTGCGCCGGGTACCCGAAGAATACCTCATATGACGAATTGCTGAACAGCAGGAACAGCTCCTCTCTCCAATTCGCGAAACTGAAGGCGAAATCTGACTACGTCCAGAGGCCGCTCCCTGTGAGGGCATTGCAGGGGATTTGGAGGAGTTTTGACCAAGTGGAAGCGGGGCCGCCTCTGGTGCAGATGGTTCCCCACGGCGGGAGAATGAGCCGGATCTCAAATTCAAGCATCCCTTATCCACACAGATCCGGCAATATTTACAAAATCCAGTATTTCGCAAGCTGGTTCGGAGAAGACAAGAAAGTAGAGAAGCGACATTTGCACTGGATAAATGGGCTGTATAGATTTATGACGCCGTACGTTTCCAACAACCCAAGAGGCGCGTACCCCAACTCCAGGGATCTGGACTTGGGAGTGAATGATCCAGTCGGGCGTACGAGCTATAAGCAGGCCAGAGTTTGGGGGGAGCAGTACTTCAAGCATAATTTTGAGAGGTTGGCTCGTGTGAAAGCCGCCATTGATCCCTCTAATTTCTTCAGGAATGAACAGAGTGTGCCTCCTTTTGTCAGGATGACGACGGGACGAGTATAATTTGGTCTTATGATTACATGATCGGCCAATTTCCTCACCCATCTGACCGCGTGTTGCCTTATGCTGAAGAGCAAAGGAAATCGACCTCGGATAGGGAGAGAAGCAGCAGCCGCCCAGCTTCAGGACTGATTTGAGTTTCTTTCCGACGTTTTTTTGTTTGTTTCTTTTCTGGTCAACGTTTCGTTCCTGCTAATTCTAAATTGCTGTGTTGCAATGTATTAAAGATCATACATACCACAGCCAGCCGGCCTGTTGGCCGAAGAACTTTGTGATAATGTATTTCATAAGTATTGTTGACGAATACAATGTGTGTTTCGACTTTCGACTAGTGTCATAAATGTATTGCAATTATGATTTTAAAAATGAAGTTAATTAATAGTGTCATAAATGTCAACTCAAAGAGTTGATGGAGAATAATATGAGAGTTTATGTTTATATTACATAGCAAGCAACCTTCACGGGAAAGTGAGGATAGTACACCCCCTTCTCTTGAAGAATTCTTTGACTTCTCTAAAAAAAACTTTTGTTTCCAATTCCCCTTAGGGCTGCTGGTGGCGTCCCTCCGACGATCGACGGCAGCTCTCCCCATCTTTTCTTTCATTTTTTCTTTACCTTATATTTGGTTGTTTGATGTCTTTTCCCGTTATTAGAATCTCTCCCTCGATCTCGCACCATAGATGATTGTGTTCGTTGCTCTGTTTTGATTCATCAAATCTGTAGATCTTTTGTTAGTTTATTTCTTAAGGTTGGGTTGTCTTCTGCTTTTCTCTCATTTCGTTTACCTCGTTGTTGTGCCAGCTGATCTCGGTGATTCGGAGGTGCCTGTAGCCCTCCTTTGGAATCGGCTCGGACTCTAAAGAAGCTTACAACAAGAAAACCATCTTTGTATAGCATTTGGGTCAAGGAGTTATCGGAAGAAAATAAATATACTTTAACCAATATTTTCTATTCATTATTAATTAGAATAAGGTAATTAGCTTTTGGAATTTTAATTTCCAATATTTTGGGCTTCTTGCACGCAAAACCCTGACCAGAACATCATGGGAGATTGTATTGGGAGTGATGATGGCTGTGGGCCTTGTGGAAGCTGAGGTATCGTTGAACCGGGTGTTTCGAATGGAGAACTCGAAGACGGAAGAGTATGAGGCGGAGTTTGGGGTGTGAATGAGGTACGAATTGGGGGAGACGGTGGTGTTTCAAGAGAAAAGGCAGCAAAAGGACGTTATTATGGTCGCCCGCGGCGGAGGAAGTGATCCATGTGGATGATAAAATGAGGAGGACGAGAGGTAGAGTTGGCCGGAGGAGGAGGAAGGAGCGCGGGGAATTCATACTTGCTTGCTGCGGTTCATTGCCTGCATGGTACTTAATTATGGGCCCTTTTGCAACGGAAGCTACCATTTGTTTGGCCGAGGAATTTTACAAGGCTATATAGCTTTGTTGCTATATGTTTTTGGTTTTATGGTACAACTTGAAATTATACGCTTACCGTTATGGTACAATTTCATATTGTACCTATACTTTTTGTATAATTTTTTTTTATGATATACGTTGAACTTGTACATTTATGTGATGGTACAACTTCAAGTTGTAAATTTGTATCATAATATAATGGTACAAATTCCTTAATGGTACAACCTTAATTTATACATTTATTATTATGGTACAACTTCAAGTTGTACATTAAAGCACCAATACTATATAGCATATTAGAAGTGCTCTTGTTTGGCCACGTAGCATATGCTTGGAAAGTCTAGTTCTATGTGCGAGAGACTGGGAGGAGTTCAAACCCGTTCCAAAAATTAGCAAAATTTCCTGACTGATGTTATTGTTTTCTCGGTGATGTTTTGTATTAATTATTACATGCTCAAATGTGATGACTTTAATTAAGAATGATGATGTTATTAAGATGGAGAAGTTTTACCAATTGCTATGAGATTATTCACGCATATAACTTACTAGGTAGCGATGCCGCGCTTTGTCGCGGGTGGAGATGACTTATGAGTATGTATTATGTGCTTCGTTATGGTGTTTTGTTAGTATTATTAGCCTAAAATTAGTTTATTGTTAGCAGTTTTATTAGTAACATTGACTTTGCTATATGATATTGACTTAGAAGAAATATATGGCCAGCATCCAATTTAAACAAATTTGAAAATTTTGGCTAATAAATTTTATTTACCTAAACTCAAGTAGACCCATTGATTATGTGGTAGGGTATTGGTGACGTATATATGGGTTTGGAAGTTTGTAGATGGGTTTGGTAGCGTATGAATATTTACCTCCATAATCTAAATGTGTATGAGTTGGGTATTTGATGCAGCGTGCGTGGGTAAGGGTAGAGCCTATCACAACTCGTTGATTCCACGAATGCCCGAGGGACGATATTTGCGAGGAAAAAGCTCCTCTTTTCTTCTTTTATTCCAATTCCGAAAAAACTAACTCCAAACGCAAAGACAGACAACGTTTATAGACAAGGCTAACAAGAATCCAAGTCCAACTTAAACAAAGAAAAAGGCACCGACAAAAGGCCAACCATTACGTAATGGTCCATAATGATAAAAAAAACAAGCTTGGTACGTTGCATGGCTGCAGTGTCAATTATGGACGTCCTCGACGTCCCCATCATTCTCCCCTGGGTCGAAAAGATTCGCCCTCGAATCGATGCCGCCATTGTCTTCATCGGACGATGACTCTTCAGAAAAGGGAATGAGGTGCTTTACATTGAACACATCAGAAGTACGGACATGACCAGGTAAGCGCAGACGATACGCATTGGGGTTGATCATCTCAACGATCTCAACCGGACCAAGCTTCTTGGAGGCGAGCTTGCTATAGTCAAGAGCAGGGAACCGATCTTTGGTGAGGATGGCCCTGGCGAAGTCACCCACCTTGAAGTCAACCGCACGCCGGTGCCGGCCAGCGGCGACCTTGTAGGCCGCGTTAGATGCCACCAAACGATCATGGGTGGTACGATGGATGTGGGAGAGTTGTTCAACAAATTCGGCAGCTGTCACATGGTTACGGACCTTGCTGGGGAGACTGAGTAAATCGAGAGGCCCTCGAGGAAGGAGCCCCTAAACAACCTGGAAAGGAGACAGGCCGGTTGAGCGATTAACCGCCCGATTATGTGCAAATTCAGCCTGCGGAAGCTTGTGATCCCAAGCTTTGGGGTGATCTCCAACTAAACTCTGCAAAAGATTACCCAATGAGCGACCTCGGTCTGGCCATCAGTTTGCGGATGGTAGGCACTGCTAAAGTTCAATTGCTTATTGACCATACGCCACAAACTCCGCCAAAAATGACCAACAAACCGAGAATCACGATCAGAAACAATCGAAGCAGGGAGTCCATGCTGGCGATAAATGTCACGAAAATAAAGGTGGACCATCGCCACAGCATCCGACGTCATTTTACACGGAAGGAAGTGAACCATCTTGGAAAAGCGATCAACAACGACGAAGATAGAATCAGATCCACGCTGGGTGCGGGGAAGGCCAAGAACAAAATCCATACTTACGTCGGACCACGACTGCGACGGAACAGGCAGGGGAAGATATAAGCCGACATTAGTGGCGGCCCCTTTCGCCAACTGACAGATGCGACAACGCGCCACGAACCGACCGACCTCCTAACGCATAGATGACCAAAAATACGATGCGGCGAGGAGCTGAATGGTACGATCCCGACCCACATGACCTTCGTTGTGAACTTCCTGGAGCATTTTTAAACGGAGGCTGCAAGTCGGGATGCATAGTTGGACACCTCGGAAAAGGAAACCATCTTCCAATACAAAACCCGCCGAATCTCCTTGCTGTATACGATCCAAAATCTGGAAAAAAAGGGATCATCCACATAAAGCTCCATGAAGGAATCGAAGCAGGGGACTTGCACGCGCAGCTCGACCAGCAGGCCACGATGTCGGCTCAACGCATCCGCGACACGGTTCGAAACCCCGGCCTTGTGTTTAATGACGAAGGTAAACTGTTGTAAGTATGAGACCCACGAAGCATGACGATAAGATATCTTGTCTTGACTGCCCAAGTGCTTGAGGGAGTCATGATCGGTGTATAAAATGAACTCACGGTGAAATAAATAGTGTCGCCAATGCTTGATGGCTTGAACTACCACATAGAACTCAACATCGTACGTGCTAAAACGAAGCTTGGCGCCGACCAACTTTTCACCGAAGTATGCTACGGGCCGACCAGCTTGGCTAAGAACTGCACCAATCCCTGTCTGAGACGCGTCGCAATGCAACTCAAAGGGTTGTCCAAAATCCGGGAGAACCAGAATAGGGGCGGCTACTAGTCGCTGCTTAATTTCAAGGAATGCAGCCTCGGCACCTGGTGTCCACTGGAACTTAGATCCGCGGATACAATCCGTCAAAGGAGCCATGATTCAGCTGAAATGAGGAATGAATCGCCGGTAAAATGAGGCAAGACCATGAAAACTGCGGACTTCCGTGATCGATGACGGGCGTGGCCATTGCGCCACAACCTGAACCTTACTGCGATCAACTTTGAGGCCATCTCGCGAGACCATGTAGCCTAGGAACTGGATGGATGGAGAGAGGAATGCACATTTGGTCGTGGCCGCATAAAACTTCTCGCGTTGTAGAACCACCAGTACGTCACGGAGATGCTCGAGATGAACCTGGGCATTAGCACTATAGATCAATATGTCATCGAAATAAACAACAACACACTTACCAATAAATGGTCATAGAACTTGATTCATCACTCGCATGAATGTGTTTGGCACGTGGATAGGCCGAAGGGCATAACAAGCCACTCGAACAAACCCTCACGATTTTTGAACGCCGTCTTCCATTCATCGCCCATGCGAATGCGAATCTGGTGATACCCACTCTTCAAATCAAGCTTATTGAACACGGAGGCACCCCCCAGCTGATCGAGTAAATTGTCGAGGCGGGGAATGGGAAATCGATAACGAACTATGATTTTGTTGATGGCCCAGCTATCAACGCACATGCGCCAGGACCCATCTTTTTCGGCGTGAGCATAGCGGGAACTGCGCAAGGTGATATGAGCTTGAATTGCTTCCATTCTAAGTTAGTTTTGCTTGTTCAAGAAGCTAAGTTAACTCATTTGCACAATCTAGAACTTTGGCCAAGTGCATTGACGAGTTCAGGTAGCCAACTTTGGGAGCTCGGTTCTATCAATTGGGATGGTGGAAATGGAAGGTTAGGGCATGGATGTGAACTTGGTATTCTCCTCTACAAGCTAGAGTGGCTGGCAGCTCGAAGGGGAACTTGGGAGTACAACTTCAAGGCTCAACAAAATGGTACCTCAACACTGGGAAAATGGCAGGAATTGCCTAAGTGTCAAACGGCGAGCAGCATAGCTACTTTGAAGCTATGCTCCGGAAAGATGGTGCAGATTCGAGAGAGGATATTCATGCCACATGAATCTACATGTTTCACTCTACAGAGGAGAGGCATTGGGTGATCAGTGGCATACTTGGAAGGCGTCGTTCCAGAGCCTCAAAGTTGGTGTCGAGGGCTGTTTGTTGACGTGGAGCTTACTGTAGGATTGTTCTTGTTTCCTTGTTTGAGTTGGAGTTGGAGTTTTATTCCTTTTTTGTTTGAGGGTTTTTTTTGTCGAGTTCCAGTAGGTTTAGGAGAGTGTTAATCGATTTATTATAGCTAGCTATATAAGGACGATTATGGTGTTGTAATCGGCAGTCGAAGTTTATTAATAAAACCCTTGTTCATCGAGTCTTTCAAGCTCTTTGATTTGTCCTTGTTGTGTGGAATTAAGTCCATCAACGAGCGAGCTCAGCATTGATTGATTGTTCCCATCAATCGTGGACGAGTTGAACCCAATTGGATCGAGCCTCTTCCCCGATTTTGTGTGTTGAAGTTGCACCTTCCAGCTCCGTTTACCCTGTTCTTGCCTTGTTCTGCTTGTTACCAATTCCCACGCTGAAGTCCTTGAAGTATCTTGACCGACTGGAATCCAAGCTCGTGGTTCTGAGCTTATCAAGTGGCATTAGTAGTCTTGGTTCAACACAGCGGACAAGACGTCAAAGGCGGCATTACCCGTTGCTGCCAGGAATCGCGCGAAGTATCCCATTGCAGATCGAACACCTGAACAGAGTTCGTCGTCCAGCGACGAACAGGACTACGACGGACCTGCGATGGCCGAACAGCAAGTAAATATGTCCGAGCTTCTGCAGACCCTCACTGCCCATCTCAACCTCACGTTTCAGGCTCAATTTGACCAACTTAATCGGCGATTAGATGCTCTATCTCCACCGACGAATCTCGCTGCACAACAGGGCACTCCAACGACACCCAATGCGGCCTTAACGGCGAATCGAAACGATCAGGAGCGCCCTCCAGTCAATCAGGATCTCAACAAGAGGTTTCAGGACTTGGAACGGCGGCTGATCGATGCAGAAACGGAACCACGAACCCGTCATCGCGAATTTCGCGAGCATGAGTGGCGCCCTCCGGAAGCAGAGTATGGTCCAGCAGCAGAGTTACGAGGGATCAAATTGTCGATTCCCTCGTTCAATGGCGCCACCAATGCGACAAGTTACCTTGATTGGGAAAGAAAGATGATTCTATTCTTTCAATGCGGCCATTAGGAGTCCGCATGCGGGCGGATCATCCGCGGGTTTGGGCCGACCCACCCGCATTTGACCCGAATTTCGTTAAGTGGGTGGGTCTGTGGGTGGGTGACGGGTTGAGCTGGGAGCCATCCGCCGGGTGGTGGGTGGGTTGTGGGTGAGTGTGCGGGTGACCCGCTCAACCCAACAGCAAAAAGATCAAAGTCGTTGACACTAGAGAGAGGAGAGTAGAGATGTTAGATATAAACTCGGACTGCTCCTGGAGTTTGAACCTCAAAGCCAACCTTCCAAATAGAGATCCCCTCTTCTTCCCTTTACTTTTTCATCTAATTCTCATGCCTAGATCACCACTCTTTCCTTTGTGAAATTATTTTTCTTAGTTCCTTGCACCTAATAATCGTCTCAATCTGTAGAAACTCTTTCATAATAGAATTTCTATCCAATTTAAGAACTAATTCGACATTTTTCGCCCTATTTCAACTTCTTGTTTCCCTCGATGATTCTCTTCACCTATTATCATGTCAAGTTGACTCCTTTTTAATATATACATTTTGATGTGGGTGAACCCACAAACCCACCCGCATCATCCACCATCCGCCCGACCCAACCCGAGACTAAATGTGGGTGGGTGGTGGGTGAAAAATTATCAATCCGTTTAAGCGCGGATGGGTGCATTTTATGGTCAAAATCCACCCGACCCACCCAATGCCCACCCCTAGCGGCCATTACACGGAAGAACAGAAGGTACAGATCGCTACCTACGAGTTCACGGATTATGCAGCGATGTGGTGGGAGAAGACGCAGCTACGGAGAAGGCAAAATTCACAGCCTCCAATCGCAACCTGGAATGAGTTGCGAGGCTTGATGAGAGACAGATTTGTCCCGGGGTATTATCAGCGAGAATTATTCGATGCTTTGCTGGGCATTCGACAAGGAACACGCTCCGTGGACGAGTACTTTAAGGAGCTCGAGCTGATGATGTTGCGCGCCGATGTTTGCGAGGATCGAGAAGCCATGATCTCTCTGTTCCTCCATGGTCTCAATCGAGACATAAGGAATGAGATAGAGTTGCGGCAGTTCGTGGAGCTTGAGGAAGTTGTACATAATGCGATTAAGGTGGAGAAACAGCAGCGATCAAGCATGGGAAGGAGGTACTCAACGTCAAAACCGGCCTCCGAACATCCTCCGATAGCCACTGCCGAACAGAACAAAGTGGACGGGACCAAAGTGGCGCCTCAAACGACTGCTCCGGTGACTCACGAAAGACTGGGAGGGTCGACAGGCAGTATACAATGTTTCAAATGTTTCGGCAGAGGCCACAAGGCCAATCAATGTCCGAACAAAAGGGCTTTGGTACTTCGCGATGGGGAGTATGTCTCCGAAGACGACGAAGAAGAGCCCCACGAAGACAAGGTTGATTCTGACCCTGAAGTCGACGAAGCAATTGAGGCCGAAGTCCCACCTTCTGGTAAGTTTCTCGGCGTGAATCGACGGGTCCTTACGCTGGACTCCCTCGCTGACGAAGAGCAACGAGACAACCTCTTTCACACCCGTTGCACAGTCCAAGGAAAGTTACTATCCGTTGTAATTGACGGGGGCAGCTGCACGAACGTCATCAGCCTTGATGCCGTTAAGAAACTTGGGCTTACGACGATTAAGCATTCTCAACCGTACAGCCTGCACTGGTTAAACGAATACGGTACCCTCAAGGTGAACAAGCAGGCAAAGGTTCGTTTCCAAATCGGCGAGTACGAGGATGAGTTGTGGTGCGATGTGGCTCCGATGCAAGCCACGCACCTACTGTTAGGAAGACCTTGGCAATACGATCGTGGGGTCGTACACGACGGCAGGGAAAACTCGTACCAATTCACATACAATACTCGCAAGTTTCTGCTCAAGCCGTTAACTCCAACCGAGGTCAGAACTGATCAACAGCAAATGGTGGCCGGTCGGAGCAAAGAAAAGGATGAGGCCCTTGGTGACGCCAGAATTATGATTCGCAAGCTGATGCTCACTGCTCTGGTGCACGGAAAGCCTCCACGGCGGACAGAGGAGAGGGAGCTCTGCTTCTCAGCGGCAGAACAGGGCAGGAGAGAGAAGCTATTGGACGGAGCTGTCGGGCCAACGTCGGGCGTCACTACCACCGCTGAATCTTCCCGCGAGGACCCCTGAACCTCGTTGCCAGGCGAAAACGACTCGACCGTGCCTGAATCGCACCAACAAAGTCGAGCCTCTCCACCTCTGGTCGCGCACAACGAAGACGGAGAACCGCATGAATGGGGTGGAGCGCTAAGGCACGAATCGAAGCTCACCAGCGCGGCCAAGCCATTGCTGCCACTCGTGGGATGTCGAGGAAGTGATCAATTTCATTCGGAGGCAGCTGGGATGAAAATGCCCAAATTAAAATCAAGCATTGTGGTTGGGTCGTTTTTGGAAGCTTGCTTTGGCGGGAAAGGACAAGGAACTGGGTCGGCGCGATTGGAGATGAATCGTGAAGCGAGGCCAATACCGAACGACGATTGGGGTGATGACAAAGCTCGTGGAGACCATGAATCGGGCTGGATGCCGCTGAAACAAAAAAACCCAATTCTTGTGCTCAAGAACACTGTCGTTGATTTGCAGGATTTCGAGTTTGGGATGCCTTTTTTTGATCCGATTTGGAGCCAGTTTTGTGCCGATTTTGAGAAGAAGAAAGAACCAGCTTTGAGGGCAAAGCTTTTTGAACAGGGAGAGCCTGATATGAGCTTGAATTGCTTCCATTCTAAGTTAGTTTTGCTTGTTCAAGAAGCTAAGTTAACTCATTTGCACAATCTAGAACTTTGGCCAAGTGCATTGACGAGTTCAGGTAGCCAACTTTGGGAGCTCGGTTCTATCAATTGGGATGGTGGAAATGGAAGGTTAGGGCATGGATGTGAACTTGGTATTCTCCTCTACAAGCTAGAGTGGCTGGCAGCTCGAAGGGGAACTTGGGAGTACAACTTCAAGGCTCAACAAAATGGTACCTCAACACTGGGAAAATGACAGGAATTGCCTAATTGTCAAACGGCGAGCAGCATAGCTACTTTGAAGCTATGCTCCGGAAAGATGGTGCAGATTCGAGAGAGGATATTCATGCCACATGAATCTACATGTTTCACTCTACAGAGGAGAGGCATTGGGTGATCAGTGGCGTACTTGGAAGGCGTCGTTCCAGAGCCTCAAAGTTGGTGTCGAGGGCTGTTTGTTGACGTGGAGCTTACTGTAGGATTGTTCTTGTTTCCTTGTTTGAGTTGGAGTTGGAGTTTTATTCCTTTTTTGTTTCAGGGTTTTTTTTGTCGAGTTCCAGTAGGTTTAGGAGAGTGTTAATCGATTTATTATAGCTAGCTATATAAGGACGATTATGGTGTTGTAATCGGCAGTCGAAGTTTATTAATAAAACCCTTGTTCATCGAGTCTTTCAAGCTCTTTGATTTGTCCTTGTTGTGTGGAATTAAGTCCATCAACGAGCGAGCTCAGCATCGATTGATTGTTCCCATCAATCGTGGACGAGTTGCACCCAATTGGATCGAGCCTCTTCCCCGATTTTGTGTGTTGAAGTTGCACCTTCCAGCTCCGTTTACCCTGTTCTTGCCTTGTTCTGCTTGTTACCAATTCCCACGCTGAAGTCCTTGAAGTATCTTGACCGACTGGAATCCAAGCTCGTGGTTCTGAGCTTATCACAAGGACTGAGACTCTCCCGAATGTGGCCCTTGGATAAGAGGTCCTCGACCTGGCGACGGAGCTCTTCGTGCTCTTGCGGACTCATTCGGTAGTGTGGACGGTTGGGGAGGGCCGCACTGGGAACTAGGTCGATGTGGTGCTGGATGTCACGCAACGGTGGCAGCTCACTGGGCAGGTTGGCCGGGAACACATCGGCAAACTCTTGTAGTAGTGGTTGAACGGACTCGGGGACAAAATTTTGTTCTCCATTCGCATGTAATGTGCAACACACGACAAGGACCATGCCAGCTTCTCTCATTGCTTCTTGAAACGGCCCTCTAGACAACAAGGTAGTTGGGGATAGCACTTTTTGAGAGGGAGTAGGTCCACCCTTAGGCGTAGCCGGCATTAGCACAATTTTGGTTCCCCGGAACAGGAACGAATAGGTATTAGCACGCCCGTCATGGATAACTGAATTGTCATACTGCCACGGTCGGCCTAGGAGCAGGTGGCACGCGACCATGGAAACCACGTCACAATAGAGAGCATCGCGATATGTTACACCCACCGAGAAATTCACAAGGACCCGTTTAGACACAGTGACGTCAGTACCTTGGCTAAGCCAGGAAAGACGGTACGGTTTAGGACGATCCTCTGTTTCCAATCCCAGTTTCGACACCGCCACTTCAGCTATCACATTCTCACAATTGCCGGCGTGGATAATGAACGTGCATACCTTACCGCCTATGGTGCACGTGGAATGGAAGAGGTTATTCCGCAACCACTCGTGGTCCGGGAGGCGCGGAGTCAAACAAGATCGACGGAGCACGAGCAGAGGCCCCACATCACCCGAGACGACTTCTTCCGCCTCTTCATAAGTGTCATATACCGGTTGAGAGTCCACAAAAGGTTCTGGGTCCACGGTGGTTTCGTCGGAGAAAAGTCCACGTGTAGCCGCCTTTGGATTCCGACATTCTGCTTGGCGATGCCCGGCCTCGCCACAACTAAAACACCGCAATACTCCTGTACGCCCCTGTTGGTTGCTGGGCGCGTTCCGCCATGATGGGGAATTATTTCCTTTGCGCGTCGGTGGGGGTAGAGGGTCAGGTCTGCTTGAGGCGCCGAGTGGTGCCCTGAAATTGCTAATGCCACGTCGAGCTAGCTGCCTCTCGGCCTGAGTTGCCCGTTGCTGAGCTTCCTGCGACGTTCGCTGGATCAAACATGTTCAGTACGTCCTGCAGCTGTAGGAGCAATCCACCAATATATCGGGAGACCAGTTGTAGAGGAGACTCATTAGTATCGACCCGCGCCAAGAAAGAGTAGAATTCCGTCGAATACTCATCTACCGTGCGAGTACCCTAGCGGATATTCTGGAATCGCTGGTACAATTCCCGATCAAAGTTATAAGGAAAAAATGTCGACCTCAAGTGTTTCCTGAACTTGCTCCAGCCCGTAATCTTCTCCTTGCCTTGCCGAGTCCTGGTGAGTTTCAACTGTTGCCACCATGCCTGTGCACGCCCATGTAATCGGGTCGTGACCAAAGAGACGCACCGATCATCAGGAACTTCCTTGAAGTCCAGAATTTCCTCAACCTGAGATAGCCAGTCGATTACTTCTTCCGGCTTCATGCTGCCATCGAACTGGGGAATTTCCACCCTGAAGCCCTGCTCCCAACGGTGGTTGGGGCGCTTAGGGGACTGATTCCGTAGCCTAGCGAAGGGGTTTTCGTCGACGATGGTAACGTCAACATATTGGCGTTGCACCTGTACGACTTCGTCCAGCCGCTGTGTCAAAATCTCCACCTGGCGCCGCAGCTCGTCGTTGTCACGGCGAACGTCGGCGTTCTCACGTCGCAAATCAGCAAAATCGCCATCCTCCGCGGTCGCAGGTCGCGCCGTCCTGCGGGGCGGCATCCCTCCAGATCAACCTGGCTCTGGATACCAATCTGATGCAGCGTGCATGGGTAAGGGTAGAGCTTATCGCAACTCATTGATTCCACGAATGCCCGAGGGACGATATTTGCGAGGAAAAAGCTCCTCTTTTCTTCTTTTATTCCAATTCCGAAAAAACTAACTCCAAACGCAAAGACAGACAACCTTTATAGAGAAGGCTAACAAGAATCCAAGTCCAACTTAAACAAAGAAAAAGGTAACAACGTAACAAAAGGCCAACAATTACGTAATGGTCCATAATGATAAAAAAAACAAAACAAGCTTGGTACGTTGCATGGATGCAGTGTCAATTATGGACGTCCTCGACGTCCCCATCAGTATTGATACTCATTTATTCGAGGGTGTTTTAATTACACATAGAAAAATTAGACCTATTTGTAGAACTGAAAAAGTTAAGGTACCAAAATGTAATACACAAAAATTTTAGGTACTAAATGTAATGTTCCATCAATATTTTGAGGACTTATATGCTAAAAAAATTCATTTAAGTTATAAATCTAAAGATCTATCAAGTTTAGGTACCAAACTGTATTTACATAGTTGAGGCTTAATTCCTTTTATGGTGATGTATTTAAGATGATAATTATTTACTTTTTTATAGAAAAATGGGAACTATTGATTTGATATGTGTATATACCTAGCCAAACATTCCATGTATAATTGTTGAAAATTCTATCCTTAGTGAAAAAGAAAAACTCTAGCGAGAAGTAAAAGGAATACAAACTGGAAATCGATTAAAATTTCACCCCTTCAAATCCTATTGTGGAAAATGACGACTTTCTAATAAGTAATAACCATATATATTTATTATTAATTGGACTCAATATTGAGCTAAAAAGGTTAGTGATTCAGGGTTCAATTATTAATTCTCTAGATTGTTGAAGAGTCGTGTATGGACCCGTTCATACGTGTGATTAGAATATATAAAAATAGTATACTAATGAGGGTTATACGAAGAAGGCAAAGAAAGAAATAAAGAAAGGGTTACGGAAGGCAATTGAAAAATGAAACGAAGAAGAAGAAGATAATGGAAAGATTTTGACCAATTCTTTTAGTTGGCCGTCACTAGAACAGTCAACCGTTCTCACTGTACCAATTTATTGACACTTGCTTATGTAGATCTGACATATTTTGTTACCTGTAGTTAGTATATGTTTGTTTAGTACCTCGTAAATGTATTAAATGAGTTTATTAATTCGATCTTGCAATATTTTACCGTCGTCTCTTTTTTATCATTATTTAATATTTCACATAATGAGCAAATATAAAATGGTCGAATCTTCTCCTACAGTTGAGTGATACAACATCTTGTATGGTACAAACTAAATTTATACTTTTATGTTATGGTGGATTGGATTTATGGATTGGTGCAAAAGGATTGGTGGATTGGATTCATGGATTCAAGTGCAATCTAAACATTGGACCAATATGTAAATTAAAAAAAATGTAGGTTTGAAAATCTCATAAAATTTAGATACCAAAACATAATTTTTCAATGATTTTACATTAAAATTTAATTTGGGGTATCATGGATTGGATTCGTGGATTAGTTAAAAAGATTAGTGGATTGGATTCATGAATTCAAGTGAAATATAAAAATTGGACCAATTTACATTAAAATTAAATTGAGGGTATCAAAATATAAAATATACATTATAGTAACTAATTTGTAAATTGTTAACAGTGACTATTTTGTAATTTGTTTGGCAACATTAACCAAACTTCACCTTTATATATTAATGTTTTCATGCAATTTTATCGGTTATTAACGTTAATTCACTTGTATTTAGTAATTACGCAAATGGACAAGTTTGACCTGTTGCTGAGCTACGAATCTACCAACCAACCCTTATAGGGTCTTGAATTTTACATTTCAACTCCAACTTTTTCTTGAGAAATCAATACATGTATCTTTTGTAGTTTGCTTAATTTCAAGTCTAAATTAAAGAAAACTTACCCTTCAATCTTCATAAAAGTTTGAAGGGTTAATGTCTTATTTTGGCTCGAACTATGATCATATAGTCAATTTTGGTTCGTGGTTTTAGAAATTAACATCCTGACCTCAACTATACCGTATATAGACTCAATTGACCCGACACATGGTTTGACCGTCAATTTGGAAAGTCAACACCATTGACCGTTAATCAACACGGCATGTCATTGTCTCGTCAGCCTAAAAATCATTAAAAAATACAAAGTTAAATTACTTTCCTAATTTCTATTAGTTATCATTTTCAAATTAACCAAAAAATAAAATTTAAAATAATTTGATAGTTTTTGGTTAATTTATAAAATTTATCATTTTCAATTTAACCAAAAATTAAAATATTAAATTTATTTTATATTTTTTATAATTTTATTTTTTGGTTAATTTGACAATAATAAATAATAAATTAGGAAAATAATTTGTATTTGAATTTTTTAATGATTTTAAGGTGACGAGGCAATGACATGACGTGTTGACCGTGTAAATTGACGGTCAAACCATGTGTCGGGCCAATTGTGTCTATATGTTGCATAGTTGAGGCCAAGATGTTAATTTCTGAAACCAGGAGTCAAAGTTGATTATATGATCATAGTTCAGGCAAAAATAAGGTATTAACCCAAATTTGAAAATTATTTTTGTTATGCTCTCACTAAAATCAACATAGAGAGCGTGCTTAATATCCTCAAGCGCGATGTCATTTAGGACAATTTTAACGATGAATAAGTCAATTTGAGTGTGCTTAATTGATTTAAAAGAGTACCATCCGTTGATCCTTTGAGTGAATTGTCACCTAAATAGAAAGAAAAGTCGACACTTTTATTCATAAAGGACTTACGTTTAGTATAAAAGGACTAACATATCCAATATATGAGATGAGGCTATAATATGTATTGACAGATTATATTTCAAAGTAATAACTTAGAAAAATTACATTTTAAAATGACAGACTACCTAGAACCTAAGTTACTCATAGTATATCACATTCATGTGATTATATTTCAAAGTGACAACTTAGAAAAATCATATGTATATTTTTTATGACTTCCTTGGTCTTTGATCAAAGTGCACGTAGTCTATTATTTTATCTTAAACGAGGAACATAGCTCATTTATATTAGTTAATTTCAAATTAATCAAAGCTGCATACTCTATCTAAGATTACTAAACATTCATTGTCTTTGTCAAGCTACTATCTGGCTAATTACGCTTCTAATTCCACGGCTAGATATTTTTTAGGCTAAAAAATTAATTTTTGGATGACTTTGAGAGCTGGATATAGTCTTTGAAGCTCTATATCATATCCAGATCATGGACAAGATCGATTGTTATTAGCCAACGATAAGTCTAAGGGAGTGGTGCCATAAGCTTTCCAAATTGATGAAGTTCAAGGGAGTTGTTGATTTGAATCAACGAGAAGAAGAAGTGCAGAAACCCAGAGGAAAGCAGCAGCTGATGGTTACAGAGTTTGGAGAAGAAGAACGTTGAAGTTGAAGATCTCTGAGAAGAAACGTTTCATGTTGGAAACGTATTAACTGAACGCAGCGTTTGGTTCCTTTTAGTAGATGTTAGTTATTTACAGAACAATAGAGTTTTGACACCTGGCTTTGTTACCGTTATGTCACAGTAAATTCGGAACACTATAAATGAAAGAATCCCAGCAACGAGACAAGCTGAGGAATTCCCCATTTTCTTCTTCCTCCTTACTTTCTGCTCAATCAAACCCTTCCTCAGAAAGTTTCATAGTATCAGAGCGGATCTAAGGGATCATGTCAGGCTCGGGCACAACGAGTGGAGGTGCTAATACTCCACCCAATACTCCTCCGATGAACTTTGGATCCTTCCAAAACCAGTCGGCAAACACTCAAGGCAACAACAACAACAATCGGGCTGCAGATCTGAATTTTGGTAACCCATTCTACATAAACCCCAACGAGAATTTGGCTCAATCTATCGTACCCATTGTTCTAGATGGTCCAAACTATCAGACCTGGTCTAAGGCAGTGAAAGTGGTTCTTAAGACTAAGAACAAACTAGGTTTTATAGATGGGTCGATTGTTGCTCCGAACAGAAATGACAATTTGTTTCAGATCTGGGATGCTTGTAATACGATTGTGCTGTGTTGGATTACTAATTCTCTAGAAAAGGATATAGCAAGAAGTGTCCTTAGTCATGATAATGCTCGTGCTTTGTGGAATGAACTTAAGGATCGTTATGGTCAAGCTGATGCACAGAAGCTTACTAATCTGGAAGATGAAATCCATGCTACTAAGCAAGGAACCCAGACCATTACCCAGTAGTATACACATATGAAGGTCTTTGGGAAGAGTATAGTCAGTTTAATCCTATTGTGCCTTGTGGTTGTTTACCTGGGAATCCTTTGCCTTGTGCTGCTGTTGAGGCATTCAAGTTGAAACATAATACAAATTATCTGATTCGATTCCTACGAGGGCTGAATCCTGAGTATGACTACATCAGGACACAGCAGTTGATGCAGAAGCCTCTGCCAACAGTGGTACAAGCTTTCCATGATCTGTTACAACATGAACAGAAGCTTAAGGCAGATGGAAAAGGATCTGGTAGCAAGGCAACAACGCAATCAGTTGCTCTAGCAACCAGTTCTTACAGTGGAACTGGATCTTCAAATTCCAACACAACATCTAAGAGTCCATACAAAGGAAGTGGAGGCTCATGGAGGAAAGATGAGTGAAGTTCCGGCATGCAGCATCCTGTACCCACACAGAGCCGGCAACGTGTATATGATTCAGTACTACGCTTACTGGGATGGGGATGAAGTTGAGAAGAAAGAGAGGCACTTGGATTGGATTCGGAGGCTTGAGGGTTACTTGGCGCCATTCGTGTCGCAGGGTCCATGTGGAGCTTATGTCAATGCGAGGGATCTTGATCTTGGGATGAATGGTGATGGTTCAAGAAGGGCGTCGAGCTATGAACAAGAATGTGGTTGGGGGAGGATGTTATTTTTAACATATGTAATCCCCAAAACTTCATCTTATCATATTATCAAAGATTAGTAGGAATATCTGGATTCGTCTCGGTTGATCATCTGAATTTTGATGTGGAACACATAAGACAATCTGCAACCGGACGATACTTCTGGGAGCACGATCCGGGAGTGGCACGCTAAAACACAACTCCTAACAATGGCCAAGTGTAACCAATGAAAGGGACTGCAGTATAGTGGCACAAGTAATAAATATCGAATCCACGGGTCTCTAGAGTTACTATTACTCAGCTTCAGTTCATTATCTAGCAAACTAGATTAAGGATTGATTTACTAAACTACTCTACTAACTACTCTACTAATTACAAGTTGGGAACTCACTTAGGTATGATTCTCCCTAGCTCCTCAATTAGGTCCAAGTTGCAATTACCTTTGGTTGATCTACTGTTGATTAAACTGCGGAAGATCCGAAATTAGCTTGGAATCTCTTAAGCTGACCAAGCCCTCTCAAACAGAATACCCGACAGACGACTAGCCTTCACCGGGATAGACTGCTAAGGCGATTCACACAGATCTCCACTACTGGAATGAATTCCAGTACAAAGCAGTAAATTGATTGACTCTCGCACAACCAATTCACCACTATCAATCAAGGAAGCTCTCTTAACCTAATCAGATTCTATCTATCATAGGTTAAAGCAGAAATCAAGAGAATTTGATCAAGATTCAATTGACTCAATAAATCATGCCTCAATCGATTATAATCAAACAATAAAGCATCCAAAACTTCATACAAGAAAGATCCTAACTCATGGAACTAGGGTTCCTCAAAACCTAAGTGAAGGGAAGTTACTCCATAGAGAAGAGAGAGACTGCAGAAATCTGATCTAAATCTTCAATCTCCATCTCCAAGCTTGATTCCTGAGCTCCAATGGCGAAGAAATCCTCCAAAATAGCTCCAAGAATGTTCCCAAGTCGCTCTCTCTCTCTAGGGTTCGTCCCTTGGGTGTTTGGGATCCAAAACCCAGCTCTCCCCCCTTTTGGCTCGGATTAGGCTTAAAAAACAGGCTTCCCCGAGTTGCACGGCCAGGTGCACGGCCGTGCACAACACCATTCTGGCCGTGCACCCTCAAAACGCACCGTTTCACTTAATCGATCTCAGCCATCTTGCACGGCCAGGTGCACGGCCGTGCAAGGCTGGATTTTGCCCGTGCAAGGCCTCGGCAGAGAGCGCACGGCCAGAATTATATGTTGCACGGCCGTGCGCCTCCCTGGTCTGCCCGTGCAGCTTGCTCAGCCTCTGTTTAATGCTTCGTTTCTCCCTCGTCCGGACTCCGAATCAGTCGCCGTTTGATCCCAGACACTCGTAGTCTCGTCCTCTTTCGTTTCATAACAAGCTTGCATGATTCTCTGTCCATAAAGTGAGGTAGAAATCAATTCTTCTTCAGGTCATGCCCGAGTTTCTGCTCCCGAATCGCCAATTGATCTCTGATTGACTTGAAACTTGCGCCTATGCTTCACTTTATGTGCTAGGACCTGAAATGTGACAAAGGAACACAACCTAGCATAAAATAGGCCAAAGACACGGTAATTCAAGCTCAAACAATCAAGAAACAAAGGGGAAAACATGTGCAAATACCGAGTCATCAAATCCCCCCACACTTAACTGTTTGCTTGTCCCCAAGCAAACCTAACTCAAACCAATGCAACTCTCCAGACCTCTATAGCAACAAACAACCTCGATCGTAGGTAGCGGACTTCCTAGATCATTTAGCAGCTTACGAGGTCAATCGACGCACAAGTCATCTCATAGCCTCTTCGGCGAGAACGCTAGTCTCGAGTCGGCATCATGGCAAATAGTGAACAGAGGACAAATGATTCGTGGATGAAGAGACTCTCAAAAACAAAAGATCATGGACTCACATTTTCAAGGTGCTCGATTTTCTTTTTGGAGATGGTTGGAACCCCCTTTTCTTTCTTCTTTTTGCTTGTTTTTTCTGTTTTTCTCTTTTTTTTTCAGGGTTCCAACCTGTTTTTGTAGAAAACGGGGCTCCCACCTAGCAAAGGTTTTGCGGGAGCCCGGCTCTTACCGGCCATGCCAGGAGCAGTTGTCTCGAGCCTCGTGCGGGGGAAAGACATGTAAGGGGGCTGGAGGTAGTAGGTGGAAATTGGGAACGGATTCCCGTCTCCCCTTACACACTTTCGCCCTATTCGCACGGGAGACGTCATTTTAAAGCGCATTTTCGAGCACCTGTTATTTCAAAACATGATACAAGAGTCCATGACAAGCAGAGAGTCCACAACACCACACAATTCAAGGGTCCTAAGATCACTAATTCACTCAATCAACCAACACACTATGAAGAAGAAATGAGACTTCTTAAATGCATCAACATCCTCCATAGTGCTACACTACAGAGACTGTCAATTCAAAGCATACTGAGCAGGTAATTGCAAGGAACACGTACTTGGAGCCCTCAAATTTAAAAATTTGGACAGTGGACTAGGCTCCAAGCACACAAACAGCCAAACATTCACCCGCATACATAATCGAACACCCCCCCACACTTAAGCACGACATTGTCCTCAATGGAGGAAAGATAAGGAGGGTAGAACGAAGTTACCAGATCAAGGGTGAATGATGATGACGGGGCAGGCGGTGCATTCCAGGAAGAGAGAGTAATCAGAACACAAACACCACACAAAATCTCACAAAGGTTGAGCTATTGACTCTAAAACCAAATAACAAAACTGACTCAACCGAGGAGAAATAGAGAAAGAAATGCAAACCGACTGGTTGGGTTGCCTCCCAACAAGCGCTTCTTTCACGTCGTGAGCCGGACGATGGCTCCTAAGTTTCGGTCCATGCTAGAACCTCCTTGAAGTTGAGGTTCTCATCTATGAGGTGGAGTCTCAAGTCACAAGCAGGTGGTGTGGTAGGTGATGAAGGCTCAGGTACTTGATGCAGATGAAGTCTCCACCCTCGAGACCTCTTCTTCTCTTCTCTCGTCTCATTGCCCCAAACCAGATAAGACAGCATCGATTGACCACCATCGCGTCCACCAAGAGGGACCGATGTCGAAGTGGCCTTGGTCTGGCAAAGAGACACTGCAAATGGGTCCTTGCTAAGTAGTTCCTCGACGTTTGGTGGAGATATCACATGCAACTCATGGCCGGTGCAGGCCTCTTCCACCTCAACTTCGTCCTCAGCCTGGACGCCAATTGCTTCGTCAACCTCCCTTCCTTGTTCATATGGTATCACCCCTGGGAAATGATCAAGAACTCCTCCTGCTTCACTTTCGTCATCCTCCACAACTTCTTTCTGAACCCTTTCTTGCTCTTCGTCTTCTAGCACGGATTGGAGAGCAAGTTGCCAAGCAATTTCTTTCTTGAGATTTTCTTGCATCTCCTCACTCATGCCCGCCTCTTCAAAGCTCAGTTTGGGATGTGGGAAGGTGTGGTCGGCTACGATAGGACATTCTTGATCATGATCTTCACGGGAGCTCTCCGTGATAACTTCTGTTTGCTCCACAATGTCCTTGTAGCCTTTGTCTTCCTCCTCCTCTTCTAGTATGATAGCAGAAGGGTGATCTTGAGCAGGTTGTGCATAAGCTTTCTCAAGATCCTCGAGGCTCTTCTTTATGCTCAGGAGGGTTCTCCTCTGTTTCACGGTAGGAGAACCCAGTTTGGGCATTGTCTGGGATATCCATCTTTGGAAAGGATGTCTCAGGTACTCGAGCAATCTGGTCCACGAGAAGCCTCAAGTGATAGTTTGGATCTGGCTGATGGAGGAATTCTTCTTGATAAGGAGATTGTTCTTGAAATACCCAGGGGTCTGATTGTTCTTCGTAGGATGGGGGTTGGTACTGAAACCCGAATCCATAGTCTTCTCCTCCTTGATTGCTCCAGGGGGTCTCGGGGTAATACCACTCGGATGGTGGTGGATACCCCCAATGGTTGGAGAAGCCATGAGGATCCATGATTCAGATCTGCACCAACAAAAACAAAAAACACCCAAGTGAAAAGCAAGGGTGGAAAAGAAAAGAAAAAAAAAAAGCTAAAGTAACAAACTTCTGCTTTCCTAATAATCTAGAAAGTCCCCGGCAACGGCGCCAAAAACTTGGCACGCTAAAACACAACTCCTAACAATGGCCAAGTGTAACCAATGAAAGGGACTGCAGTATAGTGGCACAAGTAATAAATATCGAATCCACGGGTCTCTAGAGTTACTATTACTCAGCTTCAGTTCATTATCTAGCAAACTAGATTAAGGATTGATTTACTAAACTACTCTACTAACTACTCTACTAATTACAAGTTGGGAACTCACTTAGGTATGATTCCCCCTAGCTCCTCAATTAGGTCCAAGTTGCAATTACCTTTGGTTGATCTACTGTTGATTAAACTGCGAAAGATCCGAAATTAGCTTGGAATCTCTTAAGCTGACCAAGCCCTCTCAAACAGAATACCCGACAGACGACTAGCCTTCACCGGGATAGACTTGCTAAGGCGATTCACACAGATCTCCACTACTGGAATGAATTCCAGTACAAAGCAGTAAATTGATTGACTCTCGCACAACCAATTCACCATTATCAATCAAGGAAGCTCTCTTAACCTAATCAGATTCTATCTATCATAGGTTAAAGCAGAAATCAAGAGAATTTGATCAAGATTCAATTGACTCAATAAATCATGCCTCAATCGATTATAATCAAACAATAAAGCATCCAAAACTTCATACAAGAAAGATCCTAACTCATGGAACTAGGGTTCCTCAAAACCTAAGTGAAGGGAAGTTACTCCATAGAGAAGAGAGAGACTGCAGAAATCTGATCTAAATCTTCAATCTCCATCTCCAAGCTTGATTCCTGAGCTCCAATGGCGAAGAAATCCTCCAAAATAGCTCCAAGAATGTTCCCAAGTCGCTCTCTCTCTCTAGGGTTCGTCCCTTGGGTGTTTGGGATCCAAAACCCAGCTCTCCCCCCTTTTGGCTCGGATTAGGCTTAAAAACAGGCTTCCCCGAGTTGCACGGCCAGGTGCACGGCCGTGCACAACACCATTCTGGCCGTGCACCCTCAAAACGCACCGTTTCACTTAATCGATCTCAGCCATCTTGCACGGCCAGGTGCACGGCCGTGCAAGGCTGGATTTTGCCCGTGCAAGGCCTCGGCAGAGAGCGCACGGCCAGAATTATATGTTGCACGGCCGTGCGCCTCCCTGGTCTGCCCGTGCAGCTTGCTCAGCCTCTGTTTAATGCTTCGTTTCTCCCTCGTCTGGACTCCGAATCAGTCGCCGTTTGATCCCAGACACTCGTAGTCTCGTCCTCTTTCGTTTCATAACAAGCTTGCATGATTCTCTGTCCATAAAGTGAGGTAGAAATCAATTCTTCTTCAGGTCATGCCCGAGTTTCTGCTCCCGAATCGCCAATTGATCTCTGATTGACTTGAAACTTGCGCCTATGCTTCACTTTATGTGCTAGGACCTGAAATGTGACAAAGGAACACAACCTAGCATAAAATAGGCCAAAGACACGGTAATTCAAGCTCAAACAATCAAGAAACAAAGGGGGAAACATGTGCAAATACCGAGTCATCAGGGAGGTTCTGTAGTCTTCCTCAACTAAACCTCCTTAATTCCTATACAGGAGAGCTCTCATCTTCCTGATGGGGAGAAGATGAGAATGTGTTGGTTTTGGTGTATTAGGGACCACAACCTCCAAGTATCCTTATATACTAGTCACCATGAGCTCCCAAAAGACCCAAGATGAGCAAGTATTGGGTTTCCACCCATTGGACCCATATTGGGTTTGAGTAATTATGGGCTCCATATATTGACCACTTATAGTTAGCCCATCAAAACCAAATAGCTAATATATGCGTTGTGAATTTGCTAGCCCACTTATGTTAGGAAATGAAATTCATGACAATCTCGGGATGCCTAATTTCACAAACACTTATATTACAAAATTCTTTAGGCGTGCAACCGTATGCTATTCGTACAATGATTACTCCCTAACAATCTGGTCTATTTGATGTATTAGCAATGGAACCAATGTGGCTTTAATCACGATATGATAATGATTAAACAACCATGATCATCACACCAATACACGCAATGACATAAATCAAATATAGATGAGTGACATGAAAATTACATGCAATGTGATCTTGAACATGTCTATTTTAAACTGGTCCTACTTTAGTCTTTGGTGATATCAACTTAAATTCGTTCATACGGTGTGACCACTGTATAACTGAAGGGACTTTAAATTCCAAAATAGACTCTAGAAAAACCATCACTTTATTCTGCAGAAATTGATTTAGTAATAACTATTGAACATACTTATATGACTCCCACTAAACCAAGGTACCATCCGCAATAACACTCATGCAAGCAATATGCTCATGAAAAAAACTTTACGTGTCAAACCTTAGGCTAATGGGTAAGCTAGCATTATTCATATCCTTAATGTTCAATAAAAACTTGTCTATTTTGAACCTTATCTCTAACCACCAGGAACTTAATGTCAATATATTTGACTTCTAAAATTCTTGATAATGATATTTTATCACTATCAAATCATTGTCACTATTAACCTTCAATGACTTACCAATGTCATTCTAGTGACAAAACTTTGCAACCATAATTAGAAGCATCAAAATATGCTTTGAACTCTACCTAACACATACATGTCACATAATATAGAGTTCATGATATTTTGACATTCTATAGCATTGAAATCAGAGTACCCAATGATCTCTAACTTATATGATCCGATAATTAGCATGTATTCTTTTATCGTCTTTAGTAAATGCCTTATACATTGGATTCTGTCTAATGTTTCATGCGTAAATAATTACCCAAATAATTACCCAAATAACATTGGGATGAGAATTAACTAAACTAGTTGAGATTGATCTGTCTCCTTTAGCTACAACACATCTCCTGATTTTCAAACTTTCATGTGAAGTCTACTTAAACTTTATCGATATAACTCTTTTGAAATTGAGTATACATTGAGAATAATCTCTTAGTGCCTCAATACCGATTACAAAAGAGGCGAGACCAAGAACCTTTATCTCAAATTTCCTTTTTAGAAATTTCTTGATCTCGTGCATTAAGCATATATCACTACTACAAAGTAGAACATCAATACTGTAGAAAACGAGAAAATGAATTTCCTCCCACTGAACTTAAGATATACACAATAATCTCCAAGATTAGTCTCTAAGACCAACTCCAATGCAAGACCCCAAATTTGGGGACCTTCATCCCCAAATTTGGGGATTGCCCCCATTTTTCACAAATTGGCTCCAATGCTACCAAACTCAAATTTGGGGATCTCTATTTTATCCATGTTTACATTTACTTAAAAATGCACTTATCGAAGCCTTAATATAATTCGTTAATCTTAATTTTTGTATAGTTCGTCATTATTTTAAGATACAAATTTTCCGATAAAATTTTTTCAAATTTCGACACCGAATTTTTTTGGCGAAAAAATTATGGACCTAATTTTGGTTTACACACAACACTTGAAAATTATAAAGCTAAAGGAGTTCACATAATAATTTAAATGATACAACTTCAAGAAGATATTTTCAATTCAATAATATTTTTTCCATTCTTAGATAATAAGCATAATTTTAAATAAAATGAATTCAATTTAAATCATCTTAGAAAATAAAATAAATTAACCAAACTATTAAACACAAATTAAATAGAAAACCTTCCCTTAATTAATACAAACATTAATTCACTAACCTTCACTCATTAATTATATAACCATCATTAATAAAACACTTAATGAAAAAAAAATTAAAAAAAAAGAAGGGCGGAACAACCGCCAGGGACGGGCGGTGCGGCGCACGCGCGGGAGAGAGGCTCTCCCGCGCGCCGCACCGCCCGTCCCTGGCGGTTGTCCCGCCCCAGCCCAATCTCCTCCCCCATCAGCCCCCATAATTGCAGGCTCCCCCATTTCCTCCTCCATATTTGGAGACCCAAATGGAGGCCACCCCCATTAATGGGGTTTATTCCTTTTTTGCAGGTTGCATTGGAGAGCTTCCTCCTCCATTTATGAAGGATCCCCCATTTATGGGGGCAGCATTGGAGTCAGCCTAAGTCTGAATGAGCTAACAACAAGATAAAAATTGCCATATCAATAATGAGATGCTTATATGAGCCACCATTTTCATTATATTCCTAAAAGAGTCTTTCAAGTATACCAGAGAGAAAGTCTCTTTGAGTCAACGCTTTCCTTATGAGTAAAGCCTTTAGAGACCAACATGACTTATATCTCTCATTGACTTCACCACATGGCAACAATCCACTTTTCATAACTTTTTATGACTTGACTAATAAAAATTGGATCAATAGTCAACCTGATGTCATGTATATATTCTTTAAGGAACAACGATACTGTTAGCTAGAATCTTCCATCTTCTACTTCGTGGATATACTTAATTGCACTTCTTGAGTGTGTTGAGTTTGTGGAGTGACTAGATTCCTTATGTTTCCTCCCCCAAAATTCAACATATCCAAGAAATCTCACATTTCTCGTTTAAAAAAAATTTCACATTTCTCATACTCGAGAAATCTCACATTTCTCATTTAAAAAAATTTCTTGAGGTGGGATTATAAAACTTGTATCCTCGAGAGTACTTTTGAGTAGCCAACAAAGTATAAGTAAATTGTATCCTTTTGTCCATTATACCTTTTTGTACCTTACAAGGTATTTCCTAAGTTGGACAACCCTAAATGTGCAAGGTCCTTATTGTACATATTGGTTACATTAACTACTTTCTGGATACTCAATTTAAGGATGTACGTTGTAACCTTTATGGCTTTTACCCAAATGGAGTAGAGTAAGTAGAAATATTCACCACCATGTCCTTAAGAGTTCAACGAAACCATAACATCCTTAACTATCTACTTGTTCCTTTACTGAGAATTTTGAGGTTAATTGAATAAGCACAAGCTTATCTAATATCTTCCCTCCTCTTAGTTTGTGAGTATCATTACTCACTTGAAATTTTATGGAGGAAGATAAATTAAACCAAGTTCTGAGTATGTCTTTTGACAACTCTAACTTTAGTCACTTGATTTTAATGCGAAGTAAGACACTTCCAAAATATAATGGACTTGTACATTTTGCCTTTACACTTTATGTAGGAAATTACCCTTACAGGCAGCTAACCCTGGATATTTTTAAGTTTGGCAAAAAAAATATTGCATTATTACTCCAATGAACCTCGCATATGTCTCACTAAAAGAGCCCCTTAATTACTCATCGAATAAATCGTTTAATTTTCATCACACATACTCTATTGAATCAATCCATACTTTTTTCCAAGTAGAATATGGGTTGTTCCACTTAAAAGTGTAAGATCAAATCGTATACATCTAGAATAATTTTTATGATTTTCTTAAAAACCTTTAGATCCATCCCATTCAACAAAGACTTAAATTTAATTTTGGCAGAAATATTAAATAAAAAGCATGAAAACTCTATCAAGATAAAAGAAAGCACGCATCATGTCATGTAATTAAACAAGACAAGAAAATTATCCAATTTTGTGGAACCCATCATAAGATACCAAATGCAAAATTAATTCTTAGTCTTTGGACAGAGAAATTAATTGCAATCGGTACTCTTAATACAATGATCAAATACTTATAATAAGTTCTGTCAAACAACAGTATATTTTTGGATCGACTATTATTCACATGAACAATAAATTTATAATTATCACATATTTACCATTAATTTGCTTGATTATTTTGGTCAAATAGTGTCGTCCTTTGGGTCGAGCACTACCCACATAAAATAACCTTACAAGTACATCTATGTATTCTAATTTAAAATAATTCTCGCAAGTAGAGGTTACTTTGACAACATACTGCTAAAATTAATTTCATTAAAATACAAAATATCAATATGTGATTAATTACCATTATGAGAGAATTACAAGAATAATTTAAATAAACGTTTACTCCATCCCAAGACACCTTGCACTCCATTAATATTATATCTTTGGACAAAATATTAACTTGTAAGTGATGTCTTATGACAGTAGGTGAGTCTATCAGGAGTGGTAGTCTTGAACCTTAGCGTAGTGGTTACAATTCTGATTTCATAAGGGTGACTCGTAATCTTGAACCCTATCTCAGACAGTGTAGCACACCGGATCTTTTCATTGAGTTGTGTTCTCTTCTTAGCCCTGCGTTTATGGCCATGCATGTTATCCTGGTTTAGTGAACGCTATAGGGAGCGGCCCCACTCCCACATTCACATAGGTGAGTCTATCAGGAGTACCCCCAAAGTAAAGTACTCCACTCCACATAGGGTATAGATCCCATTAAGAGTTGTTAACTCAACCTCCATTGCTTTGGGATTCATGCTTCACTATGCATGAACTTTTCGCATACTACTCATGACTTGTTATTACCCATTGAACCCATTTCTTGGGATCTCCAGTCTATTCGGTCGGGTTACCATCACTTGTAATCCGTGGTTCGGTAGGCATAAGTCCCATATCCTTGGCGGTATTCTAGACTTTCTCTATCGGTAATCCTTTCTTCAAAGGATCAGCTGGATTCTGTTCAGATCTTATATGACCCACCCTCACTGCTCCTATCGTTAGGAGTTCTCTTACAGTATTGTGCTTACGACGAATCTGTCGTTTCTTTCCGTTATAGAACCGCTGAACCGGTTCTCAACTTTAGCAATAGCTGCAGTACTATCACAATGGATCAATACCGGAGGGACCGGGCTTTCCCGTAGGGGAATCTCTGACAACAATCCTCTCAACCAACTCGCTTCTTCACTAGACGTTGCTAGTACTATCATCTCTGATTCCATAGTTGATTGAGCTAGGATTTTTTGTTTCTTTGACTTCCAAGACACAGCTCCACCAGCGATGTTAAAAACATACCTGCTGGTTGCCTTGGAGTCATCTGATAGGGTATTTTAATCCGCATCACTATACCCTTATAGTACAGCAGGAAACCTTTGATAGTGTATACCAAGGTTTACTGTTCTCTTGAGGTATCTCATGACCCTCTCTATAGCATTCCAATGCTCTCTACTAGGACAGCTGTTAAACCTGCCAAGCGATCCCATGACATATGCAATGTATGGTCGAGTGTAATCCGCAACATAACGGAGACTGCCAATGATGCTAGCATACTCAGTTTGTCTTACACTGTCCCTAGTGTTCTTAAATAGCTTTACACTAGCATCATATGGAGTACACGCATGTTTACAGTCGAAATAGTTATATTTCTTCAAGATCTTCTCTATGTAGCTAGAATGATCTAGAGAATAACCATTTGCTGTTCTAGTTATCTGGATTCCAAGCATAAACTTTGCTTCTCCCAAATCTTTGACCTCAAAGCTCTCTTTCAACATAGCCTTTCTTCACCGACCACGTGAATATTTGTACCAAATATCAACATGTTATCTACATACAAACATATGATAGTGTAAGTGTTATTCTCTGACTTGCAGTAAATACACTTGTCACTTTCATTCACCTTAAAGTCATGTGAGAGACGAGAGTGTCAAACATCTCATGCCACTGTTTTGCAGACTGTTTCAAACCATATAATGATTTTTCTAACTTACAGACTTTCGAGACATGTTCGGGGATAATAAACCCTTTTGATTGTTCCATATAGATTTCTTCATCCAGATGACCAATCAAAAAGGCCGTTTTAACATCCATTTGGTGTACCACAAGATTTTTCAAGGCAGCAAGAGCAATCATAACTACTAGGCAAGCTCGGAACCTTTCGATTACACCATCAGGTTTTCGTTTCGTTTTTAGAACCCATTTATTACCTAAGACTTTGTATCCAGGAGGTAAGTATGTTAGATGCCAAGTCTTATTAGCTTCCAATGATTCCATTTCATCTATAATGGCCTCATTCCCAAAATCTGCATCTATGGAAGTTAAAGCTTCTTGCAAACTTTTGGGATCTTCGAGGGTGTATACTGTAGTAAAGTCATTACCAAAATATTTGGATATTCTAGCTCTTTTACTTCTTCTTCTGAGTTCATCTTCAGATCCAACACCCCCACTAGTTCTGTTGTCTCTAATAGCGGGTAGTACATTACCCCCACTATTTCTCGTTTTAAATGAAAACTGTGTCTCAAAGAAATAAGCATCAATGGATTCTACTATAGTACGAGCATTCAAATCATAGAATCTATATGGCTTACTATTGGCCGCATAGCCAACGAAGACACATTCATATGGTCGACTTGCCAACTTAATCCTCTTAGGATCCGGAATTCTTACGTAGGCTAAACAACCCCACTATTTCTCGTTTTAAATGAAAACTGTGTCTCAAAGAAATAAGAACAATGGATTCTACTATAGTACGAGCATTCAAATCATAGAATCTATATGCCTTACTATTGGCCGCATAGCCAACGAAGACACATTCATATGGTCGACTTGCCAACTTAATCCTCTTAGGATCCGGAATTCTTACGTAGGCTAAACAACTCCACGTTCTTAAATAGGACATATTAGGTGGCTTATTCTTCAAGATATAATAGAGTGATTCTTTTTTATTTGTTTTTGGAAGACGATTTAGCACATAGCAAACCATCAACAAAATATCACCCTGCCAAGAAGAAGCAGCTCCAGAATTGAGCATAATAGCCACAACTAATTCTGTAAACTTCCTATTTTTCCGCTCAGTTTTACCATTCATTTCTAGTGAATATGGTCTCGTGGTTTCATGAATGATACCATGTGAGCTATAGAATTCCTTGAAGGGATTAGAGTCATACTCTGATCCTCTATCACTCCTAAGTCTTTCTATCTTTCGATTGCACTGATTTTCAAATTCAACCACAAATACCTTGAACATGTCAAGGGCCTCACTTTTGTTTTTCATCAAATAAACAAAGCAATAATCAGAGCAATCATCTATGAAAGTGATAAAGTATCTCTTGCCAGACCTAGTTAACGTCTCATCTAGTCCACAAATATAATAATGAATCAGATCTAAGGGTTCTGATTCTCTACTCACATATTTATGGGGCGTTTTCGTTATCTTAGCTTGGCTACAGAAATCACATTTATCAAATTCATTCATTGAGAGTTTAGGGATATGTCCTAGCTTGCTTAAATTCTTCACAATTCGTGTGTTCACATGACAAAGACGAGCATGCCAAACATTGAAATCACACACCATGTAAAACTGAAGAATTCATCTTATTAATTTCGACATTCAACTTGAACATCCCATTACAAAGCATATCCCTTTCTCACAAAACTCCCATTCTTAGTACGGGCATACAAGTCTGCCCCAATTGATTGATTAAACCCAGGCTTATTAAGAAGATATCCCGAAACAAGATTCTTCCTTATCTATGGAGTGTGCAACACATCCTTGAGCACCATCTTCTTCCCAGAGGTGAAGTTTAGCTCCACTTCACTAGAACCAGCAACAATAGTGGCGTGGGTAGTCCCCAGAAACACTTTCTTGTCAGCACTATTGTTGCATACATGCTTCGATGCATCTATATCCAGCCACTATCCTTCTGAGTCACCGGTGATGTTGACCTCAGCGATCATATCTGTGATCATGGCTACCAAGTCCTCTTCTATCAAGTTAACCCTGGCCGCAGTAGCAGGGTTAGACTTGTTCCTGCACTTTTTTCCATATGACCTGGTTTACCCCAATTATAGCAGATAAACGGTGGGTCATTCTTAGAGGTTTGGGCCATGACCCTTTGGTTACCTCGAGAGACACCATTCTGGTGGGGCGGACCTACTGGCTCGTACTCTTGAAACCTTCTGGTTAGGTTTAAGAGATCTAGGGGTGGGTCGTTTAGCAGTGACCACCATCACCTCTTCTTTTATATCCTGCATGCGGGACTCTTCCTCAATTCTTAGGCGAGTAATCAAGATTTTCAGTGAAATCATTTAGTTTTATGGTTAAGCATATTCTTAAAATCTTTCCACGAAGGGGGCATCTTATCAATAATTCAAGCAACTTGAAACTGATCTTCCAGAGGCATACCTTCAGAGACAATCTCATGAGCTATTTTCTGAAGTTCGTGGGATTGTACTTCGAAGGACTTGTCATCCACCATCTGGTAGCGCAGGTAGGGGCTGACAACATACTTCTTAGCTCCAGCCTCCTTCGTGTCGTACTTCTTTTGGAGCGCATCCCAGATCATCATTGCGGTGTTTTTGTTGTCCGCATAGTAGTCATAGAGATCGTCTGCCAGCCCGTTGAGGATGTAGTTCTTGCATAGGAAGTCATGCTCCCTTTCCTTAGCAGAAGCAACCCTCTCCTCATCGGTCTCTTCTTCAAGAAGCTCGACGGGCATGCTGGTGAGGCAGTGTGCAACCTTCTTGGTCGTTAGGTAGAACTCCATCTTTTGTCTCCAGCGACAGACGGTCGGTCGGTCGGATAAATGCAATGTTTCATTTTAGTTGAAAAGGAATTGAAGTTTCCTACCATGTTTCATTTTGAAATTGTCCATGCAATAAGCCTCCAAACTTTGAAACGACACCACTCTTCAATGCATTGGTTGGTTCTTCTATAAATAAGAACTCGGCTGATGGTTGTGGACGTAGAAAAAGACACCGAAATCCATTCTTCTTCCTGTTAACTTCTACGTATACTTTAGGTACTTAAGTCTGGAATCTAAAGTAGTGATAGTTTTATCCTACTTCCTGTAACACAAGGCTTTGTGGAGGGTGAAAATATTCTTTACGAAAAGTGAACGTTGTTCACGACTCTATCATAATCCTAATCACCCGGTCTCAGGAAATCATAGGTGTACCCTCGTTCCCAAAAGTCCCAACAATCGTAAAGAATATTTCAGTTACGATGGCTCAAAGTGCTCTTTACAAGAAGTCGATTCCGATCTATGGAAATTTTGAGAATTTTTTATGGTGGGTATTTCCGAGGATGGCAGTAGAAGATGTGGTTTCTTCTTACTACTCTCAAAGTGTATTCCATATATGGAAGGTAACTTGGAAGAGGAAGGGGACAAAGATGAGGAAGAAGGAGAAGGCTTCGTAAAATAAAGAAATAGAAGAATGAAACTGCCTTTGTGTATGTGACATGCTCAATGGCTAATTTGTTTAATTTTCTATTTAACATTTATGATGTTTTAGACAAATTTGGATTTTTCTAGTGGTTTGATGGTGTGATTTTGTCTAAGTGGTTTATGTTAAACCAAAGTGACAAAATCTATATACAATTTATGATGAATCTGATAATAGAGTCATCATACATTTGTATGTATATGACATGCTTATCTTTGGGATCAATAAAAGATAAGTGAACTTTGATAAAAATTTGTTATTTAAATTCTCCATACAGGACATGGGGGAGGTAAATGTGATTCTGTCTATTGAATCAAGCGGTATGACAAAAAACATTCCTTCTCTCAATTTTTCTGCATTGAGAAGTTACTCGTAAAGAAAACTTCATAGTAGGAATTGTCGTGTTAAAGACCCCAATGGACCCAAGTATGGATATTATGGTTAATACTAGAAATCAGTTTTACAACTGGAGCATTCCATGTTAAATTGGGGGCTCGATGTATGCATGACTTGCATGATGCTAGATATCACATTTGTAATAGAACAAATAAGTTGGTACATGATGAATCCTAGTTCTCATCATTTGAAATGAAATTAGGCATGTACTCGGATATCTCAAAGGGACATTGTATTGACTTGTAGTGGCTTTCCATCCATTTTGGAAGGATTTGTTGATGTTAATTGGATTTCTCATGTTAAAGGTGATTCTTTAACATCGAGATGGGTCCTCTTGCTTGGGGGAGGTGTCATATCATGGGCCTCTAGAAAGAAAACTTGCATAACTAGTTCCATTATGAAGTCAAAGTTTGTGGCCTTGATTTCTCTTAGAGAAAAGGCATTATTGTTGAGATGCTTAGTTTATATAATAATTTATGGAAAAAACCAATATCTCCTATTACTAATCTTAGTGATAGGCTAAATTACAAGTTTGGTTACTTGAATTACATAAATCTTTCACGTTTGTCACCCAAATTACTTTTCTTTCATATTAACCACTAACTTTACGTTTCGTTTCACCGTTGGTCACCCTCCGTCAGACTCTTAACGGCGTCATATTTTTTATGACGTGGCAAACGGAAGTGCTGACTGGGCTGACAGAGAGGCTGAGTTTGACTGCCTAGTCAGCCACACTACCCGACCCAGTGAAAAACGGCCCGTTTTTGCAGTTTAGTTCATTTTGAATTAATTTTACTTTTTTTTGTACAACTTTACTTTTTGTTAGACCCTGTAAAAAAGAAAGGGCAGAAGAAGGGGTCTGCTCATTCATCTCTATTGTAGTGCTTGGTTAGGCCAAGCAGTATGGATGTTTTGTTGAATATTTTGAAGCCATTCATGTTTATTGTAGTGCTTGGTTAGGAAAAGCAAAATGGCTGTCTAGTAATCGTATGTTGAACAGATTGTTGAACTTTAGGGGGACCAGCAATGGTAGCTTAATGGCTAATGTAAAACAGTTCCAGGTGTTCAGTAAAGTTTTTGGCTTTTGGTTAAATTCATGTTCAGCAGGTTATGGTTGCATTTGTGTTATGTATTGTTCTGTTATATACAAGGTGTTACATATCAAAGAGAAATGAATTTTTCCAATAATAGCACGTTTAAAAAAAATTACAAAACTAGCACCCATTCGAAAAAATTGACAGAAATAGCACCAATTTTAATGGAACGCACCCCTATAAGTAAACCGCACCCTACAGGTGCGTTTTACTTATAAAACGCACCTTAGGGGTGCGTTCCATGCCACGTCAGCACAGGAAACGCACTCTTAAGCTGCGGTTTACTTACTCTGCGGAACAGTCTTCTTCACCGTTGGATGGGGGAGCGATCGGAGGGCGGACCGCGCGTCAGCAGAGCGATCCGCGCCACAAATCGGGGATCGCACCTGCAAGGAACGGTCAAGCCTCGTGACTCGCAAACCGCCTCGTCAAGGAGCGGTTTCTGCTCTGGCAAAATTACCAGACCGCCCCTGGAGGGTGCGGTCTGTTGGGTATAAATACCACAATTTCCCCTCTCATTTCTTCACACCACAACCCATTCTTCCTTCTCTCTCAAAAATTTATCTCTCTAAACCCTCCCCTCCCAAAAGCCTAGGAAATAGTGGTATGTTGGTTGCGGCTAAGTCCGATCTGCCATCAGAAAACATTTCTTAGGTTTTTTCCTCAAAACCAGCCGAGCCGAATCTCTGTTCGAAATTTGGTTTTTTCCTCAAAACCCGCCGAGCCGAGCCGAACCTCTGTCCGAATTTCCCGAAAAAAAGGCCGATTGGTGCCAAGAAGAGGTAGTTTATATCGATGAATTTCAAGCGGTACGTACTCATTATTGTTGTTGTTATAAGCTTTTTAATTAATCGTGTGGTTGTTTTCAATAATTTAATCGAATACATAGCGCCACTTACTTCGACTCTTTATAAAGAGATGCACGTCTAAGGAAATGGGGTTTTAAGCGATTATCATATCCTCCCATTACCTGGGAAAATCGGGTATTAAGAGATCCTCAGAAAATCGGGTATTAAGAGATCCAAGCGGTACGTACTCATTATTGTTGTTGTTATAAGCTTTTTAATTAATCTATGTACTAACCTCGTTGTTATTTTCTCGTAGGTTGGGGAGGACGTGGACATATACAACCAACGGTATTATCTCGAGCAAGAACCGTTGGATCCAACCGACTTGTGCGACCAACCCAACCATCGGTCAAGGGATGTTTGGAACGATCACCCGATACATACAATTCTTCACCATTTGTCCTTCTTTTATTTTATTAATGTATTTAGTGGAATATAAAATAAATTTATGTTGATTTTTTAAACGTGTGGTTGTTTTCAATAATTTAATCGAATACATAGCGCCACTTACTTCGACTCTTTATAAAGAGATGCACGTCTAAGGAAATGGGGTTTTAAGCGATTATCATATCCTCCCATTACCTGGGAAAATCGGGTATTAAGAGATCCTCAGAACCCCCCCCCCCCCCCCCCCCCCACTTTCTGTCAAAAAGACTGTGTTTCTAAGAAGATGTATACCTCTTCTAAGAGTCTAACGAGTGTTGCTCTGTATTCGATTAAATTATTTAAAACAACCAATACGATTTATTTTTATGTGTACAAAATGAATTTTATTAATTTCAAACATTTGAATATGTATTTTTTATTTAAGTTATTATTCATTAACAATGTTATTTATGTTAATTAATTTAGTATGTTTGTTTTACGATAATATGTATGTATCTCTTTAATTATTATTCATTTAGAATGTTATTATGTTAATTAATTGAGGATGTTTGTTTTATGATAATATGTATGTATCTCTATAAGTTATTATTTTTTACAATGTTATTATGTTAATTATATGAAATGTCTTTTATGATAATAAAATTATGCTTGAAGTTAAATAATTTAATTTAATTAATTATAGTTATAAGAAAACAACCCTTACTAATATATAATAATTAACGTGTAAATTTTCGCTAGGAGGCACAAACAATACTCCGGTACAGGGGTACGACCAATGTGCTCCCATTCCACCCAGCTATCTTGCCCTTTCTCAAAAGGGCACGGTTGGACTCGATTAGGCATTTTAACGGCATCAAAGTTGATCGCCAACTCATCACCGCATTAGCCGAGAGATGGAGAAAGGAGACCCATTGTTTCAACTTTAGAGAAGGAGAGGCCACCATCACGCTAAAGGATGTCGCCATGGATTGCACCGGTCCAACGTCGCGACAGAGATTGGCCAATCGATCATCCCCTAAGAGGTGAAGCTTATGGTACAAGGTAAACTTCTGCCAACCTAATCATGTTTTTCATAACACATTTTCGCTTGTATTTTAGCTTATTGTAGTTTCATTATTGTCTTATTAATAAGGTGGCTCGGACACACAACATGCGACAACCTTGCCCAACACAAGTTAGACGAGTATCGGAGGAGGTTTGAGCGACTTTGAGAAGGAGAGGTAACTTCTATACTTCGATCCATTTATATCCTTTTTCCATGGGACTACATTTATTTTTTCCAATTTTGACTATCTTAAGTTACTCATTTCTTTCTTGTAGATTGTCTTCGATCCATACCCGGAGAACATCGTTCATTGGCATCTCCAGCAATTCCCCGGTCATATCGGGCAATGGTGCACGAGGGTCCCTCTAATTTGTTTTGGGACCGTGGAGTGGCACTTGCCGGATCGATGCCTCCGTCAGTTTGGTCGGGAGCAGTGCATTCCGTTGGAGGTCCCCGATAGTCAAAGGGCCTTTCATGGGCGAGATGGTCGGCCATGTACTCGCGATTGGCCCACGAAGTTGGCGAAATTCATCACGATTTGGGAGAACTGACAATCCCAGGATATTGTCACTCCAACTCAAGTGGGTCGAATGAGGTATCATGACCCATACTTGGATCGATATCGACAAACGTCGGTTCGTTACATGACTCCGGAGGGTGCGGCCGATGATGCATTAGTAAGTATATTCCATGTAAACAATTAAATTTATTACTTGGTTCCTAAGTCTTTTTCTAACTTTTTCTTTTTTGTGATTTAGGCTGACGGGATCGAGCGTATCAAAGATATGACCACCGGGAGAACTGAGTTGGGAAATGAAGATGTGAGCTTCAGCAGGAGGATGGCAAACAGTCTCCTTGGTTGTATCAGAGCTCAGGGTCGGGATCATCGTAGATATCCGCCCATGCCCGCACCCCGCCACCTCCGGTACAAGTTGATGTCCGCGATCCCCCACCACCATACGAGAGAAAGAAGAGAAAGAGGGTTCGGGAAAGGCCCAATGTGCCCGACGTAACGCCAATGGGGGCATGGAAAATGCCGCCCCCATTGGTTGTCCCACATGGTGCCGAACCGAGTTCCACCCAAGGTGCCGGACCGAGTTCCACCCAAGCTCCTCGCCCGACTTCCGCCCAAAATCCCCGCCCGACTTCATCCCAAGAGTTCCGCCCATCATAACACAACGATCCCCACCCAAGCTCATATTACGATCCCCCGCTCCACCTACCATCAATCCCCTCCGAGTTTCCATCAATCCCCATATGATCCCACCCCGATCTCATACAACGATCCCCGGCAAACATACTATGATTCCCGCCCGGTCTACCCCCCATCTCCCCACCAAACATACCACGATTTCCGCCCGGTCTACCCCCCATCTCCTCGCCAAACATCATCGGGTAATTGGCATGATGGCTCCTCCACGACGGCGCACCATGAATTCAACCCAGTGACTCGCCCTCATCAGCAGTGGCCTCCTACTCCTCACCGTATGAGCGCGGATGTCCCCCGCACGACCCCGGAAGCGCCGCTTCCCCACTGACACAGCATCGACGAGCGCCACACTACCTCGGCCATTCGAAACTTGCCACCGCAACCACCTGTTGTTACTCCCTTCGGCAAACGTACAAGGAGCAAGAAAACCGTGGCCTCCGATGAAGGTCGTGGACTTCCTTGAGATGTATTTTTCTTTGAATTTTGACTCTATGTACTTGGAACTATTTCCTTTGTCTTAGTTTATTTAATTGAGTGTTGTTTAAATTTGGGTTTTATTTCTTTGTACTTGGAACTATTTTCTATTATCGTTAAATAGCCTTCTATTTTCGTTGTAAAAATTTAGACGTAGATTAATCGAAATTGAGAACCGTTTGATAACATACACCATCCCAGGGGCGTATAAATTCGTTCAATCAACAATACACAATTACTTGCAAAGTAAGAGTCTCAACTATTTTGAAGAATGATAATCGCAAATTATGTAGCATTAGCTGAGTCTGGCATATCAGCACCCGGATTTTGCAGACCAATCGGTCCTGGACACCTTCGTTTATCATGTCCTGGAACTTTGCATATTGAACATCGTCTTGGGCCTCGTGGTGGTCTTCCACTTTGATCTATTTCGTTATGAATTCTCTTTTTCCTCGGGCAACCCGGTTCACGCCTCTGTCCGAACGGCGGGATGATCAATTTTCCTTCGTACAGCGGCCAATAAGCTTCATCAGGCAATGCACGGAAACTCCGTCCATAGGTGTTTTTGAGTGAGTCGATATTGAAGAACGGACTAACGAAGTGACGGGGGTCTTTGCTCCTGTTTTTAATATGTAGGCCCATGCAGACCCACGTCTGTTATTCTGCATGGCATGTTGGAAATTAATTGACTAAAACCGCACCTTGGGGGTGCGGTTTATATGGTAAAAACGCACCTTGGGGGTGCGGTTTTGTATGGGAGAAACAAACAGCACCTTAAAGGTGCGGTTTTGATAGGTCAAGCCAAAACCACACCTCGGCCAAGCGGTTTCTGTAGGTCAGACCTGAAACCGCTTGGCCAAGATGCGGTTTTGGTCCATGATCATAAACCGCACTTCTAAGGTGCGGTTTATAAAAAAGGGTGCTATTTCTGTCAATTTTTTCGGATGGGTGCTAGTTTTGTAATTTTTTTTTAAAGGTGCTATTTCTGGAAAAATCCCAAAGAGAAAATATCAGAGTGATACAAACGAAAGAAAACCAGCAACGCAGTGGCATTCATGAAATGCAATCAAAATCATAGTGATACAGATGAAATATAAAAAACTCCGTAGTTGCTTCCGTGAAAAATAAATAACATTCCAGTGGTACAGATGAAACGGAATTTACATTACAATGGTACAATTGAAACATAAACAACATTATAGTGATACAAGTGAAGCAACATTTTCTTATTTTCCCAACAAGATGAATCCAAATACAATGACCATTACAGTGAAGATGCAAGCCATTTTGACAGTTATTTTGTAAGCTCTCCTTGGTTCCCTTCTCTCTAGATCTCAAATTCAACGATGGAGGCTGAGCACAACGTTTCGCATATGCTCGTCAAGGGCTGGTTCATACCATCTGATATAATTGCATGCTCCATTCGTCTACAGAAGAAAGCACAATGAGGGGAATGGTCAGAACCTAAACCCAAACAGAAGGTACATAAAGCACGAAAGGAAGTGAGATTGAAATGGTCTTACCCCAAACTTGCCACATCCATAGAACCTCCGCCCTGGATTTGCATCGGTCCAACTAGTCCTCAAACTTGTTGGGTACCCACAGTGACAATATGGGTTAGTCATGGCTTAGATCGGTAACCTCCAGAGATCACAAGTTGCTGCAGAGGAGAAGGAAGAAGATGGAGAAGGAAGAATAAGGAAGATGGAGAAGATGAAGGACGATGAAGAAGAGAGGTGTTGTCTGGAATTTGGATGGACGAGAAAGAACAAAAATGAGGTGAGAAGGGTTTTAATGATGGGTAATAGTTTTTTCCCTCCCAAGAAGGTAAAAAAGTATTTGAAAATGGGGGAAAAGGGTTATTTTTCCCTCCCATTCCACTTCAGCACCTAGTGCCGTCTTTTTTAGCCTCTCTGTCATCCCAGTCAGCACTTCCGTTTACCACGTCATCAAAAATCTGACGGCATTAACGGAGTCTGACGGAGGGTGACTAACGGTGAAACGAAACGTAAAGTTAGTGGTTAGTATGAAAGAAAAGTAATTTGGGTGGCAAACGTGAAAGATTTATGTAATTCGAGTGACCAAACATGTAATTTAGCCCTTAGTGATAGTAATGCTAATTTGGCTAAGGAATATAGTCAAGTGAAAACGACAAGTACGGTCATGTGGGATCAAGGCACGGTAAAATATGTGAACTGATCATTCATAGAGTTGTGTCTAGACAATATGACCGGAGTTGAGATAATTTAGTTGACCATTTGACGAAATGATTAACTAGTGACTTGATGGTCAAGTCTGTGAATGGAATGAGTTTAAAGTCCATATAATTTCTGATCATGGGATACACAATTCCCCTCTAATACAACGTTAGAGGCTGAATTCAATGTGGAAAGCTATCAGAAATTGAAGCACACAATTTGTCATCCCGAGGTATGTGCTTGTTATCCTACATGAGGGAAGAGGATGAAGTTCAAAACTTCTTAATTGAATCTTTGAAAAAGTGCATTATGTGGGTACATTAATAAGAGATTCAACCTACGTAAGCATGAAGTGTAGCCGCTTCAAAAAACCCGGACTTTAGTTTTGTGTGCGCTTATGAGAAGGATTTGACACATGGCGGGTAATATTGTCAAGGAACTTAGAAGTTTTGTAAAACTTAAGTGTATATTATCTTCAAATATTCATATGAGTAGATGGGTTCAATCGTTACCGACACCCAATTATTCGAATATTCGTCAAGTGTAATATACTAAGATGAAAATTCAATCGTCACGACATTTTCATTAATGCTTAAATTTTGTTGGAAAAATGTAGTAAATTTAGTGGATTCGTTGAATACACTAAAATGGGGGAGGAATGTTGGAATCGATTGCACAGACTTTGGTTGAACCAAAGGTGCAAAGGACGGGTAACATTGATTATTTGGTAGTAGTAGTTTTTCAAAAAGTGAACACGTGAAAAAGGGGTTAATTAATTGCATGGTTGGTCACTGAGATTATAAAAAACGTTCAAGTTTGGTCACTCAAAATATTTAAGTCCATTGGTGGAACTTCAGTTTACTGAAACCATTCACGTTTGGTCACTCTCGGTCCAACTCCGTTAACTTTAGCTGATGTGGCAGTCAACTCTCAAAGTTGACCGTTAACAAGTGACGTGACAACTAAGAAATAATAAATAAAATAAATTTAATCTATTTTAATGTCCAACTCATTTTTACCATAAAATAAATAAATAAAATAAAATACAAAAATTGAAAGTGGCGTATCCTACCCAGTGCAGTCAAAATCGCGCATTAAAACGTAAAAACTTACATTTGTACGTATCCAGCCCACCAAAACGTTTCAGTTTCTACCTAAAGTTGCTTAGTTACAAAAACAAGTAAAAACATGGGTAAAATCGCTTAAAATCGATAAAATCGCGATTCTGAAGCGTTTTTATACGATTTTGATCATCTCATAAAAATGTGCTAATTGGTCCAAAATGATGTAATTTTGGAGACATATCAGCAAAAAATAAAAAAAGGAAAACATAATTCATCACTCGTTCTACAACTAGTGTCGAGATAGAGGCTTCACATTAGGTTGAAAAGACACCTAATGGTATCATCAATAGCCGTTGACCTTCTATCAGTCTTCTCCCTTAATCTTCACCTGTGGCTCTTACCTGGGTTACGACAAAATTTTATCGGTAATTGATCGTACGTAATTATGTAAACTCAAACCAACTTATGAGAATTTGGATTCCCAAGGTCGTTTACGGGTTACGATCTACGTTTATGAGCTTATTATTAAGATGTTATGAGTTTTCTCTACTTTTGAGTCAACACAAATTAGTTTATGTGTTACATATTACATTTTAATTATGAATTTCATGTAGTTATTCACTTATCTAAAATCTACACACTCACATTTTACATACTATATGTTGTACTTAACATATTTTAGCTATTTTAGAGGGTGCGTAAAAAACTTACGCTTTTACGCTTTGATTCTACGTTTTACAATTTTACCCATTTTCCGCTTCTAGGTAGAATCGCGCTTTTAAATTCATTGATCCTACCTGTTCACGGCTTCACGCCGACCTCTCTCTTCCTCTTCCTCAACCTCACCATCACCTCCCGCAAGAACATTAACAACACTCACCCTCCCCATGCCTCCGACCACCACCACGACTACCACAGGACCAACCACCACCACTTGAACGACGACCGACTGTCGTCCCACCCATCAACTCCCACCGCACGCGCGATGGAGCGTGCCTACTCTCTCTTCAAATCAAACAATCACTTCTTCCCACTCTGGAGATTGGGTTCGAGCGGACTCGACCCGGGAACAGAGGACCACCACCACCACCAATCCACCATCTCTTCATCAAAGACGATGGATCGTCATCGCCATTTCTCCCGACCACTCCCACCGCTCGCGCGCTGGAGCAGGCCCCCTCTATTTTCAAATCAATCAACCACTTCTCCCTGCTCTGTAGATCCGGTGGACCCGACCCGCCGAAAACAGAGGACCACGGCCATCTCTTCGTTGCCGACGACGGATCGTCATCTTTCCCGACCACTCCCACCACTCGCTGGAGTGGGCGTCATCTCTGTTCAAATTAATCAATCACTTCTCCCCACTACGTAGATCCGGCGGATCACTTTAGGGTAAAAATGAGTTGGAAATTTTTTATTTTGTTTATTATTTCTTAATTGCCACGTCATTAAGTTAACGGTCAAATTTGATAGTTGACTGCCACATCAGCCAAAGTTGACGGAGTTAGACAGAGAGTGACCAAACGTGAACGGTTTCAGTAAACTGAAGTACTACCAATGGATTTAAATATTTCGAGTGACCAAACTTGAACTTTTTTGTAATCTCAGTGACCAACATGCAATTAACCCGTGAGAAAGTGTTGATATTTTACCAAAAGATATAACCCTTGATTTTGGAAGGTTTTCTTGCATGCATAAATTGAATTGGTAACATTTCAATTTGAAATGCATGGTGCCAATTGGCAACGTGTGCATGGATAAATGCAATGTTTCATTGTGGTTGAAAGGATGGATAAATGCAATGTTTCATTTTGGTTGAAAAGATGATGACAACGTTGCATGATTTGAAGTTTCCTACAACGTTTCATTTTGAAATTATCCATGCAATAAGCCGCCTAACTTTGAAGGGACACAAATCTTCAATGCATCGGTTGGTTCTTCTATAAATAAGAACTCGGCTGATGGTTGTCGACATAGAATAAGACACACCGAAATTACTTCTTCTTCCTATTAACTTATTAACTTCTAAGTATGCTTTAGGTATTTAAGTTTAGAATATATAAGTTTAGAATATATGGTGATAGTTTATCTTACGAAGAAATTTTCTGTAACCTAAGGCTTTGTGGAGGGTGGAAATATTATTTACAGAAAGTGAACATTGTTCACGACTCTATCATAATCCTAGTTACCCGGTCTCGAGCTATCATACGTGTACTTTCATTCCCAAAAATCCAACAGGGACTTCGTGGAATAAGAGATAAGAGGATTGAAGAACAAAATGGATTATTTGGCTGATGGGTTGGGTGGTAATAACCAGTGTTATTAAAGCCGAGCCGAGCCGCTCGGCCCGACCGGTAAAACCGCCACCTGGTCACAAAATTGCTCGAAACTGTCTAAAAGTCGCTCCGGTTTTATGTAGCGGTTGGCGAGCGGCCGAGACGGTTAACCGTTCGAGCCGATTGAGCCGCTCGTCCGGTTTTTGCCATTCAGTCACTAAATTTAATTAAAAAAATTGCAGAAAATTGAAAATTGAAATAAACCAAAAACGTCGGGCTCTCAAGCTGAATCCTTATTTCCATTTCACAATTTTGAAGGAAAGAGATGAGCTCTGATTAATAAATGTCCACTATTTATACTGATAAAGTTTATTAGGTACCGGTTCTCTAACGGTTTTTGAACGGTCTAATGCCGGTTGGGCCACTAAAGTGCGAGCCGTTCGCATTACCGGGTCATGCTCCGGTTCGGTTATGACAACATTGGTAATAACTAATTTGTTAGCATTTTGTTAACATTTAAGCATTGATTTAATTGCAAAGTCAATTGCAAAGTGGGTTGGGTGGCAATACCACATCGATCTTTGGAATCCAATTCATTTGAATTTTTTATAGTTAATAAAAATTTATTAAAATACATATGGTACTAGCAAAAGCCCGCTCGCTATCGCTTTGTGCATCAGAAAAAATAAATATTTTGAAGAGTAATAGTTTTAATGTTAGCCCAAAATGAAAGTAATCTTATTTCATTCGTTTATTGGTTTGTTATTTACAATAGTATATGGTCGATGAACTTGCATAAGGTAGAAGGGTCGTCAAATAAATTATTGGCAAAATACACTTCCAGCCATAACTTCCACGTTAGCGAAAAATGTAGCAACAATTATCGAAAAAACAAAATAACCTAAAAAATAATGGAGGTATTGTGACAAATCTAGCCATTTCCGTTAGAAACTTTAATGGACTCTGTCAGTTAGATTAACATTAGACTGACTAGGATACCAAATTGATGTACACGTCAGATACAACTCAGTCTCACTTGCACGTAGATGCCACGTCATAATTTATTTTAAAAATATTTTATCATTAATATTTTATCATTTTTTTGGTAACTTATTTTTTTTCTGCCAAAGGCGCTGCTGCGCCCTTCTCTCCTCCTGCGTAGCACTCGAACTTGACGCCCCATCCCTATCCAAAATATACCACAAAACCTCATTATTCATCGCACGAAAAGCAAAACTAAATGGAGCGGCGAGAAGCTCGAGTTTCGTTTCAAGAGAACTCACAGACTGATAGGGCGATTGGGGGCGGGGAGAAGACGCTCTTCCTCTTCGGCCTGCCCGAGGCTATGCTTTCTCCGGGGAGAATCGTCTTTTGATTTGGAGGCGACATGATGGGCGAGAGTCAATTGGGGGATCTATGATTCTCCCTCTTTGCAAACCACTCCATTGTTCTGCTCACGATCCGAATCCATGCCTTCCTCTACCACTCCTCCTCCGGCGGCCCCTCAACGAAATCCACAACCAAGCTCTTGAATCTCTATCAAAAGCCCTCCGCAACCTCGATCGAAATCCCCAACTATCTATTCCATAACCCAGAACCCTAAATCGAATTTGGGGTCTCCAGGAACCCTAAATGAGCATTTTGAATTATTTTTATTTTGGCTTTTTTCCCTTTAATCCACGAGACTTTAATTGACGAAATGTCGTCAGGTCAGTATTTCCATCAGTCTAGTCAGATTGTTAAGTAACACCGTTAAAGTGACGGACGTAATTGACTATTTTGTATTTTCGGATAGTTATGGGTATATTTGTCACAAATCTGAAAGTTATGGCTATACAAGTGTATTTTGCCTAAATTATTTATGTTTATACTTCTTTCATGATGCTATTATTTATATTTGTATGGCTAGTAGTTGATCATGCTATAAATTTTCCAGAATGAAGCAACATCTTTGCTTCTTTTCAAGAAGTATTAAAAAAAACAATTGAGTGTTTAGCTAAAAAAATATTAGAATTACTTTATAATATAAGAGGTAATGTAAAATGGCTAAAAATATTTCTAACATAAAATATGAATACAGATTCTAAAAATTAAAAAGTACTTAAAATGGATCACTTTATATTTATTTCATATTAAATAATACTATTTTTAATTTATTTTTTTTATAATGATATAAATGAAAGAAAATGATGTATTCTAGAAAAAGAATAATATATGGTGACAATTTTGTTTTTTCAAATCGGAGCTTCAACTTTTAAGTTAAGAAAATCTCTAGCTTTTTGACTCGCATGAAACTACACTACAAATTAATCCCGACTAGAGTCCAAGTTTTTAAACTCTAGCCGGGTGCAGTATAGAGCAAGTATTTAAATATCGACTCAGGCCGGTTCATGTACCCCTACTTCAATCGCTTAAGTTGTTATCTAGCAAAACAGTTTTGGGTTTTCGAACTAAGAAAACTACAAACTAAACAAGCAAAGAAAAATAAATAAAGGAAAATCCTAACTAGGGATCTTCACTCGGGAGTAGCTTCCCCCTAACTAGCTACCATGACTCGTTGGATTGAATGGAGTCGTGTCGCGTAGGTGGTTGTGAACCCTGGTGAGCAACTAGTGATCGATTTCTCACGGAATCAGTCACTAGCGATCGATTTGTCACGAGATCGATTCATAGAACTCTATTTCTAGGGTTCTATCGATTGTGAGGGGTGATTAGGAATTTCAGGATTTGAGGATATAATTGGGGAAGAACATAATTGGGGATTAGAAGATAGGAAGAGGGATTGAGATAGGGAATTAGAGGAAGAAGAAGAATAGAAGATAGAATCGGCCGAGGCCTTAGAGGGCTAGAGAGCTAGAAATTAGGAGATAGAGGATTAGGGTTTTGGGAGAGATACTTTCTGAATAATTGTTCTTGCTTGATTCCTTAAACGAATATCAAAGTAAACTTATATAGGAAAAGTGCTAAAAACCTAACAATAATCTTAAACTTAACCACCAAGTAATTATTTATTCTAATAATTATCTCTAATATGAATATGGTAATTATAATAGAAACCCGTGGAAAGTAGGTTTCTATCATCCCCTCCCCTTTGAGACCAACCTTGTCCTCAAGGTTGTCCGACTTTTCCCACTCCTCCACTCTTCTTGTTCCGGCCAGGTATCGTCTCAACCGCTTCTTGCACTTCCTTTTCTTCCAATCTGGTATGAGGACTCGCATCGTCGATCTTGTGATGACTCTTGCAAACTGATCAAGGGACATGGACTTCAAGGATCCACTCTTTGCTTCCTTGCCTAACAACTTCTCTTTCGTTGGCACCACAATCCAGTAGCTTAAGGAATCCGAATGTGCTTTATAACACAAGAACCATTCCTTAAGAACCAATTCATCAAGATCTTCAAAAAAAAATTATTGAAGAAAGCCCATAAACTTGCCTTGGTGTCTCTCTAATTACTTTTGGGCCCGACTCTTTTAAAAGCCCACCAGAGAAGCCTTCAACCCCTTTGTCCAAGCCCACCTACTTCAAAATGCTTTCCCCGTTGGGCTCAAACCCTTCCTGAGTCAACCCAACACCATATAATAGAGCCATTATTAAAATGCCCATATTTTTTGGGCCGAAACTTAGCCCTTCCGAAGCCCAGTTCGCTTTCCACTCCAGCCCATGGTTGAGATTGTATTGTGTCAAAAGACCCACTTGACTTGGCCCACACAAAACACATTCGGGCCCATGTGAAACTGATAGACCGTTAATTACACATGTTTTTACCCCCGTTCTTACACCGTTTGAGGTGTTGATTCTCGTGTTTTAGGCCGATTTCACGCTAGGTTGTGCTTGTTTGTGATATTTCAGGTCCTAGTACATGAATGGAGGCTTGGGAGCGAGTCTGGGGTCTATTGGACGAAGATCGGACCCGTGGCGAGGTGTCAAGGAAGCCGCACGGGCAGACCGGGGCATCACACGGCCGTGCAACTGACAATTGTGGTCGTGTGATTTCCGCCGAGAGCAAACACGGGCAACTCAGGAAATCCACACGGTCGTGCAACCCTGGCCGTGTGAGATGGCTGAAGATCGAACTTAATGGGACGCTGCGTTTTGACTCACACGGCCAAATGGGTGAGCCACACGGCCGTGTGGCCTGCCCGTGTGAGTCGGGAAATTCTGGTTTTTGAGCCAATTTCGAGCCAAAAGTGGGAGAATCGGATTTTCAGAGCAAAAACAGAGCCCTAGAGAGAGAAAGTACGAAGAACACATCCTAGAAGCTATCTTGGAGCTGGGTTTCATCGAATCGAGCTTGAAGATCGTCATAGGAGTGGAAATCATCATCCCGGAGCAGATTTTCCTCATCATTATGAGTATGACTACTGCGATTACTGTTTTCTCTTCTCTCTCTATGGAGTAGAACCCTTCTCTCACTTGGGTATGAAGAACCCTAGTTCCTTGTGTTAGGGATTTGATTGTAATGACTTGGGATGATATTACTGTTTGATTTTAATCAAATGATGCATGTTTATTGAATTGATTGAAGTCTGATCAGCTTTTCTCGATTTCTGCTGCAACCTGAGATAGATAGAATCTGATTAGGTTGTTAGAGTTCCTTCATTCGATAGTAGGAGATTGGTTATACGAGAGTTAGCCAGTTTACTGCTTTGTACTGGAATTCAATTCCAGTAGTGGAGTTCTGTGTTCATTGCCTCAGCTTCCTATCCCGGTGAAGACTAGTCATCTGCCGGGTAGTTAGACTGAGAGGGCTTGGTCAGCTTAAGAGATTCCAAGCTACTGTCGGATCTTCCGCAGTCTAATCAACAGTGAATCAACCCAGGGGAATTAAAATTGAACCTAATCAAGGGGCTAGGGGGACTCATTCCCGAGTGACTCATTCCTGACTTTGAAAACCGAACAATTTCCTGCTTTCTTACTGCTTTTGCTTTAAACAACAATCACTCGAATTAGTTTGCTAGATAATAGATAATCACGGAGTAAGCAGTAGATCTAGACCCCGGGTTGATAATAGAACTTGCCTGTTACTGCATTCCCGGACTGCCATTACACTTGGTCGCAGTTTGGTGTTGTGTTTTGGCATGTCAGAAACCCAATTGTGACTACGCTTTGGCCCTCAAGAGTTGTAGGGTTTCACTTCTGGCAGGAGAAAGAGGGTTGGTGTGCCGCATGAGGAAAAAACCCTGCCGCCGTCCTCCTTCTTCTCTATGCCAGCCGATTCCTGTCGCAGAACTTCCCGCTCCTCCTCGTTCGTCGGTATTCCTCCCTAGTCCAGCCACGCCGAGCAGAGTGCCGCGCCTCGCCCTCCGTCCTCCTGCATCGCCTCTGTCTCGTCGGCAGCCGCCGCGACCCGCAGAGCCTCGCGCGGTTACGCCCCCGCCAGCGCCCGCCTGGCCCGCGCCTCGGGCAGCTCTGCCGTGCCGCGCGCCGCCACCACCTCCCTGCCGCGTTCGCGTGCCGTTGCGGCCTGGTCGGCGCAGAGGGTGTCGAGTCGTTGCATCATACGGTTCCATAATAGATCAGAGAGCCACGAGGAGCTCATGTTGGCTCTGATAACAAATGATAGAACTCTATTTCTAGGGTTCTATCGATTGTGAGGGGTGATTGGGAATTTAGGGATTTAAGGATAGAAATGGGGAAGAACAAAATTGGGGATTAGAATATAGGAGTAGGGATTGAGATTGGGTATTAGAGGAAAAAGAAGAATAGAAGATAAAATTGGCCGAGGCCTTAGAGGGCTAGAGAACGAGAAATTAGGGGTTTGGGAGACATACTTTCTGAATAATTGTTCTTGCTTGATTCCTTAAACGAATATCAAAGTACACTTATATAGGAAAAGTGCTGAAAACCTAACAATAATCCTAAACTTAACCACCAAGTAATTATTTATTCTAATAATTATCTCTAATATGAATATGGTAATTATAATAGAAACCCGTGGAAAGTAGGTTTCTATCATCGATCCACTCACCAAGTCTAGGGGAACCACAAGGAGGAGCAACTAGTGATCCATTTGTCACGGGATGGGTTCACTAGAGATCGATTCGTCACGGGATCGATCCTCTCACTCAGTCACTAGTGGTTGCCTAGGCCCCTCCCTGAAACCGTAGTTTTAGCGGCTTAATCACAACCAGCCTAGATGCAAACTTGAGTCAAGGGGAGTGCTCATCTCTAACCTAAATAGTAGGCACAAAGTGCCCAGGAAAACCATGCTTGTCAAGCCTACCTAACAAGGTGTGGCTTTCCCCTAATCTAAGTTAGGCAAGCACACAAGATTTGGAAAGCACAACTAAGCACAATCACCATGAAAACACCTCTAACACTCAAATTGATGCAAACCCATACGAAATCATTCAATCTAAATAAGTAATTACAAAGTGCTAGCTAGGGATCTACAACACCCATGAGAAAAGAGTGAGTTTCTAGAGAGAGAGAGGGATTATAAATTTGAGCTCAAGATCTTCTTCTTATTCTAGGCTTGAATCTCCACCCAAGCCTCCAATGATGCTCCAAGAACTCCCCTTTTGGTGTTTTGGGCAAACCCTAGAGAGGGAATTGAATTTCTCTCCAAAAACCAGCTCCCCCTTCTCTCTCCCCGTTGTTGTCTTCATATTTGCCTAAAAGTGACCAGTTCACGGCTGTGAACACCTGAACACGTCCGTGAACTCAGCGTCGTCCAAAACGCACCGCTTCGCTCTCATGGGTTCACGGTCAATGGCCCCAGTTCACGGTCTTAGAGGTCGTGAACTGCCTTGTCGTCAGTAACTTCTGGAACCTCGCTGGAAGCCTTGTTGTTCACGGTTTGTGGTCCATGTTCACGGTCTTAGGAGACCGTGAACCTTCTTGTCCGGTTGTGAGCCGCGGCTGTTTCCTGGACGCTATCACTGCTACGAGGCAATTGTCACGGACTTCGTACTTTGCTTCGGTTTTTGCGCTTTTTGACCTCCAATTAAGAGGTGCATGTTTGGCTTGATTTCAACTTTTGAAACATAAAACTTTTAAACTTCTGGCCAAACATAGTCATACTCTTTTGTTTTTTATTCTGAGGTAATCGTTGTTCTCATTTATGAATTTTTTGAACAGATTGCAGGTTTGAAGAGGTTCAAGTGTCATTGATCGGGTCAAATTAGGTTGTATACCCATGGATTTGGGTTCAATTGTCTTTCTCAAACAAAAGGCAAAAGCAAAATAAAAACACTAAATTTAAAACTCGCTACACTAGGTTCAACTCACTTTGACCTGGTTGAACCGAGTTTTGGGCAAATTCACACCTGACACAACCCGCCAATCACAAAAACAGATAAAACTCACTCCCGCCGAAAACCTGTAAAACCGTGTTCAAGTCGCTTTGGTCGGGTCGAATTAGTTTGTATATCCATGCGTTTGGACTCAATTGTCATTTTCAATCAAAAGAAAAAAGATATAAAAAAAAATACCAAATCGGATAAAACTCGCTCACGACTCCAAGTAAGTGCATACCAGGCCACCTTAGAGGCTTTATTTCTCAAATAAATCCTGACTAATTTCACTGAATACTTCTGCATCTCAGCCCCATTCCAAAAAACCTATGTATTCCACAAGTTATATACTATTCTACTTTGTTTTTGGCCTTCAAAATCTTCTTACAGATCCAAGAGCAGCGGTTTATGGAAATTTCTCAAAAGGAGTACTGCTTAATTCGATATATGTATATCCAGGCAACCCACCAGAACTCTTCGTTAACTAAATTGTTACAGACATGTCTAACAATACATGCCAAGTTCCATTTACGTGTATATATATATATTATATAATATATATATATATATATATATATATATATATATATATATGGCCAGTTCTATCGTACCCCGGGTAAATTCCGGGGTATGGCGTACCTTGATGATTTTAACCGTACGTGTGATCTCGATGGCTGAGATTAAATTTTATTAAATGATTTGTTTTTTCGGAATTTATATTAAATAAAATTACAGATCAACTCATAGAATTAGTTTTTCTTTCATTTTAGTCCTCTATGTCCGTGGGTTGGTTAGTTTGATTTGGGTTGGGTTTTTTCAATATTTTGATTGAACCCAAATTCAACCACCCCAAAACATAAAGGGTACCTACCCCATCCAACCTACCAGCACTTCGTTCCCCCCATCCCGACCCTCTCTTCTCCGCTGCTACACGCTGATACCTTAATGCCCTATCCTCTTCCCCTGTTCCTCCGTCCTCCGCCGCTAGACGCCGCTAGCCCGCTCCCTACCCTTTCTAATCTCCCTTGTCGGCCCCAAATTCATCGCTCACCAACAACTTAGATTCTCCTTGCGGAAGGGATTTCGAATCCTTGCAACCAGAAGAAGAAGGAAGGGTTCTCCTCTGCTCGCTTTTTCTGGTGATTGGCGTTATGGAGTTGCAGAGACCTTCGTCGAAAGAAAAAGGGGTGACCTCCCCACCGGAGAGTCCTCCCACGACGATACAAATGGTCTTTGATGACTCCAACGCCATTAGCCTCGCTTCCAAGTTCCGTCACTAACAGATCAACGGCGGCGCCTCAATGTTCTATCATTGATGATGTCAAACCTTCCTGGGTCAAGTTCTGCGAATTTTGTTTATCACACATATTTGTGTTAAAACTAGATATGCCATACCCTCAAAATCAATAATAGGACCATGTTGTATCAGTATACTATTATGGAAATTTTGGGGATTTATGTGGAGCAGAAAACCGAAGTTTGAATTTGAAAAAAAAAGAACTGAAATTTGAATTACGCCGAGGAAGAAGACGATCGAAGTGAAGCTTCTGATCGTTTCTCAACCACTCACGAGATGGAATGTGGGCTAACATCATCACACTTATAGTTTCCATAAACTTAGCATACAAAACAAGAAACTTTGGCAAACTTAGTGGTTAAGCTAGTAGTTTACTATTAAGTTTGCTAGAATAGGTGTAGGGTTCGAATACTAGTTTCAACCATTATATTTAGTTTTTTTATAATTTCATTTGAAATCACTTGTTCATAGTTGATTACCCTCTCCTTGCTAGTCAAGTTTTTGGAAAAAATTTCATTTTTCTATTTAGAATTTTATTTTACAACTATTCATAAATAGTAATTCTACACAACATGTCATTTTTGTCACACACCACCGTTGTGCCCACCTCCACCTTGCAACTTTGCGTTAACCCAAAACTAGTACAAAGGACTAGTACATCCCAAAACAAACCTTTGCTAAACCACGTGAAAGGGCATTTGTAGTGCAGTCTAGTGACTAAGTTTGAAATTCTGCCTTGACAAACTTATAAACGTGAAAGCTCCATGTTCCGAATGGTTCAATATTCTGCCTTGACACTGATGCGTGTAAAATGGATTGGTTGTTATTATAAAAGAGATGCAGTGTTGCTTTAAAAAAATTTGTAGCGTAAACGATTTCATATACTAAGACGCATGTAACATAGTATATAACATTATAGTTGAAAAGTGAGACTTGACATCGATAGAAGTTTTACATTGATAGAAGTTTACCTATGGCCAAGTCACGATGAGGTTATGATAGATCAAGGAAGATCTTATGAGATTTTTGTCGGAGATGATCCTATCACGTGGAACAATTGTTCTTTGTCATTCTAGATGATCAGTGAAATTCGCTAGACAGCTAAAGTACCATAGGTTGTTTTGAGATCCTAATTATTTGTTCACTATCGATTCGGATTATTTGTTGTCTAAATAATCCGATCGATTGATTAAAAAGGCCTCATATTTTTTGGCCATTAAAAAGGCCTCATGTGAATTCGAACATGCCTTTTGTACCAGGCCCAATAAGGCCCTTAGCAATAGCAGATCGGCGGCACAACGCCTTTTCGCATTATTTGTATTCTCCCAAGTCCCAACTCCCAACACAGATCAATTATGGCAAAGTTGAACAACTAAAAGACTAGCCTACAAAATCAAGCAATCGATCCATATCCCTGCTTTTTCTTCCCCCCATGCACAGGCTTCTCTATTTTCCTTGAGAAAGAAAACTTAACCGCCATTCTCGTCCTTCCTTCGCTTCCGCCTCCCTTGCATGCAAGCCTCCCCCTCCCCCTCCGCCTCCGCCTCCGCCAGTCAATCCACCGCTGGTCGGCGGTCGCTCAATACCGGTCTCCACCTCCGAGCCACCATCGTCGCCTGCCACCGCCGCCGCTAATTCGCTTGAGGGGTTGTGGGAAGAAGAGCGGCAGAAAGTTCCCAGGACGAAAGGCAGGAGAAAGTTAGGGAGAGAGCAGCAAGGGTAGGGTTGTCGTCTGTTGACAGAAGAGCAAGCGAAGGAAAATCCTGTGGAAAAAAGGAATTCCAATCGGCGTCTTCCTTCCTTCCCGGACTAACAACGAGTTGCCGCCGACCACGTTTCAACCGCCGCAGGTACATTTTTGTAAATGCTTTTTAACTATTTGGTACGGTGGATTAGAGTATCTGACGTAGTGTGTTGTTATACTCGTAGGTGTAATTTTCTTACAATGGATCGTGTATCTCAATGGTACCCGTAAGTATTGTTTACCAACTAATCCTTAGACTGTCTACTCCGCTTCCTTTTCGTATGGTCAGACATTAGTAACGGTTTTATTTGTAGGGATTTTATGGTTGAGCCTGGTTTCGTTGCAAAGCTGCGGTATGAGGAAGCAGCTTCTATGTCTGAATTTACGGAATCACTCGGTCTTATATTGTTGCAAGAGAATGGTGACGTTGAGGTTATTGAAATAATTTTTTTTTGTCATTCGTCATTCTCGCTCTCGTTTGCACTTTTTGTGTTTGTTAATGCTTGTTAATTTTTTTTTGAAAATCCATTTGTTGTTTTAAACACCAGGGCACTTCTTACCTCTTCTCTGGACGTGTCACCGAGGTCAGGACATCATGGCGTGCTGCATCTAGAGTTCATTTGATCCACTTAGTTATTGAGGATGACTATTTCGATGTTGAGGTTGTTTTCCCATCGGCAAACTTACGCAAAATCCTTTCAGATGTAGTAAGTGATGAAGACATGGCCAATGCCGATTTCGTTACCCTTGTCAACTTGCTTGGTGGAAACTCTTATGAGTTTATGGTCACATTGGGTCCTTGGAACCATGGGTATTTTGAGCTGTTATTGGTCAAACTATTCTTTCCTCGTGGAAACTGAAGACCATTACAGCAATGTCAATAGAAATCTACTAAATTTGCTTAGTGTCGGCCTTAATGCCATTTCTCTTGTTATCCAAGTGTACTAAGTGTGTGAACACAATGTTATTTTGTACGGGTCCTGCCCTTTTTATTGAATTGTTGCTTCCTTATGGGTTGTTTGTTGCTTCATACTACACTACATGCCACAAACAATCAAAAATTAGTATTCGTGATTCATAAGAAAGAGCGAACTTGAAAATTAATAACAAGAGCGAACTTGAAAATAAAAATACGAAGGTGCTTAAATATAAACATCTATCAATAGGAACGAATGATTGCAAAAAATGTCAAAATATATACATAGCTAGCTAGGATCGTTAGTTTTACAAGCTGAACAATATAGTCCAACGTAGGAAGCAACAATTCTACCACATAGCTTGAAAATAAACATCACACTTCACTACAGCTATATAATAATGGCTGGTTTTCATGAACAAAATAAGTCCAGAAGACTTTCAATAAGTGATTAATTGACTTGGGATGCTAGTTTGGTTGCCTTCTGGCCCAATGGTTGCTGCTCTTGGCCCTCAAATGTACACAATATGTAGAGCTCGTTAATCAACTTGGACAAATAGGTTTTTGTTGGTTAAGTGGCAAGCAAATTGTTTGCGTGATTCATATTAATAAGCGTACACAATTGAACAAAGAATGTTGATAGTAGTCCAGCGGATGGAAGTTTGCAATGCCAATTTATGTCTTGGGTTCGACACCCATCATAAGCATTTCAGTTTTAATTTTAAGTTAATACTACTGAAAATAAGCCCGCGCTTCGCTGTGGGATGATTCATATTAATAAGCGTACACAATTGAACAAAGAATGTTGATTGCAGTCCAGCGGATGGCAGTTTGGAAGCCTAATTTTTGGCTTGGGTTCGAAACCCATCAGCAGCATTTCATTTTTGGTTTTAAGTTATTCCCCTTGCAACTTATTTCATTAAGGACATCTGCATATCAATATTGTCTAACACTGAATATAGGTACTTCCCTCAAAAAAAAAAAAAAAAACACTGAATATAGGTACATATGCAAAAGTATTTCCCAAAATGTGTCCTAAGCATTCACAATAGATTCACAGTTTGACTGAACTACCTGATTAAGCCAGGTGGTAGTTGTTAAATGACAAAAGGCTAGACCAAAAGTGTTGTCAATTATGTCAGGGCTTAGGTAGAAACAGCAAAAGGCGGTCAATCAGTAGCAGTTTTCCTGATTCAAAATGTAGCTGGTCGAAGTTGATGTTCAATCGTCGAAAGCACAAGGATCCCAAAGTGTGGCAACCCTGATGTGCGGCACGGTGCTCTGACCTGGGTTTGGCCATGCAATGTACAGTTCTGCTGCGAAGGTCTTCTTGCAGTTTTTCTTGATGATGTCTTTTATTTCATCTTCGTTTAGTTTGAGATACTTTGCCGGCATCATGCAGAGTATTGACAGAGCTGCCTCGTGGTTGAGTACAACATCGGCCTCGGATGATTCAGATTTGCACCTTGCCTCGATGTGGTAATGTAGTCTGGTCATAATAGAAGCTCGTTAGCTTTGTTCAGAATAATGCAAGCGTTCCTTGCCAAAAGTGCAAACCGGTCAATTTCAATATTTAATCTCACCTTGGCGTTTCCCGAGTTGTTCTGCAAGCATCTATTTGGCATAGGACATGAGTGAACTTGATTATGGTTCGGTAGAGGGTCTGAAATATAAAAATTGTTTTTGCCAGGTTAGAGTGCACGGCAATAGCAAGTGAAACATATTTGAATGTTGGGATTTTTCAAAGCATCATAATATACCTCACGATTTTGTGGTATTGAACTCAAGTCTTCTTTTATCTGAGCAAGTGTTCTTCTTGGGGGGCGAGGGTAGCGTAAGTATCCCATCCTTTCAGCTGTTCCATAGATTATGTACTTGATCGGTTTGCGGCATGGCAGAAACCTGAGTTTTGCAAATAGATGTCTATGTTAGGCTAAGTTGTTGCAATGAAAGCATATTTGAAGTGAACAAATTGTCTTAGAGATTGTTAGGAAATCAATACCTGTTCATGACTCTTTCAGTGGTCTCATTGTATGAACTGATAATCAGACGACTGGCTTGTGTCGATTCCAGCTCATATATACCATCATCGTTGCATGCATCGGGCACGGAGACTACCGATGTAACTGTGGTTATCAGCGGGAGGTGCGACTCTACATCTGCTGCTTGTTGGAGGTAACCAGCGACATCGTAGCCACAGTACTTCACAACAGCCTTGTTCCCACTGTTTTGCAAATGCAAACAAAATATAAATTATTCGCTGTCGAAAGTTTTAACGATCTAAGGTACATAGTTTAGTATACCTGTAGTCTTCAATAACCAGATGGAAATCAAGCATGCCATCTTGGAGGGCATTTGGTAGTGTGATTCGCCGTACGCAGCCTGTGACATCTGTAATTGCATAGATGTTATGGGATTTTTAGTGTGTGTTGGTCGTGAAAGTGATGTACATTGCTTTACCTGCGTGGCAGTGGAAACTTTCAAACTTTGCAGGGACCATTGAGAAGTGAGAGTTCATGAATGAGTCGAGGGGAAACTTAGGATTGTTCTGGTCTTCTTCGATGTTGTCAATCAGTTGCTCAGAGTTCATGAGAAGCTGCAGTTCTCCTGGAACAATGCGTTTGTTCTTACTCGAGGGGATTGTAACGATAATGCTTAGGCGATACAGACGACCAACTTTGATCCTCGCCATCACGTCATCAATGTCCTTTTCATATGCCAAAGCTTCAATAACTCGTTTCTGCTGGATTAGCAGGTGTAAAAGAATGTTATAGATAACCAGCTGGTGTTTTTTTGCTGGGAAATCGTAAACAAACCTTTTTGTCCATCCAGAGCATGCGCAATGCTGGCGTTTTCCAAACCTCTCCGTCAATGACTTCTGTCCACGTTTTTAGAAGCCGAGCTATCACAGTACGGCTGTTGGTTCCCAACCGCAAACCTCGAAACGTCATCGAAGCACAAATGGGGTCTACAATAGAGACAAGAAACACACTAAGTGGAGTCACCATTTATTGTAAGGTTTTGCGAATCAATCGAATCCAGTACCAATTTAGACCTACAGTCTACAGAAACACAAACATCGAACCTTGGGGATCGGTGGGGTCCTCGTAATCCCGCGAGGCGACTGGGTTGTCTCGGCGGAAAACTGCCATAGTTCGTTGGTCCGCTGTGATCGTAGTAATCTTTATTAGAGGAATATGATGTTTCCTACTGAGTGGCGTGCTTAGGACCACATAGTGACATACCTTGGCGCTAGGGTTTTCACCGTGGTCGAAAGGGGCAGTTTTTACCGCCGATGCCAGCGAAGATCTGGAACGAGGTCTGTGTTGTCGGGGGAGGCAAGAGCAGGGCTTAAGTAAATTGAATGCGGCCTAAAAAAGACAGGCCGGAAGGCTGATTTGCGCCTTCTGGCCCAATGGTTGCTGCTTTTGGCCACAAATGTACATACCTGTTATTCAAAGGTTTCATCTTCGGTTTAAACCAAAAGGCAATCTCCAAATACGACTGCCTATACGATACATCTAAATACACAATCCAATGACAAAAATTTCGGCTTGGCTAATTTCTTTGGAGTGACATGATAATACACCATCTACTTGCCAATTTTCCGGTTTATTAAATTCTGTTTACTTTTCAATTGACATCGATAGCCAAAAGTAACCGGCAAACCTTCACGTACCTACTAATGTACTACGCGAAGGACATACTTACAAGCAAAAACCCTAAACCCTGAACCCTAAACCCTAAACCCTGAACCATGAACCCTAAACCCTAAACCCTGAACCCTGAACCCTGAACCCTAGACCCTGAAAACTGAACCCTGAACCCTAAACCCTAAAATCCTAAACCCTAAACCCTAAACCCTGAAACCTGAACCCTAGACCCTGAAACCTGAACCCTGAACCCTGAACCCTAGACCCTGATACCTGAACCCTGAACCCTAAATCCTAAACCCTAGACCCTGGACCCTGAACCCTAACCCCTAAACCCTAGACCCTGAAACCTGAACCCTGAACCCTGAACCCTGGACCCTGATACTTGAACCCTGAACCCTAAACCCTAGACCCTGAACCCTGAACCCTAAACCCTAAACTCTAAACTCTAGACCCTGAAACCTGAACCCTAGACCCTGAAACCTGAACCCTGAACCCTAAACCCTAAACCCTAGACCCTGAACCCTGGACCCTGAACTCTAAACCCTAAACTCTGAACCCTAAACCCTAATAAAATCATGTTTGCCTTTTTACCTCTAGAGTGAACTTCTTGTTGTTATCCAACTCCACCAAGCAAACGACCCCTTAGTAATAACTAATTAGGATGAAATGAGTTGTTTGCTAGCTCGAGCCAGAATTTTGATCGAAATTATGAGCCCAAACTCAATAAATGAGTTGTGTCGTGTTCGGATCGTATTAGCTCGTTCATAAAAGAGCCGAGAGTGAGTTCGGCTTGGCTCATTAAAATGGACCATGTTTCTTTGGAGTGACATGATAATACACCATCAACTTGTCAATTTTCCGGTTTATTAATTTTTGTTTACTTTTCACTTGACTTCTATAGCCAAAAGTAACTGGCAAACCTTCAATTTTCACTTGACTTCAATTTTCCTGGTCTAGGTCTCTGAGTGGAGTTGCGGGTGACGATGGTATTCCAGGCTTTTCCCGGCGGCAGCGGCGGCATGGCAAGGTTGCAATGGCAGCTAGGTTTTAGATTTGTCTACTTTGGGCTCTCTGTGTTATGTGTGGCACTTGGGCTTTTCGGGTGGGCTTTTGAATTGCTTATCTGTATTGTAACAATTTGTAAGAGCCGGACCGGACCGGGAAAACCGCCAACCGCCAACAAAAGCGGTCCGGTCTCTGTACTTAAGTTAAGCGGCCTTTGCTGGGCCGAACGCTTTTTAGCGATCCCATAGTGAAACCGCAGAACCGGGACGGCCCTATTGGTCCAACGGTCTGCTACTAATAAAAGAAAATCATAGTACTACTATTATTGAAGCCAACGCCGACCTACACAAACAAGCAACCCTAATAAAGTTAGCTCTAACGCTGCAGTTGCTTTCCTGACTCCTACTGCTCTTCAACTTTTCGTTAACACGGAACCGCCATCGCCTCTCTCTCTGTCTCTCTCTCTGATTGATGACATGCAATGATTCCGGTACTATTCAGTTGATGGGGTATCCCACTTGAGCAGATTGGATGTGTCTCAATAAAGTAACGAGGGAACCAAGGTAGTTTATCGGGACTGCCATTCCCATTCCTGAGAAGTTTAGCAGAACAGTTTTTTTTTTTGGAGAAACCGCAGACCAGTCTTTTCCCATTCCCTCCATTCCCTTTATCTTTGGGGTATAAATGAACAGAGTCTTTTCCCATTCCCTTTCTCAAAATCACCCCGCTTTTTCTACCAAAAAAAAAAATCACCCCGCTTCCATCCGTGTCTTCACCTGCAATTCTGCAAGAAACCCTAGATATCGAACCCATCTTCTTCGTGGGTCGCCCAATTCAATCCGGGCGACCGGGTCGAGATCAGCCCCCGCGATGTAGGGTTCCGCGGCTCCTGGTACGCCGGCACCGTCGTCCGCCGCGAGGCGAAGAACACCAATCGTTACGTAGTCGAGTACGACCAGCTCTACGCGGACGAATCTGGGGAGAAGCTGCTGCAAGAAACCCTCGATTGGATCCAATTGCGTCCGCCGCCGCCGCCTCCCGAGAAGAAGAAGGTCCAGTTCAAGTTCGAAGACGAAGTGGAGGCCTTCTACAGCGACGGCTGGTGGGAAGGGGCTATTATTGCGGAGCACTCCGGCGGGAAATTCGCGGTGTTCCTCAGAGGCTTTGAGGAGCAGATTGTGTTTGAAGAGAAAGATTTGAGGTTGCCTGTTCAGTGGGTTAAAGGGAAGTGGGAGCCGCGATTCGTACAGGTTCAGCGGGAGAAAGAGGTGAGCTAATTCGATTTTATGACTTTTCCTGCTCCGTTGCTTGGTATAACAATTTTAGGGGATTTTGAATCTCGATCTAGTTAGGTTGAGGAAAGTAGAGAATGTTGGGTATTAGCGGAATTGTGGTGGAAAATAGGATCAAAACAAAGGAAACAATTGGTGTTTAATCACTCTTTTTATAAATCACTCAAACAAACAAGGCCTTGATTTTTGGCTCTTGTTGCTTACAAACACATAGATACAGAGACTTCTTTCTTTCTTTTATGTCTCTTCCCCATTGCACTATGACACACCCCATGCATACATATATAATACACAATTGAAGAAGAAAGAAACTAATAGAATGACCCCATATACTCAATGCAAGTGAGCCCTCTTCCATCATCATCTTCTCTTCCACGATACAACACAACACATGCATGAGTTAATACCAAATCCAATCATGTTCTCATGCATTGATATAGCCTTATCAATTTTGTCTTCAACTTCCAATCCACTTGCTGCAACTTGCTTGAATTATTTTGATGATGTCTCTTACATGTGCTCTTGTTCTTCACGTCAACATTGGGGTAGATATTGATAATTGATCAATCAATAATATTAGGCCTACCATGTGAAGTGTTTTGGGGTAAATTTATTGCAAATTACCTTTTAACAGAGAATTGGGTGATCAGAGATGGCATTTGTTCTTTTTCACAATGTCTCAACCTCGTTGAATCGCTTCATAAACATGCAGATGTGGCTAAACTCAAATTGTTCCAAGGAAGTGATGAAGTTCACTCAAGGAATGCAAGTCGAGGTGCTAACTGACGAAGACGGTTTGAAAGGTGCTTGGTTTGCTGCAACAATTATTGAACCTTCGGGTGAAGACAAGTACCTTATTGAGTACAAAACCCTGAGGAATGATGATGATACTGAGTTTCTCAGAGAAGACATTCGTGCTTGCAACATAAGGCCTTGTCCGCCGGAGATCATTGTTGTGGATGGATTCAAGGTGTTGGATGAAGTAGATGCTTACTACAACGAGGGCTGGTGGGTTGGCGTGATTGAAAAGGTCTTGATCAACTCCAATTACGTGGTTAACTTTATAGAGTATGATGAGAAGACAACGTTCAATCAGGCTGATTTGAGGCCACATCAGGACTGGTTAAACGGCCAATGGGTTGTTCCTTCAGATGTCTGAATTTTATGCTCTCAATTCTAAAAACACTACTAGCCTTTGTTCTTGCATGTGGTCTTTCTCTTTCGGTGGTGTCTGTTACCATTGTGCATCTGATGGTGGGTGTCGGTGGTGGGGTTTGGTGGTGTTTTTTTTTCCTTGCTTCTTTTTTTTTGGGTCTGTTGTTTTTGGTGGCTCCAGGTTCTCTTAGACTAGCCTACAATCCTTCCTGGATTTCGGTCCAAACTCTCTATCACATTCCTATTTTGTAATGAAATATGTCCGCCACAACTACTTATTTTATTCTTCTTTGCTCAATAGACAATTGCAATCATGTGGACCTTAAATTTGGAGGCTGATTTGGGCTATAATAAGGATTAAGCCCAACGAAGCAAATTAATGGATAATCTCCAACTTAATGCTAACAAATTAATGACTAATCTTCCAAAAAAATTTGATAGACCCCGTATTAAACTGACATCTTTTAATTAAACACGTTAACCAAAAATAGTTTACCGATCAAGAACACAAAGTTATCATGCCCTCTATTCCCTCACCACACGTTGGAGAGCCAAACAAAGTTATCATGCCCTCTGTCCCCGATTTGGATCTCTAGCCTGCCTGCTCCCGCGGTGAAATCGCCAGCAATCCATTCTTAAAATACCTCTGATTCCAATTTAAAAGAGTTACTTAAAAAATAATGTAAGGGCCGGCCCATTTAGTCACGTTTGGATCAATGCTTATCACGTCACATCTACTATGAGTAATTTGTTCAAAGTAACATAACTAAATTATATTCATATGTTACATCAAGTACCATCTCAAAAGGATAATAAAGTTACAAAAGATATTAGCGTTCACATATCCATTACGCTAATAGATCATTAGAAATTACAGAAAGGTGGAGCATTACTAACGTTAATCCTATCATATTAATAATACCCAATGCTACTTAGTTATCTAAAGCCGGGAACAACTTAACCAAAAAAAGATCAGAAAAATGCTCCACGTCGTTCCAAGGACCGAATGTAACCAAGACTTTATATGCCTTCTCACCAATCATATTCAGTAGTGTAACATACTCCGCATTTTCAATCTCAGAAGGACTGGCAACAGAAGACAATATTCTTCGTAAGTAAGCTGATGGGAACACGACCTCAACATCAGACAAGTCATCTTCAATGGTCAAGTGAATCAAATATATGTTCGATGCCTCAGACCAAGATCTCCTCAACTCTGTTACAATGCCAGACAAAATGTACGACTTCCCCTGAAATAATCTAAAACATAAAGAGGCGAAAATAATACGAAATCAGATGCAAATTATTGAGATAAGAGATAGATATGGATAGATAAAACAACATGTTATCTTAGTCACCTGATTACCACCATTCATTTGCATTGGGATAAGGTCTATAGTATCCACGGTGTCCCAAATTGCTGCGGCAGTTTGATAGTTTAGATTCATAACGAAATCGTCTCCCATGGTAAAAGACCTATAATTTAGATTTTTAGCAATATTAGCAACTATATCGACAAAGGTTAGAGTTCTTACACTAATCAACTAATCATGTAAAACAGAATATAAACAAACTATAGGAAAGCAAGACATGACTCTGTCAATCCTTTAATGGATTTTTCAATTGGACCTATATTTTACTTCTTTTGACTTATTCTTTGTTGATTCTTACATGGAATTTTTCAACTGGACTCTACTACGTTTTATACAAACAATATATAATGTTTTGTTTCTATACAACACACACTACGTAATCAGATCCAAGTTAAATAATTTTGAAATATATATCCTCAACTATGGATCAATGCTATGCTAAAATCGAAGCAATAACTATTAATCATGTCTCTAAATTGAATAGGCAAACTACATTGTATTAGAAAGCATGCATTCTAACTCACCGGTGGAGCTCGCAAGTATTTTCTGGGAGTCTCTTCCTCAAAAACATTCTGAATGCTAAGATTTTAGTAGATCGGGAGAAAGCAAAGTTGAAGGATAGCCGGCGACTGTACTTTATGAGTGTGCTGGAAAAAATTGTCGACGCTGTTGATGAGAGGAAAGAACAGATTTTTATAAGGTAGGGTTTTAGAAATTACCTACTGGAGATGGCGAAATGGGTTCAATGTCTGTCAGGCAGAGAGGAGGACAGCAACATGCATCCATGCAATGGATTTGTTCTCCATTTGGTTTGTTCGTCGGAAAGTGAACAGAGTAGTGGAAGCCGGATGGGAAGAATGGAGTTGAAAGGTCTTCGGGGGTTTTTTACGCGGTAGCGTTGTAGAAAGTACCTCCTGGAAATGCCGAGATGGAACTGATGTCGGTCAGGTAGAGAGAAGGAATTGAAAATGTGTTCATGCAATGGATTTATTGTGCATTTGCTTTCTTCGTCGGACAGTGAACAGAGCAGTGGAAGCCGAAAGGGAAGAAGGAAGTTGAAACGTCTTCTGGGTGAGGGGGGAGGGGTTTGTTTTTGTTTGATCCAAATGTGACTGAAGAGGGCTTTCCAGTTTGCAATAAATGGCCGGTTGGTGATCCTTTATAATGGGCTAAATGAATAAATGTTGACGGGCCGATAAGACAAGTCCGCTAATGGGCCTGGTGAGAAAAGCCTAAGGGGTCGTTTGGGGCTGGGGAAATCTGCTTTGACGCGTTTTTTGGCCAATCCTTCCAATTGTGACCCTCATGCCTTTTCCCTTCCTCTCTCTTCTACTTCAACGACACCCTTCTTCATCTTCTCCTCTTCTCTTTCCCATCTTTCACTGCAGGCGATCTGCAACGGCGTTCACAAAATCGCCAGTCTTCTCTTCATAACGAGAATCTTCATGCATCATCCCAAGCGAGTCTCCAAGCGCGATGTCCGCCGTGAAGAGATGACTCATCGCCGGCAAAGGGAAGTTTCTCCAACGCCGTTGAGTTGGCTTTCTGGGCTTTTGAAGTGGAGCTCCCGAGCGTTATCAATCTCTTCTTCCTCATGACTGGTCTGACTTCCGGCAACGAGTCAATTTTTTCCATTCTCTCCATTTCTCTCTGCGGTGAGAAATCATCGTCTTCTTCTTACTTGGCGTCTTACCTTGAATCTGGGTTTTTCAATTCAGTCAAGCTTCGATTCATATTTTGGATGCTCTACTGAGGTTTTGTTTGATTAAGGGGAAACTTGGATTGCTTTATTAGCTAGCCTTCTCGTCAATTTTTCAATTTGTTTCAGATTAAGTCTTCTTCCTCATCTGGGTATCAATACCTTATTCCCAAAATAAAAACAGAGGCCACAACAGCAATAATTGGATTCAATAGTGACTGGGTTGATAAGCGAGCAAAACAGAATACATTGATTCAGATTGATGTCCCAAATGTGCACAGATTCTAATGTCTATCGGGCGTTTTTGTTTATGTCCAGTAGTGTTTTTCATGGCAGCAAACTTGTCGAGGAGCTTATAGGACCTCTCTTTCACTCGTGGATTTCTTGCAATTGTTTCTTTTGGTTTGCAGCTTTACCAAACAAGACAATTTCACACAAATTCCTCATACAAATGACTCATCTTTTAAAATGAGTCAATTGGCTCAAATTGCTTCATTCCTCAATTGCTCCATCCAAACGACCCCTAAGTAAATATTTGTAACTGCCTTTCTTGGTTTGCTAGGTCTTAATGAAAACAAGAATAATGAACTGAACACAAAAATAATCTGGACCAGCAAAAGTAGAGGCATACATTGTTGATTGGAAAAGAAGTTTAATGAACCTAAAACATGAACAACCAGGACCAGAAAGTATGTAAATACCCAACCAAACATCATAACGTCCTCCAATCAAAGAACCTAACTCGTCCATAGAGTATCAAACAAATGGCCAGATTCGAAATGTGTCTCCGGTTATTAGAATCCATGCCATTCTTTTCAACTAGCCTTCTTGCTGCTCCTCAGGCCTTCCCTTCTAGTACATGGCTTCTTCTGCAACATTGAATATATAAAGTTTAGTTCCAACGAAAATAATTGTTTCCCAAAAGTATTCTAGACATGCACAATGAACTTCTAATATTACAGTTGGTGGATCAGGGATGTCGGTTGTATCAACATCCTCTTCAGTATCCTCCTCTGATAACTCTGGACAAGTTCTGGCATTATGAGTATCCTTCCCACATTTACTGCAATGTTTTGGTTTTCTGCCAATGTGTGGTGCTTGCTGGTCAGCTCCGTTGTTGGCGACGTTTTCACTATTTGGTTCTTCATTAGTTTCAGTATCAGTAGGTTCCGGTATTGTAGGCCTCACATAATCAAGAGGCTTCTTACAAGTGCTTTTTTTATGACCCAATACGCCACATCTGCTACACATTCGTTGCTCCCCTTTCTTCCTTTTGTTTTCTTGTCCACCCGAACCTTTGTATTTCACAGGATGTGGATCCAAAAGTTTCTCTTTTGCCTTTGGTCTATTGATATCTGGGATCTCAGTATCACCTTCGTTCATCATGTCTAGCGATTCACATATGGATGCAATTCCTGTACGAGCAAGGTTGAAGCTTTCGCTTGATTTTGCCCCTTTTAACCATAACTGGGAGCTGCTTTGTTGAAGAAGCCCATATCTGAAAACCACATTCAATATTATTCTATTAAAACGTCACGAAAAAGTGAAAGCTTATGTTCTAAAACGGGTCAACGCCCTCTGGTACCACCTTAGTATTTAATAAACACATCTGAACTTCTTTCTTAAACACAGTAACACACAATTTCCAGCTTTATACAGTAACTACAAACCTGAATGTGAATAGTCTAGCCTCGTCCATATTGTGTGGTTGTTGTAAGCTATCAAGTGTCTTCGGCTTCTTTGACCACCTTAACTTTACCAACCGTTCTGGAAGTTCCAGCATACCCTCTTCTTTCAGTAGATGAACCATATGAGCGCATGGTATTCCCATATAGTGGTAATAGTTACAACTACACTCCATAGCGAAGGGCTCAATTGTGTATGTGACCTGAAAAACCTTTTGTTTACCTGACATTGTCACTCTGTAAATGCGTTGGTTTTCCGATATCTCTGAACCCATCCTTACACAAGCTCCCGAGTTTTCAAACTCATCTCTGAATTTGAAAAAGGCTTCTTTTGTGAATAATTTAGACGCACTCTTCTGAAGTGAGACTAATATATTAGACGTTATTATCCGTTCACGATGGATGGACTCAAAATCAGCTTGTTGCTCCATCTCCCTCATATCCCTAGCCCAACGATCAAAATGAATAAAGAACTCAAGTAGATTATGATTGTTTTCGATATACTTGGTAAGCTTAGAGTTGATTCCTTCACATCTAGACGTTGTTGACAAGCCTGCAAAGAACTTTGAGCGCAAGTATGTATACCCCCATTCAGTTCTTTGGTCAAATAGATGTGAAACCCAATTGTTATGCTGTTGTGAGCACTCCTCGACCATTGTTTTCCACTTCTCTTCAAATACTGAAGGTTCCCAATCAGCTGACACGAAATGTTTCCATTGTGGCAAGAAGTTAGGATTGTCCCTCACTTTTCTGGCAATAGTTTTGTCTATGTGCCAAGCACATAAACAATGTGTCGCATCAGGGAATACTTGCTGAATTGCATTGCGCATGGCTTTATCTCCATCTGTAACAACAGTTTTAGGATCTACACCGCCCAACCTTCTCCTCAAGGCATCTAGAACCCATACATAGTTTTCTTCTTTCTCATTTGCCAAAAATGAACATCCAAATATGCAACTGTTGAAGTGGTGGTTCACACCTAAAAAATAAACAGGTTATTAAAATTACTTCACTAATAAGACAAGAATTACACTGTACCCATAACGCATGGAAGTGATATTGCATTAGGCTCTTTAACGTGTGGTATTAAGTTTCAATGAATAAATTCTTTATACTTTATAGGAATGAAAATATAAGTTACTATGAACCGAAAATAAAAGAATTAGTACCTGAAAAAATGACTAGAGGCATATTGTAGACGTTCTTTTTGTAAGTCGCATCGAAAGCCAATAATTCTCCAAAGCATGCATAATCAGCCACTGAAATACTATCTGCCCAGAACAAGTTAACAAGCCTGTCTTCATCGTCTTTTTTTAGCTCAATTACGAACTGTTCATCCACACTTAGTTTCGCCTGTAGGTAAGCTAGTGCTGTCGCAGCATCACCATCACTAATCTGTTCCTTCCGATCTTTGTTCACGTAATTATACGCATCTTTCCTCGTGAACCCCATCTTGCTATAGCCTCCTGCCTCTGCAACCGCTAGTGAAACAATCTGTGATGTTTTCATTCCTGCTGCTCTCCGAAAATTGATTGCTGCTTTAACTGCATCACTCAACTGTCGATTCCCTTTCATGTAGTGTCGGTATATTTTTGGAACCGTTACGTGAGAGTGCACGTTATGAAAGGTATCCACAAACCACTTCCCATCTGACTTGTCTAGTCGTACACGAATCCTAGCTTTGCAGTCAAATCTCGTCTCTCCTTTTGGTTCCCTCTTTCGTTCACCCTTTCGGTCGCGCTTTGTTCCTTGACCAGAACATACAAACCGACGCCATATCATGACCTTGTCTTTATCTCGGCCAATATCTTCTTTCCTGACGTCAAAGCCGGTGACCAGCCCATAGTTCCTCCAAAAATCATAGGCTTCTTCAGTGTTAGCGAATCTTAGCTTCTCGATATCTTCTTGCTGTAGAAGTAAGAGATCGGCAAGATCATCATCTTCTACCTCTGAACTTTGGTGAACGTTGTGAATAGTTGAACCGTTACTGTTGTTAATATCTTCATTGTTTTCCACTTCGACGATTTCATCGTCTTCCATGATCGTCGCGCTTGTGATTGTCCAAGCCAACTAACCCTAACTAGCCAAAGTAGTACTAAGGAAATAGCCTCTCCGCTGGCGCTTCACTATGAAAAAACTAACGGATGTTGTATATAAGCTGTGAAATTAAATCCTTGTTTTTAACAGAACAATTTGGGTCCAAACATCCATGGGCTGGACTGAATTCGTTTGGCCTATTTAAATAAATATAGTGGGCCTAAATAACCTCCTTGGTTCGCATAACCAAGCCTGCCGCGGGAAGCCTAGATCACTCTTAATTTATTGGTTGAAAATGGGCCAAACGTGAATTCATAAACTGGCGGAGCCACAACCAACCAAGGAGGTTAAATTGGCATCGTCTTCTTCCCTTCTTCCATCTGCTTTCGTGGTCATGTCTTTTCGAACCTTAAAACCCTAAAATGAAGCCCCTAATCGGTTTAATGAGGTGGATAAATATAGAAGTTCACACGTAACTAGTTAATTCCTTATTAAGTTCATTTAATGAGGTGGATAAATATAGAAGTTCCCACATATAAAAAAACTCTAATTGATATCTCACAGGTTTTCCTAATAGACGAGGTTAAACACCCCTCTGGCGCATCTATTAATATGGCCAAACATCTTGCCCAAAACTCATTCAACTAAAAGTAGCGCAGAGGCCCTTTGGTCAACATTGTGTCTGTAACATTATGGGGAAGGAAGTGTAAGTTTTGCAATCCGCTAATGTGTTTTCTTTTAACTTTTTAGTCAGCTATTTCGTTGTATTTGTTCTTATATTCCACTCTCTCGTTGCTTTTTTGTACAATTATATTAGGGAGAAGAACAAGATGACGAGCGGCCAATCTACTGTACGCCTAACGCGTCCTCTAGCCAAGTCTATGGTTCGTCCAGGAGCTTTAACAGTAGGTTATTTATACAAAACTTATTCTGACTTGATTGTTCATTATTGTAGGAATTGGAGAACTATGTATCTCCTGCAAAGAAAACAAGAATGCAAGACGTCATCCCCCCACCTACACCCGACTCGAAGGTGATTGTTCTTGATGCTGAACCAGGGCTGGAACATTATGAGCTAGGTGTGCAAAACAAACCCCTCACGCCTCCACAAAAATTGTCAATGAAGGTATGTAATCCTAGTGATGTACATATGCTTCCTTTTCGCCCACTATTTTCGTTGTTTTCCTTCGTTCCTTTCTCCGCCACTTGTAATCCTAGTGAAAACCTCTTCTTATTTCCTCTATTTGTTCGTTCTCCATGATTGAAGGGTACCACAAGGTTTGAGCTCCCTACAGCCGTCAACTACAGTGACGAAGAAGTGAGTTTTGCTCACTATATATTTGCAGAAGACCTTCCTCCTGATGAAGCTTTGGTCAAAACAATGATGAAATCATACACCAGGCAGACATTATGGAGCTTATGCCCCGAGTCAAGCGTTGATGCTGATGTAAGTACTTCTGCGAAAAGCCCCTAGTTGACCTGAACGTGCTTAACGATTTTTAATCATTGGATTTTATTTCTATTGTGTTTTAGGTAATTACAGCGTTAGCATGCCACTTGACCTTGGACGAAGTTAAAAGCGATACTGGTCGTGGAAGAAGAGTGTGCTTTCTGCCTACGGAATTGCAGGTAAGTGTTGCTTTTGCTTTGTAATTCTAATTCAGTTTACACAGGGTTGGTTGTTTATTAAGTAAGATTAGTGTTCAATGATTTAACTTCATTTTCCTACCAGGATATGGTCGTTAATTATGGCATGACATCTGCAAAGGCATTAGAGTTATATGATACAAAATTCCTATCAAAAGCTCGTAACTGTAGAAAGGTTATGACTTCTCCACAATTCTTCCTTCTCATTTCTGCTTATTTAGTAGTGGTTTTCACAACATATGTGCGCGTGAATTATGCCTGCCCTTCTGCTTAATTTCCTGAATGAATTATGTCGGAAAACTAATTAGTTAATTGGATTGTTTTCTCGTACCTGTGAAGGTTTGTCTTCCCATGAAAGATATGATGAATGATGAAGGCATCCACTGGTATTTAGCTATAATTTTGATGGACCAGAAACAAGTACACATTCTGGATTCATGCCCATCAAAAGAGCGCCAGACAATCCGTAGGAATGCAGTTAACACAATGGTATAGTTAAAATTTGTGCCATTGAATACATACTTCAATACACGTGTTTGTAATTCAATTATGTGGCATTATATTTTCCAACAAAATTTTGTAATTCATAGGTTACTTTTTGAACGTTGTAGATTGAATTTCTGAACGACTTGTTCGATGCCTTACACAAGGAAGTTCAATCAACATGTGCACCACCACAGATTAAGGAGTTTTCTTTGACCACTCCTGAAGTTCCTACACAACGACACAAGTAAGAATGTATATTTGGTCATAATTTCACTAGAAAAATAAAATATTTGTGTCTTACGTAATGCATCTTTCTAAACAGGAATGATAGTGGGATCTGGGTTTGTGTGTGGATGATGGGATCAACTTGGGATGATGACTATTATATTTGGGTAAGAAATCACCTACTACCTAGGCCCATTTATTTCTACGAGCACATTAAAAAAACTATGTCAACTATTGTATTAATACGTTATTTTCTGTCCTTACAGACATGCAATCATTTGAGAAGAATGCAGGTGGCATTGTACCTAGTCAAAGAGCCTACCAATTACATAAGACACAAGGTGCTCAAGAAAGCAAATCAGAATGCGCCTAGGTTTGAAGCTCAGACACTTGAGTACAAAATAGCTTCCCAAGAGAGGAAAGCAGGTTCCCAGAAGAGGCTAATTCAGGAAAGCAGCTTCCCAGAAGAGGCGAATTCAGGGCTCAAGGATATCTAGTCGCATAGTGTGTTCTGCTAAAACATTTTAGCATTTAGTTTTGTTTCTTCCTTTCCAACGAATGCCCTCTTTATGGTAACGATTTAAGGATATCTAGTCGCATAATGTGTTCTGCTGAAACATTTTAGCATTTTGTTTTGTTTCTTCCTTTCCAACGAATGCCCTCTTTAAGGTAACGATTTAAGGATATCTAGTCGCATAGTGTGTTCTGCTAAAACATTTTAGCATTTAGTTTTGTTTCTTCCTTTCCAACAAATGCCCTCTTTATGGTAACGATTTAAGGACACGTTTATTATTCAGCCGAATAAACACAAGTACACAGCCAGAGGCTAGTTTGCCAAACAGAAATGGAACCGCTACAGTAATCTCACATTGCAAACAGATAGCCAAAATAGCAGCAACAGAAACAGCCACCTCTGAGATTCGCATAAAAACTAATAGAGATAAACTGGCCAGATTACTTGCCTCGGGAAACTTATTCCCATCACGTCTTCGCGAAGTAACCCATCGAAATTTGCTGGAGGATCGTCCAACAACCAGCCCAATCAAGTGGACCCTTAAACCATTTTTCAATCAAGATGGAAGAACCCGAAACATGATTAAAAGCATCACTAGTGAAGAATGTGGCTAAAATGAAAGAGGTCACATATCGTCCATTCAAATAATATTTGTCTGAGCTCAACCAAACTTGAGTTGCTCCCCCTATAAATGTAATCACCCTCTTGTTTCTTCATATCTTCTTCAGACAACTTATCAACTGTGCTAAACATGAAACTATCAAGATCGACTTCCTTGTTCCTCGGATCCATTCTGACCTGGAAAAAGAAAACCACCAAACAAGCTCCTCAACAGATCATGTCAAAGACTACTGAAAGAATGGACCAAAAACACACATGATTCTGGAAAGGGACATCTTAAGCACCTAATTCCGATACACATTAACTCGGTTTATCATCAATGCATAAAACCGTCACCACAATTCGTCAAAACCCTTACCTTGTCAAAGTTAACCACGAAGATAGAAGCAGGACTGGGCCTGTCGGGGTCTCTGTTTAGTTCGAACCCCACGGTTTCAGTGTAAAAAAATGTAGGAATAGAATTTTTGAAATACAGACTCCACAGCTGTAGCCTCCGCTTCAAACAACGAGACCTCTCTTCCCAAATCAGTCTACAATACACCTCATCCATATCAGAGATCCATCCAAAATCACAGCATTGTAGTTCGAGAATCAATTTCGGCAATTTCAATTCAAAATCCCTTTCTTACCTCCCTAGCAGATCCTGAAGGAACCATGGCCTCTTTCATTGCCTTCTCCAGTGCAATCATCTCTGCCTGCCCAGCTGTTTACACAAGTGAATTACTCATACAAGCAACAATTAGTTTTCATTCAAAGGGATGGGGGTGCTTATGCTTGCACAGCTTGACGCCGAGATTACCTGCGATATTCGGCCAGTTTAGGGTTCAAACAATCGATTGGGAGGAATCATAGGACAGGTGTGAAATATAACACTCGAGAACGGGAAAACAAAGGAGAATAAGAGGAGGAAACAGAGTGGTTCAATTATCGCTGCCATTTTCTGAGACGGCTGGGATGATTTACAGGAGTAGGGAGGAAGAACAGGGTTATTCCCAATTCGAACAGAAAAATGGAGAAGAGAGAAGGTCCAAGGTCGGGATTTGGAGGAGAGGGGTAGGGCTGCGGGTGGGGCAAGGTAGGTGTCCTTTCTCTTAGGGTGGTTGGGTACGCCATACCCCGGAATTTACCCGGGGTACGATAGAAGCCACCATATATATATATATATGATCTCCATCCTTTCGATCTTCTATCAAGACCTGGCAATCTACATTGGTTATCTTTCGTGCTATCAATGGTACTCTTAGATAGCACGCCACATGCAATATAGCTCTTTGAAACACAGTTTTAGTAGACAATTCTGCATGCTTTTCTTCACTCAAACCAACACAAAAAATTTGACTTTTGTCTAGATTAAATCAAAGTCCAGACATAAGGTAAAACTTGTTTAACAATCTGCACAGCTCTAGAATAGCTTGCTCTATACCATTAAGTAGTGAAGACTAGTAAGTCGTCAACAAACACCAGGGGGTCATCCCAAGCTGCTTGCACCTCGGGTGGTAAGAAAAGATACTTCTTCATCATCTTTTTCTGAAAATATAAGACAGTAGCTCTGTTGCAATGGTGAACAAGAAACATACATACATAGGGTCACCTTGTCTCAATTCTTTCTTTGCAAGAAAATACCCACATAGTCTTCCATTTACAGCTACACTAAGCATGGGGGTAGAAAGTGATAAGAGAGAGTAATAAGTGGAACAAAATAGGTTCTCCACTATGTTTCCATTTGAGTTGTTACTTCTGCACTTATATAAAACACAGGATTTAATAATGCAAAACTCAGCTTTCCAGAGACACTTTCATGATATCAGAGTCCACTCAACTCCAACGAGTTCTGTGCTAATAATTCTGATCTCTCTTCCCCATCTTCCTATCTCTGTTCCCCCTTGCTACCTCACTATGTCGATGATTTCTACTTCTTCCTCCTCTCTGGCTGCTTCTTCCTCTTCTTCTTTTCCCGTCTCCTTGCCTTCTAATCTCTAATTGTCTATGAAACTGTCACCGATGAATTACTTCTTATGGCGGGCACAGCCTCAACCGCTTCTTCGTTGTTATCGTCTTGACGGCCACGTCGACGGCACCCTCCCTGCACCGCCATAGACTGTTGACAGTCAGCTGAATCCGGCCTTTCGAGATTGGTATGAGCGTGATCAATTGCTCTTAGTCTGGATAAATCTTTCTCTGACCGAAGCTGTCATGCCCCATATCATCAACAAGCACACTGCGAAGGAGGCCTAGGACACATTGGCCTCTGTTTATGATGCTGGTTCTCCGATCATTGTTGGCCAACTCCGTCACGATCTTCACCACCTCCGAGGTGGGACGAACTCAGCCCATGATTACCTCCTACGAGCCAAAACGATTTTCGACAAGATGGTGGTGCTAGGTGATCCGATTAAAGAGGCGGAGCTGGTGACCTCTGTCATTGATGGTTTGGACGAGGACTACCGTCCATTCACACGGAATCTGAAGGCTCGGCTCGAGCCTCTATCCTTTGCCGACCTCAGCAGCCTCCTGCTCAGAGAAGAATTGCAGCTTCGCCGCTTTCAATCGGCAGCTGTTGATGGTGTTCATTCGCAAGCTTTTTATTCCAGTCGTGGACGAGGATCAGGTCGCTTCAGTCGCGGCCGCAGGGGGCGCTCTGGTGGCCGAGGATTTTCCCCTGTGGGCCGGTTTTCTAACCCTTATTTTGCAGGCTCTCGGCCCACAACTGGAGGTTCTCGGGCAACTGGTGGTGTTGTGTTAGGGGCTGGGCCTCTCAGCCAATCTCCTATTGTGTGTCATAATTGTGGAGGGAGGGTTCATACCAGGCCCAATTGTCCCAGTCCATTATACTAGACTCAACCCGTTTATCCTTCTGGCCCGTCTTCCCACTTAGCCAAATCCTCTCAAGCAGTTCTCCAATCCCAACAATGGCTTCTCGACTCCGGGGCTAATCATCACCTTACTTCTGATCTCGATAATCTGGTTCATCACTCTGAGTACACTAGCACCGATCAAGTCACTTTTGGCAATGGTAAACAACTTCCCATTTCTCATTCTGGTTCCTCTCACGCCACTCTTTCCAATACTTCTTATTCTCTCAATAATATTCTTCATGTTCAAAATGCCCTTCATAATCTTCTTTCTGTGAGCTCTTTAACTCGCACTAATCCCATTTCGATTGAATTCTTTGTGATCAAGGACCGCCACATGAAGGCTGAACTCTATCGGGGATCTGCGACTGATGGACTCTATTCTCTACCATTTCATATTCAAAGTCGCGCCGTTCCTCGAGCTTTCACTGCCTCTCTTGATCTCTGGCATCAACGATTGGGTCATGCGAATCTTCGTGCTGTTAAGCATCTTTTGTCTTCCAATTCAATAAATTACCATGATACTGACTCACTCCTACTGTCACTCTAGAAATTGGCCAAGTGTAACCTCTTCCTAAAGCGTAGTATAGCGGGTTTGGGTTTTAATGTCAACCCGGGTCCTAGATTTGATGACTACTCGGTGAATTCTTGTTATCTAGCAGTGAAACTTTAGTGCCAGTCCAAATTAACAAACAAACAAAGCAAGTTAAACGGTTGTTTTCAAGTCAAGAGAGGTCACCCGGATATGGTTCCCCCTAGACTGCAGTTAAGCCGGATTGCAATTTACCAAGTTCAAATTTCATGAAAGTTATACTGCGGAAGGTTCTTAAACAGTCTGAAGTCTCGACTAAAGGTCTCCAGACCCTCTCAATCTGAGTATCCAGCGGGCGACTAACCTCCACCGGAGTAAACAGATTGAGGCCCTAACGAACTGAACCTCCACTACCGAATTGAATTCGGTACAGAATAGCGAATTGGCTCCTCGACTAAAGTCGTCAATTCACTACATTCAATTAAGGGTGCTCTATCAACCTAGGCAGATATTCTCATTCTAGGTTAAAGCAGAAACAATAGGAATTTGATCAGGATTCAAGTCATTCAATCATTCACGCCTCAATCGAATATAATCAAATCATAAAATCTGTATTTGGGTTCATACAATCAGACCTAACATACATATCTAGGGTTCCCCATACCCAGATGAATGGGGAAACTACTCCATGGAGAGAGAAGCAAAAGCAGATTCAGACGCGGAAATCAAACTGTGAAGGATGAGTTTCTGCTCCTGGTTGTCAATCGACACTTCTCCAAGCTCAAACCGGGCTCCAATGGTGATGAAGATCAAGCTATGGCACTTGGGAACTCTGGTTCGTTGCTTTCTCTCTCTAGGAATCGCTCTGTCTCTCTAAAACTCGGAACCCTTGATTTTTTGCCTTCTTTTCCTTTAAAAGGCTAACTGTCGCGATACCCGGTCGAAATACCCGGTCGGGTATTTTGGGTAGCGACCGGGTATAATTGAAACGCACCGTTTTTGCCTCAGGGGAAATCCCCAGTCATAGCCAGTAATCCCCGACCGGGGATTTTCGCCTCCTGCGCGGGCCCCCTTCTATTTCTCACGGACGCCCAAAGCCAAAAATCCCCGACCATGGCCAGATAATACCCGGTCGGGTATTTCTGCTCCCACCTAGCAGAGGTTTTGCGGGAGCCCAGCTCTTACCGGCCATGCCAGGAGCGGGTGTCTCGAGCCTCGTGCGGGAGAAAGACATGTAAGGGGGCTGAAGGTAGTAGGTGGAAATTGGGAACGGATTCTCGTCTCCCCTTACACACTTTTGCCCTATTCGCATGGGAGACGTTATTTTAAAGCACATTTCCGAGCACCTGTTATTTTCAAAACATGATACAAGAGTCCATGACAGGTAGAGAGTCCACAACACCACACCATTCAAGGGTCCTAGGATCACTAATTCACTCAATCAACCAACACAATATGAAGAAGAAATGAGACTTCTTAAATGCATCAACATCCTCCATAGTGCTACACTACCTCTCTAGGTTGCACATTACTAAAGAGACTGTCAATTCAAAACATACTGAGCAGGCAATTGCAAGGAACACGTACTTGGAGCCCTCAAATTTAAAATTTTGGACAGTGGACTAGGCTCCAAGCACACAAACAGATCTAATGCAGTCAAAAGATAAACATCCCCCCCCCCACACTTAAGATCGACATTGCCCTCAATGGAGAAGAGGGAAGGAAAGGGGAACGATGTTACCGGTGTGCACGGACTGCAGGAGACTGGAAGTGAACCAGTCGGAATGAAGCGGACTGGAGAGAGGACCAGTCAGGCATAAGCATAGCTAAAGGAAACCAAAAAGCTCAAACACAATACGTTAGGTCCAATGGTCAGCCCAATAGTACAGCATCCAAAAGAAAAGAAAAAGAAACTAAACTGACACAAGACAGTTTGCATGCTGACAAAGACAAAAACACTCAAAACATGCCACTAGGGCCCTCCGAGACCGGTGAAGTCGATCTGGTTCATAAGGTCGTCGTCTCCATCCTCCGGTGGTGGTGGTGGTGGTGGTGGCGAATAATCCCACCGGGTGGTCCAGTGGTGCTCCTCGGGTGGGTGACAAGCCTGGAGCAGGTGCTCCGAGTACTCCATCAATCGGCGGCCTCGATCTCTCTCCCGCTCGATGAGAGCACTAGTGACTCCCATATGGGTCTCTAAGCGGCCGAGGCGCTCGTTAACAACCGTCAGCCTGGACTGGTACTTGGCCTGGTGTGCCGAATACTACTGATAGAACTGGACCTGATGGTCCATGAGCTGTTGGTTCTGAAGACCGAGCTGCTGGAACTGGAGCCCCATCTGCTGGAACCAGAAGGACCAAAGGAAGACTCGCCTCTCTCTGATCTCCGTCGAGGCTGAAGGTCCCCTGGTGGAGAGAGCGGGGGCTCCGGCTCATCAGCATCCATGGCCCCGCCATCATCATCATCATCATCATCCTCCTCTTCACCGGAGTAGTCAGCGTCCTCCTCGTCTTCATCGAGATCCACATCCTCCTCAGGAGGCATGGAAAGCCTATCTACCCAAGTGCGGGTTCCACAGTGGCCAGGAGGAGTGCGTTGTGGAGCACTTCCCGGCAGAGGGGGGTGGAGCCACCCAGGGCAGACGAATCCTAGAGTCGCCCAGGGCAGACGAATCCTGGAGTCCCTGGAAGCTGATGTCGAAATGGCACGCCAAACGGGTGATCAGGGGACCACATTAGAGATGGTTGGGCTTACCGTGGCACCGGGAGAAGGTGGTGGCCATGAAAGAACCCAAGTGGAGCATATGATCCGGGCGCCCCATCGAGTACATGGCATAGAGCACCCGCTTCGGAATCTTGTGCGAGCCGGTGACGTTGGGGACGATGGAGCGAGTGATGAGCAGGTTCAGGATGTGCCACTGTGGCTGGAGGGTGCGGATGTATGTCTGGCCAGCATCGAAGTAGTCATATCCATACTCGCGCCTGGCTATCCGACGGTAGAACCCATCTTGGTTCCAGTCGGTCGGGTTTGGGATCTCGACCTCGTGGCGATCGAACGGGTGGTACTCGATCCCCATGGCGTAGGCCAACCCGTCAATGGTCAGCTCCCGGGGGTAGCCACCCAGCCTGAATGTCACTGCATAGGAGTCCCGGGCCGCTCTGTTGTCGTACTTGAAGGTGGTGTAGAACTCCCACACCAGCTCAGTGAAGGTGGGCTCATCGATAGTCAGCAGCGTCCGCCAATCGCGGTGACTGATGGCGGCGGTGAGCTCCTGCATGCAGTGGAGCTGCTCGAACACTGCCCACTCCAAATGGTGGTGGCGCTCCAAATTCCCCCGAGTCACCGCGCGGAACTGGTCCGCGTAATCCGGGTGCAGGCGTAGGCCCTGCACAAATGGATGGTCGAGGGACATGTTCCTGCAAAATCAACAAACCAAAGGTGGAGCCAAGAAAAACTTGTCAGGACCAACAACATGGGTTCATCACTTCCCCCACTCTTAAGGACCACCTAGGCTAACAGTTTTAAGCACAGCCGGTTGAATCGCAAGCAACTCAACCGGAATCAAAGCAAGAACCACAGAACCAACGACATCAATTACACGGGCAGCACACACACCATCTATATAACCATGCATACTCGAGGCATCCCTCACCCTACTCTAAATCATGCATGCAAATACAGTTCTCGGTCCTACAATCTACAGTTCGATTTTCCAGGAAAAGAGCAGTTAACAAGAAACACACCTGGAAACGCAAGTAGAACTGTAGCTAAGGCTCTAAAAATGAGTGAGGGACGCGCGAGGGGGGCCAAAAATGACCCGCGAGGCTCGCCGGAAAATGGTCGGAAAGTCACCGGAGAGTCGCCGGAAAATGACCGGCGACGGGGTGGCGGCGGCGGCGGGGCGGCAGCGGCGGCAGGGCGACGGCCGGCATCGGCGGAGCGGCGGCGGAGCGGCGGCCGACAGGCGGCGGAGCGGCGGCCGACGGGTGGCGGGGGCGCCGGCCAAGAAGAGAGAGTTGAGAGGATTTGGAAGGAAGAGAGAGGAGAAAATTTTGAAATATGAGGGTAGAGAGAGAAACTGACCGGGGGTTTTGACAAACGCAGCGTTTAGTGGGGCGAGGGATTCCCCGGTCGGGTATTTTGGGGGCGAGGTCGGGGTCCTGAAATGCGGCGTGTCATGGTCTGGAAATCCCCGGTAGGGTATTTTTGGCTCGAGGTCGGGTATTTGACCTTCGGGCGCCCCGGAAGGCAGAAGGGGGCCCGGTCACGAGCCAAAAATACCCGGTCGGGTATTTTGGCTCACGACCGGGTATTTTACCCTTCCGCCCAAAATGGTCATTCTCCAAAATTTTCAACCTCCACTGCACGAAAACACCAAATCGAGACATCACAGACGACCGAACTTCACCACAGACATGCAACTGACTCAACACGACACAAAAACACCGAAAAGGGGGAAAAGAAATGCAAATTGTGGTTGGGTTGCCTCCCCACAAGCGCTTCTTTACCGTCTTTTAGCTGGACGCCATGGGGGAACTAAGGGTCCGCGAGTTCCACCACCAACCCAGCACGTTCGACCTCGTCTCCGAGGTAGAGCTTGAGACGATGGCCGTTCACTTTAAATGGCTCAGTTTGCGGGTTGGCAATTTCAAATGTGCCATACGGGAACACCTGGGTGACCGTGAAATGTCCAGACCACCGGGAACGGAGTTTTCCGGGAAAGAGCTTCAGGCGAGAGTTATAGAGGATAACTCGATCACCAACCTGAAACTCTTTCGGACCCCGCAACCGTGCATCGTGCAGGCGCTTAGTGCGCTCCTTGTATAGCTTTGTGTTCTCATAGGCGTGGTAACGCCACTCCTCCAGCTCCAGCATCTGCATTTTGCGCTCAACACCTGCAACACTAACATCCAAGTTGAGCACCTTAAGGGCCCAGAAGGCCTTGTGCTCTAGCTCCACGGGCAGATGGCATGCCTTTCCATAGACAAGCCGGTACGGTGAAGTACCAATGGATGTCTTGTAGGCAGTGCGATACTCCCAGAGAGCATCATCAAGCTTGGCGGACCAATCCTTGCAGGACTGATCCACCGTCTTCTCCAGGATCCGCTTGAGCTCCCGGTTCGTAAGCTCGGCCTGGCCACTGGTCTGAGGGTGATAGGCCACGGACACCTTGTGAGTTACACCATAGCGCGACAGTAACTTATCAAACTGGCCTTCGAAATGGGTGCCTCGATCGCTTATGATGGCTCTAGGTGTTCCGAACCGGGAGAATAGTTGCTTCAGAAAACCACAAACACGTCGTTGTAGTATAGTGGTAAGTATTCCCGCATGTCACGCGGGTGACCCGGGTTCGATCCCCGGCAACGGCGCCAAAAACTTGACTCACTCCTACTGTCACTCTAGAAATTGGCCAAGTGTAACCACTTCCTAAAGCGTAGTATAGCGGGTTTGGGTTTTAATGTCAACCCGGGTCCTAGATTTGATGACTACTCGGTGAATTCTTGTTATCTAGCAGTGAAACTTTAGTGCCAGTCCAAATTAACAAACAAACAAAGAAAGTTAAACGATTGTTTTCAAGTCAAGAGAGGTCACCCGGATATGGTTCCCCCTAGACTGCAGTTAAGCCGGATTGCAATTTACCAAGTTCAGTTTTCATGAAAGTTATACTGCGGAAGGTTCTTAAATAGTCTGAAGTCTCGACTAAAGGTCTCCAGACCCTCTCAATCTGAGTCTCCAGCGGGCGACTAACCTCCACCGGAGTAAACAGATTGAGGCCCTAACGAACTGAACCTCCACTACCGAATTGAATTCGGTACAGAATAGCGAATTGGCTCCTCGACTAAAGTCGTCAATTCACTACCTTCAATTAAGGCTGCTCTATCAAACTAGGCAAATATTCTCATTCTAGGTTAAAGCAGAAACAACAAGAATTTGATCAGGATTCAAGTCATTCAATCATTCAAGCCTCAATCGAATATAATCAAATCATAAAATCTGTATTTGGGTTCATACAATCAGACCTAACATACAAATCTAGGGTACCCAATACCTAGATGAATGGGGAAACTACTCCATGGAGAGAGAAGCAAAAGCATATTCAGATGCGGAAATCATACTGTGAAGGATGAGTTTCTGCTCCTGGTTGTCAATCGACACTTCTCCAAACTCAAGCCGGGCTCCAATGGTGATGAAGATCAAGCTATGGCACTTGGGAACTCTGGTTCATCGCTTTCTCTCTCTAGGAATCGCTCTATCTCTCTAAAACTCGGAACCCTTGATTTTTGGCCTTCTTTTCCTTTAAAAGGCTTACTGTCGCGATACCCGGTCGGGTATTTTGGGTAACGACCGGGTATAATTGAAACGCACCGTTTTTGCCTCAGGGGAAATCCCCGGTCATAGCCAGTAATCCCCGACCGGGGATTTTCGCCTCCTTCCCGGGCCCCCTTCTGTTTCTCACGGACGCCCAAAGCCAAAAATCCCTGACCATGGCCAGATAATACCCGGTCGGGTATTTCTATTCATGGCCGGGTATTTTTGCTCTCCAACACACTTCAAGCCTCACTTGCTCCTTTTGACCCGAATCTCGTTCCTTCGCCTCGATTCCGACGCTGGGTCCTGAAATATGACATAAACGTACAACCTCGCGTGAAATCGGCTTAAAACACGAGAATCACCATCTCAAACGGCTCAAGAATAGGGGTAAAAACATGTGTAATTATCGGTCTATCAGATACCTCTGCGTCTCTGTGCCATGGTTGTTCTATTAGAAAAATTCACCAACTTCCTTTCCCTTCCTCTCAGTTTCGTGCATTTGCGCCATTAGAACTTATTTGTAGTGATCTTTGGGCCCTGCGCCTCTTCTTTCTTATGATCATCAATCATATTATATATTATTTTATGATCATTATAGTAAGTTCAGCTGGGTGTATTTTGTGCGCTATAAGTCTCAACTTCCCAGCGTGTTTATCCAATTTTGCCAAATGGTGGAAATTTTTTTCGGTCTTCCTATTAAAATTTTCAGTCTGATTGGGGTGGTGAATATCAAGCACTGACTTCTTATCTTTCCAATAATGGTATTATTCACCGCTCCTCTTGCCCATATACCCCCGAACAGAATGGTTGTGCAGAGCGGAAGCATCGTCACATTGTTAACAATGTGCTTGCTATGTTACATCAAGCCAATGTCCCGCTCAAAAATTGGTCTCTTGCTTTCGATACGACATGTTATCTCATCAATCGTACTCCTACTCCTCTTCTTCAAAATCCCTCCCCTTTCACTATCTTGTTTCATACTTCTCCTGATCTTCTCAATCTTCATGTCTTTGGTTGTTTATGTTATCCTTGGCTCCGTCCTCTCACTTCTAATAAACTCCAACCTCGTTCTACTCCCCGTGTCTTCTTTGGCTATAGTCATTTACATAAAGGTTATCGGTGTCTTGATAGTCTGACTGGTCGTATCTATGTCAGTCGCCACGTGCTCTTTGATGAATCTGTATTTCCTTTTCGAGATAATCCTCCTACTTCACCCGAAACTATTTCTACTAATTCCTTCCTACCCGAGCCCATTTCCCTTCCCCACCCTCCACCATTACTTGGCCCATCTCCCCCTCCCCCTATGCCTTTTACCTTTCCTACCCAGCCCACTTCCCTACCCCAGCCCACTGAATCCTCTCAGCCCATCTCACCGTCTCCGCCAACCCAACCCACAGAGCCTACTCAGCCCATCTCACCCTCTCAGCACACCCAGACCACCGAGACTGTTCCTCCATCCTCTTCTCGGCCCTCTTCGCCTCCGCCACCTCCTCCCTCTCGGCCCCTCCTCCAATACCAACGCCGACCTCGTCCAACTCCCCCCTTTCCACCTCCAATCCTTCAATATCATCGTCGCACTTTGCCTACCCATCCCCCTGCCTCCTCCCACGCACCTTCACCTCCTCCCTCCACCTCATCCCCACATTCTCACCCAAATCCAAGCCAACCCCATCCTCTGTTCTTTCTTCTTGGCCTCCTTTCAATACCTCTCCCCGCATCATCCCTGCTCCTGCCCAGCCCTCTCCTCCCTGACGAATGACCACTCTTACTCAAACGGGCAAATTAAAACCCCGTCAGTTCCTTGCCGCAGCTTCTCCAAGCATACCCACCATTGTTGCGCAGGCCCTCAAGTCTCCTCTTTGGCATGCCGCAATGACCATGGAGTTTGACGCTCTCATTCGCAATCACACC